>VDFB02000007.1:209329392-209551673 GCA_007258455.2 Sequoia sempervirens | reverse complement strand
CCCAAACATAAAATATTGTATTGCTGGAGAGAGGCTAGGACCAGCTGCTAAAAATAACACTTACTAAAAATAACAATTGTTAAAAATAGTAAGTGTGCCCCAACACCAAACTGGCACAATCTGAGATACATTGAAGCTTACTATCTAAAAATGGCAACTGCTATAAATAGTAACCCCTACTAGAAAACACGGAAAACCACCACAAAGTCCAACACAGGCTTTGAGTCCCCTAACCAACTCCACGTAGCCTATGGGAACCCTGGAATAGGCTAATGGAACTCCCAAACAGATTAGGTGCAAGAAGGGGAAATTACAATTACATATTAGTCATCAATTGAGTGTTCTCATGGTCATGCAAACCATCTTTTGAATATGACTAATCTGAACTGATTAAGTTCTGATCATGTATTGACAATTGATATTTAATGTCTTGCCCTTCTGATGTTATGATGGAAGGTTTAGGATGGACATAAATCATTCCTTGCTGGAAGGTTTGAACTTGAAAAGGTTCAAAGGCATCACTTAAATTTCATAGGTCCCATCAATTCTTCCAGTGTCTTGTATCCCCTAACACAACCAGGGTTGAATTGCATAATGTGCTCTGCAATTCTGTTTAATAGCAAGTGCTTCCTTGTGATGTGCTCTCCAAGTACAAAAGGTTGAATTGTTCGGAGTGTCATGCTCTACATACCAATGAGGGTGAGCTCTCTGTAATGGTATTTTTAATACCTTGTCAAGAATGATGAGCTGCTTGCTACGGTCCTTCGCACTAAGCTCTCTGTAATAATACCTTACCAAGAATGATAAGCTGCTTACTATGGTCCTTGGCATCGAGGATTTTGTAATTTGCATAATTTTTTTAATTTATATTACGACTAGTGGTATCTTGTGATAATGGGGTGCTGATCTTGGAAGACATTAAAATTCTAGTGGAATAAACTAGTTTTCCTATAATTTTTTACATTTGTCTGGCAGGTTTGTTGCCAATAAGTGGTTTGGAGCCATTGTGTTTACTGGAATTTTGGTTGGAAGATTAACTGCATGAAGATATCAGGTTAGTTGTTGAGACTCAAAACAAATAATTTACCCACACAAACACTTGAATTGTGTGAGTTTTTGAGGTGTTTATGCTTTATATGTATTTTGGATTCTCTTCTGACACACTATGTTTGTTGTTTCTATGTTTGCAGGTGATATATTCCCATACAAGTGCTAAAATTGTTCTTATCTGGCCAATGTAAATGCTTGAATTCACGAAGCCTGCTGCAAGGCTTATTTATGTTGAGTAATATTATTATTTGTTTATTCTTTGTTGCTAGTTATCAAATAGCAACAGGTTAGATTTTGAAGGGTTATATACTGCATGATATCTGAGTAAAAATCTAATATCTTATGGGAAAGCAACAAACAAATGTAACATTTTAGTTAGAGATCATCCATTTTGAATTGTTAGAGTTTTTTTTCAGCGCAATAAGGGGGAGAAACTGTTTTTATGCTATTCTGATGGATCATCCATTTTGAATCTTTAGGTTGTTTTGATTTCAATGTCATTTTTTCGTGTTAATGATATGTAATATATTTGTGATTGCTAGTTATCAAATAGCAACAGGCTAGATTTTGAAGGGTTCTATTCTTGGTCATGATCATATAGAGTAATTCTCGTCAGTGGTCCTGCTTCTCAGAGGTCTGCATGATATCCTAGAGTCTTATTTCAGGTAAAAACAATGTAAACAACAGAGTATTTAGGGATCATCCATTTTGAGTCTTTTCAATATTGTGTTTGGATCATTGTTCTTGTGCCCTAAGGGATCATTGTAAAGAGGGGGAAAAAGCTGGGTTGTTATACTATTCTGATGGATCTGACAGCATACACGCATTTTGCATTTAAGCATTTGTGATTTCATTATCAATTCTGTGTACTACAAGCCTCTAATCCATCATATTTATCTGTAGGTGAAAGTTGTGATGCTCAACCTTACAGTGTTTCCACAAACCATTCATGATCTCTATTTCCAAATGATACAAGTTCTTCAGTTGTCATTTTGAAAATATTATATTTTCATTGCACCATATGCCATGTTACTGTCATCTAAACAACATATAGGGGGTTGTTAATATAGTTTCCATTGTATAAGTAATAATTCCAAGCTTTCACTTTCTTTTGTTAAATAGATAAGCTATTTATTTATTTTGTTGGTGTATGTATTTATTTATTGCCTTGTACATTCTTCCATCATTTTGAGTGATGAGAGTGTATGACTTCCAATTAAATTTCTGGGTTTTGTGGTATGTTTAGTTGGGTAAATGGTGAGATAGTTTAATGAACTTGTTGTGACATTCTGAATTTATTTGTGGAAACTTGTCTCATTTGTTCAAAGATAAACTTATTGGTGCAGTCTGGCTTCTAAAAGCAAGTGCTTGGTTACAGAGGAAGGGGTTATAAACTGCCAAGATGTTTGACAGCCAACATGAAAGTGAAAATCTAGAAAAAATCAAGTTTGGGAATGTGAGATGCAAGGAAGTAACCTACATCGACTGCCTATGATTAACAAAGATCTAACTCAGTGACTACCTTGATAAACTGCATGGAAAAGTCCAATATATAGTTCAATCTAAGATACATAGTTGTGGTTGGTGAAAAGAGATTGAAAAATACATAGAACTTGAATCTTTGAAGAAATTAAATCTAAAACTAAGAGGGATGGTTAACATAACAAGAAACAAACACATGGATGTCTCATAAAAGAAATTATGATAGGACTTGTTGGCATTGCTTCTGCTCTGTTGAAATATTGTACCATTTCTTTGTTTTGGGTGTTATTGTGTTGTCTTACATCCCTGAGTTGCAAACTTTGCTTTGGCTAACATCGCATTACTAGTCCTCACTTGCAAGAATTAATTATGCATTTGCTTAGGTTTATCCTTCTTGTAGTTGAGATTGGGTTTTGGGCCTAGCAATTTCTTATATATCTTGTGCCCTTGATGTTATTCCCCTTTGTATTTTTCCCCAATAGCTTTCTTGAAATGCTTGGATCCTATTTCAATTGAGTGAGAACATGTTGTATTGAGGTCCTTTTGGCTTGTTCATTCATCATTTCAAATGATCTATATACTGGTGTGTTTGATCTTTATCTATCTTCCAAAGTTTAGATGCAAATATGGGGCTGCCCAATGGAGTTATACCTGCAAACTAGATTAACTAGTATCCCTTGTGAGCTATGCTACCCCCAAGTTTTGGGGATGGGGACTATAGGGGACGCATTTTTGGTATAGGGGTACTTTTGGGCCATTTTTTAAGAGACAATAGGGGATGGCTATTAGAAAAGCAGGGAAATTTTTAAAAATATAATTTTTTAAAAAAAATATTCATATCATAACATTAATAAAACATTCATCATAGACATTGTAGAAGATTAATACATAAGATTAGACTTTAAATGAGATTTCACATGAGAATTGACAAAAATTAATAAAATTCAAATTCTTTTATTGTCAATGTGCATATATATTATATAAGAGTTATAACCAAATGCCCAAAAGCTCCAAGTTTCAACTATAAAATGACAAAAACATAGAAAATACATGGCTGTCCCTAATCAACAAATGCTCATGCAACTGGTAGCTCTATATCAAAATCGAAGCCCGAGTATGAGTCATTGCCACTATAAGGGGTTGCCTCAAGCAATGGAAACCCAACCAATCCCTACTATGTCTCCTCATCGATTTGTATAGCATCTTTGGGATCAACATCCCAACATAAGGCTTGAGTTTGACAATACTTAGGAATTTGTCGATCCTATAGCCGTAAAGTATTGTGTACAACCACCTTCTCTGATCGTTTAGAGGTAAGATTTTTCCTCTTAATTGATTGGATGAAGTTATATGTGGATCAATTCCTCTTTGCAACATAGGAACTGACAACCTGTGAAAGAACACGAATGACAAGTAACCTCAACTCTGATGCATCCTTGCCATGCCATGTCCACCATCCAATAGGGTTGCTTTTAGCTAATGTAGCTCTATTCGACCTTGCCTATGGTTTGTGAAGGTTGGATCATAAAGATTGACAAATGCAAGCCATTATGTGTGAAGTAAAGAAGATTCCTCTTCAGTATACATTTTCTTAGTGGCCTTCATGAAGTATTCTTTCATCTCTTCATCATGAGATGGGTGCACTCTCCTAGGTCTTGTTGCATATCATTTGGGATTGAGAGCATTGGTTGCCATGTGAAGCGGGGTGTTCATAGTGTTCCACCTTTGTGTCACAATGGGCCTAAGATGATCCTCATAAAATTCCAAAGTAGGGTCCTTGCTATGAATTGCTTGCTTGATCTGCCCAAGCATGGTATCAAAAGTCTCATAAATCTCTCCAAGGCTAGGAGAATCAATATCAACATATCTAATTACTTGCACAATAGGGTCAATGAAGGAGCAAACATATCTGCAAGTGCAAACAAATTACAAAAATTAAAATCTTTAAAAAGAATCAGGGAAACCTGGGGATGCGCCCCCCCCTCTACCACCCCCCTCAAAATGGCTCGTCCCTGTCCTCGGGACATCTCGGGTATAGGGGGATGGTTGGGGGATAGTCCCTTGGCATCTTTTTTTTTTTCAAAAGTTGAGAAATGTCCCCGAAATGGGGAAATGATCAATGGGGAAAGGGGGATGGTCAACAGTCCCAAGGATGACTAGGGGATGCCTGAGCCGTCTCCTGACTATCCCGGAGAATCGTCAAAGCATGTTTTAAAATTAAAAAATAGTATATAATAGTTTTTCAGTTTTTTGGTTTTTGAGTTATTGGTTTAAATTATTTTCATATATCTTTCTCAATATTTGGAACACTCACAAGATAAATATTTGCTGCTCTATTAGAGATATATGAAAATAACAAAAAAATATTCTAGAAGTGTGTAAACTTTAATTTATTTTCTTCTTGTTCACCAATAGGTTTTAGAGATAAAGATGTAGGATTTTGACCTTTTTAAAGTTTAAACAGTTCTTCAAAATTGGAAATAGGCTGAATATTAAGGTAATTTGATGCCCAAAACTCTTTTGAGTGCAACAATTGTCTCAACATTTAACTATTCAAATCCATATCAAACAATACACCAGCATTGAATTTACTTCTAGTAGTCCACATTCCCACCAAACTACACTAATTCTGCCTTGAGATGCCTCAACTATTCATTATTGTTCTATGCCAAGTAATCAATAACCTAGGTGAAACAATCTTTAGTGTAATCACAAATGTTCACCCAATTTGTGAGTTGGAAATAACCTTATGTAATTTGATATAAGTTTATAAATTATAACTTGAAGGTTGTATCATGATTCATGAATGTTAATGCTGAATTTTCACTGTGTATTGACAAAGAATGTTGAACACAAATGTTATATGTTAAGGTTCTATAATGTATATTATGCATGCTTTATCCATGTTTTCATATGAATATTTAAAATTTCCTATATATTTTAAAATTTCCCTATATTTTATATAGTTGTCCCCCTATAGTCCCCAAATTAGGCCAAAAAAATCAAAAACTTGGGGACTCATTGCGCCGTACCCTGCCGTCCCTGTCCCAAAAACTTGGGGTAACATTGAAAAGAATGGAAATATTTTATAGGTCAAAATTGAAAAACATTAATAAATTTAAAATTATCAAATTAACATTTTAAAAATTAAATAATAAAATCAACAAAAAAATTTCTTACCTCTTTATGGACGACCAATCATCAACAAGGATTTTTTTTGCTTCACACTTCTTCCTTCTAGTGTGCTTGCCTCTTTCCATCTACTCCACTTTGCATTGACCTCCATTAATTGTAAAGTCTCTTGGACCTCAAGCTTCCTCTCTAACAAAATGAAGTAGCTCGCATATCTAGTGTCCATGGGCTTAAGGAATCCCTTCCTCAAAAATGTCTTGAACAAAGTAAGTGAAGTGTGATGGTTGGAAATGAACATCTGCACATCTCTAGCTTTTGACACCATTGCCTTAACCCAATCTATCTTTGTAATTCAAGGTGTTGTTCAATGCATGAACACAACATTGGGTCCAAAAAATGTGCTTATAAGAACCCTCTACCATCAATCCAGCTAACTTACATGAGTTGAGTTAGTCACAACTTGTACAATATTAGAGGTTCCAACCTTTTCTATAACATCTCTCAAAATATGAAATTGGAAGTTTGCATCCTTCTTTTTCCTTAACAATCAATAGCTCTAAGAAAACAAGACTCAACTGTACATGTACCAATAATGTTGACGAGTGGTCAATGTTTGATATCAATCCACCCATGCATGATAATAAGCGACCATATTAGAGGCTCCGGCCTTTTCTATGACATCTCTCAAAATATGAAATTGGAAGTTTGCATCCTTCTTTTTCCTCGAACAATCAGTAGCTCTAAGAAAATCAGACTTGGTTGTACATGTACTAGTAATATTGACAAGTGGTCAATGTTTGATATCAATCCACCCATGCATGATAATAGAGCAACCATCTCTTATCCATGTTTATCTCATATCCTCCATCAACACACTCACCTTGGAATATTCTCTATCAAGGAAGGTTGTGCGTAGCTTGTGTTCTCTAGGTAGAACAAATGAAGGACCTGCAACTATCGCATATTGAATATTTGTTTAAAATATGGTGAACATGCCACATGAAAAGGTATGACGAGCATAAAAAAACTTAGCAATAGAGGAATCAACCACATCTCATAATTGTGCATTAACCATATCAGCAAATTATATTTCTTCTTTTCTCTAATAGAAGTAGAACCCTCTCCCCCATGAAATCCAACATCCATGAACCTTGTAGGCAATGACACATTAGGTTGCAAACTCTCCAATGGAGTTCCTTTATTTCTTGCCTCCCCCTCCATAAGTAATCTAGTTTACTCATTCTTCTCAATTGGAGTTATTGTTTCACAACCTTTCACCCCTTTACCGCCTATCCTCAAAAGATGACATTTAAGTCTCGTATAGTTGCTTCTATATTATTTTTTGCACAAATGACAAAACCATTCTCTACTTCCCCTTGAATTTTTTTCCTATCCTTATCAACTAGTATTGCAAATTGTAATAGAGGTTTCTTGGGGTTAAATAGGCCTTTTTTCATAAATTTTGAAGACTTTAGAAGGATATTCAAATGGGTTTGAAGTTGCTGGCCCTATTACACTCCCACTCCTTGGAGACACCCTAGTGGCTTCCATACTTCTATGAGTTCTACTTGTAGGTCTACTTTGACTTTCATGCATTTGAGCCTTAAACTCCTCACTATCATTACTAGTACTCTCATTGTTGCTCATGATTTTTTTTTTGTTAAGAATTGAAAAGAGAGCTGCAAGTTCAAATAAAAGAAAAAATAAACTCATAATGCCTTTCCTATGAGGTAAAAAAATGAAAAAAAATTGAAAAATTGCAAAACAAATTGAAAAAATAAATGTATTAAAAACTTACCTCTAACGGAGAAGATTTGATGCCCTAGTCTCCTCTTTCAATTGCTATTCTTTCCCTTTCCACGTGCTGCTTTTCACCTTAAGTTTGCAAGTGTAAAAATGAGAATGTTTTTTTCTTTTTGGTTGTTTTGATAAGTGAAATAGGTTTAGGTTGTGCTGCAAGTTCAAATAAAAGAAAAAATAAACTCACAATGCCCTTCCTATATGATAAACAAATTGAAAAAAAACTTGAAAAAATGCAAAACAAATTGAAAAAACAAATGTATGAAGAACTTACCTTTAATGGAAAAGATTTGATGCCCTAGTCTCCTCTTTCAACTACTATTCTCTCCCTTTCTACATGTTGCTCTTCACCTCAAGTTTGCAAATGTAAAAATGAGAATTTTTTTTTTTCTTTTTGGTTGTTTTGATAAGTGAAATAGGTTTAGGTTGTATTTAAATGGATGGGGGGGTTCCTTGTGGGCTCACCTTTCCCCGCCCCCCACTTCCCCACTCCTCCCCCTTCTTGCTTTTTTTAAATCTAAAAACGTGTTTTTTTATTGCTTGGGTGGTAGGGGATGACTAGCTGTCCCTTGCCACCCCCTTCAATTTTTGCAAAGTTTTTGGGACGTCCCCCTTTTTTGGTAGCGATTGGGGACGTAGGGTGGGGGACGGGTGGGCTGATGTTTCCAAGGTGTCCCCGAGTCTCCAAAACGTTTTGAATATTGGGACATGGGTACTAGGGTAGGGGACATGTCCCCAAGGAGCACTATTTGCAAGTGAATGGCACCACAAAGTTTGCTCATTAGAAAAAGGTTTCAATATTGTGGGGATGCTCAAGATGGCTTGAGTAACCTTTTAATGCTTGCTCCATGTTCTTTGGAGTGGACCTGTATCTTGGATAGTTCAGTTATGACCCTCTAGCGAATGAAAAATAAAGTTATAATAATTGCATATTATATCACTATGGTTCTTGGGGGGAGAACTATGCATTCCAAGTTATTTGGAGGGGCTCATTCGATTATATATTTTTGCTTCTATCCTTATGGATACATTTAATTGTCAATGTAATTTAAAGTGACAATATGGTCTACAAAAGACACCTGGGCTAATGTGAGTCGCTTCAATGAATCTATAGATTGATCAAATGAGACCCAAGTGAAGCTTAGATCAATAAAATCAAATGATGTGGTGCTATGTGGATTTATATGTGGGTCTGTGTCATTTTGAAATGTTTGTTTCTCTTGACCTCATGCAAAAGGTTTTAATATTAAGCTTGAAATGAACATGTTAAATATCCCAATGCATTAGGGAGTTGGGCCCATTTAATTATGAAATGTCATATAATTTGGGATGGCCTTGGTAAACTTTTGATTTCGTGATGCAAGCTTATTGATACTTATAGATCTATGGGTTGATCTGATTGCATCTGCCCATCTATAGGTCCTCCTCAATTCACTTGAGGTGTTAATATATGGGTGGTCAGACAATAAATATAATGTGTACTCCATGCTCTTTGGAGCCAAATCAGAAGTTTGACTCAGTTCAAGCCACCATGGACGAGGATACTGTGGACTTGTAGAGGACATGAATATTATTGGTCAAAATCCTTTTGAGTCTGGTTGTGCAAAAAGTTCTCCTAATTCTGCTGCTTTTATGGCAGGTAAAAAGGCTGCAAGTTCCATCCAATAATAAGCCGGGTTATAATATAGCAGGCTTAAGGTAAACCACCGGGGTTATGGAATAGGTAAACCAATTTACTTAAGATTTCTTGGTTGATAAGTTAGAGGAGATGAATTATTGGTTAGTATGGAAGTGAGGAATGAAAAACTTATGAGTCAAGGTACGAATGCTAATCAGGAGCTGTTGGATTCTGATTCTTCCTCTCAGGCATTGAGCAGTGTTGACATACATATGCCACCATTTTATGGTAAGGTCACTACTTGAAGTGGAAACTATATGTTACAGAAAACAAATGCCCTTCTAGAATATTGCAACAAAGATGTAGAAATGTTGGCAAGAGGACAGGTACAATGTGCCATGTTAGTTTCAGTAAAAAGATCATGATCCTATATTTTTTAACCTATTGACAATCTGTCTTGATGGATATCATTATAATGACAATTCTAGGCAGATATCCTGCCCTGAGAATTGTCAGAACCAGGACTTTTTCAGGTGAATAGTGGGACCGAGCGATTATCAAAACTTTGCAACCACCTATCATTTCTTCATCTGGTTGTGTGAGAAACAATTTAGAGAATTTATATCAACAGGATGGGGGTTGCAATAACCCTAGGAAATATATTGAAGCTAAAGAAGAAACACACTGAAGAACGTTTGACATCTGCTGTGCCAAGTGCAACAATTGACAAAGGTAAGTCAAATGCTACTGATGAATTAGGATCCCGTGGAGTGGAGTCTCAATGTTGTTTGCAAGTAAGCTGACCTCATGAGAGCTGTCCTGAATTTTATTGATCTCACAGTTGCCCTAAATGCTTCATTGGCTAATGAAAATATTTCCTTATAACGGTCTATACTTGCCCTTATCTCATTAAATTTAGAAGACACAAGATCTTTAAGCACACCAATTGAAGTCAAGGCTCTTAAGGAAAGCACATGAATAGAAAAACATAGCTCAAAAAATCTAGCATTTTTGAACAACTCCATATCCGTTAATAGCAAATTTAAGTTGTGAGCAATTGGAGCAGTAAAAAATCTTAGGGCGCTTAACCTCTTTGTATGTCTAAGGAACTAATGATAATGCAACATGATAGAAGAGACATTAGTCACATAACACATGATGGTAAGTACATTCCGGAAAGGAATTTCTCTACACTAAAAGCTAATAATAGTGTAAATTATGGTAATGAAAACAAGATTCAAATATTAGAATTGCATGATAGCAATCCTTCATTAAACATTTTAAGATTTGTGGCTTATCTCAAGAAAGAAAGAAGAAAATTGGGCATGGAGAATCTGGTTATAGGTCCTTATAAAACAATTAAGGAGTTGGCATTGTAGCTATATCTATTCAATATAGATGAAGATATATCTTGATAGAGAGATCAATATTAGAGAAAAGGGTATTTCAAAAAGAAAATGGATATCTTGGGGATATACAAGGTGTGCTTATTTTTTTTAGGATGAAGAGACAAAGCATGTAGTTTATTAGAAAGAGAGTGAAGAGCTTCGTGGATTCTTGATAGAAGTTGCAATAAGAAGGAAGAGCTAGGAAAGGATAAATGACAAAGGAAAGAAGAAAGATAAGTTTATGAGCTCGTGTTAGATGACGATCAAGAATTTGTAAGGAAAGCTAAGTGCGGAAGCAACTCTCCTAACATCAAAACCTCAGGGAAGAATGCAGAGATACCTTTAAAATTTTACAATTACAATCCAATTAAGATGCACTTGAAAGAGATAACAGAAACAGAGAATTAGACATACACATATGAACACTAGATATACGTGGGAAAAACCTTACAGGAGAAAAACCCACCACACCAAGAAAAACCCCTTTGTATTACAGTAATGAAATTACATACAGAGTACGAGCTTGACTCTCTAATGTCAAATTACAACAACTTTCACAATTATCAACCTTACTACAGAACACTCAAGTTACATTACACTCAGAATTCAATTCACTCTAATCATTCATCGAACTATACATCCAACTTTTCATGCAACCATCTGACTGATCACAATCTGCAATTCCTGAGTATATCCATGATACCCCTGTCTATCGAACTTCCTCTCAGTAATGGCCACAATAGTCCAATTGCTAGCGGTTTCCATTCAGCTTCTCTGATTGGTCGAATACAAGCCACGTAGGATAGTCTTCACTCGGTCAAAGGCGTTCATCCTGTGTTGGCATATCAGTGAGGCACTAACCGTGTCTCCTTGATGCCACGAAGTCAGCATTCAATATCGCCAAGATTCCATACTATCGGCAAGATGTTACACCGAGTCTAGAGAGCTATCGCTAAGACTTCGCCATGTCGCCAAGACCTCATACCGATGATCATCACTTGTATCGCTATCGCCAAGACTTATTGCTTTTGCTGAGAGATCATACCGAGCCTTTATGTTATACTGAGACATTCAACAGTTGGCAAGACTTATCGCTTTCGCTAGGAGATCATACCGATGTTCACAAGTTATCCCGAAGTATTCATCTATCGCCAAGACTTATCACTATCGCTGAGACGTTACTCCGAAGTCTTAAGTCATACCGAGCACCAAACAACAGTCGACAAGACTTCTCTCCATCACTAAGAGTTCTTAGCGAACCCTTAGTGTTACCTCGATGCCTCTGCTTGTCGCCCAGAGTCTCCCCGATATCTGATAAGAGTGGTCTGTCGGCCAGAGATATTCATATCGGTAAGACCTCATATCGAGCCACCATATGTTACTCCGAGTGTATACTGTCGGCAAGACTTTCCTTCATCGCTGAGAGTTCATAGCGAAGCCTCCGTGTTACCCTGAAGACTCCAATCTCCATGAGTCTCCTGACCACCACTTGACACTGACCCGTCAGCAAGAGATCAACACGGGCGGAGTGAGATATAAATTGTCACAGCGATCATAATGTCACAGCGATAGATACATTTGGCATGACTGAAGCAAGGTCACAGCGAGCAAAACTGTTCACCAAGGTTTTAACTGCTAGTCGGCCAGACACAAAGCATGTCACACCGACTTGGCTCTATTAGAGGTTTCAGCTTGTAGGATTGAGGCACATATTTCCAATAGAATTCTCACCTTTGACTTGTAACTCAAGTAGTGACAAAACACTTTAGTGTGCGTATAACATTGATACAAACATTTCCAATAGAGAAGTAACAAGTGCTATGCAATTATCCATAAAACTATATATAAAGCCTCAAATTTTCTCTTTAATAGGAAAACAATTTGGTCATAGACTTCAGCCCAAGACCACAAATATGTCAATTGGGCATGCTATTCATTAATGGTTGTGCTTATATAGGACTTGGGAGGCCTAGTCACTCATTTTAGGGTGATCTCACAATAGTGGGTTACACTTTTTGGCTAAACTTGACATTGAAGTGAACATTTTGAACTAAATCTTTACTTTTGACACCTATAGCTACTAAACCGTTAGGAATTTGAAGATGATACTGTTTGTAGATTCTAAATATATATATTTTAAAAAATTTTGGAATCAAATTGCATTTCTTTTTCCATCTCCTTCAATAACTAGTTTTTAATAGTAAATGTCCTTTTTAAAAAGTGATATGTACTATAAACCACATAACTTTTTTTTCTATGGAGGATAAAATTCTAATGTTTTCAAATTTAGATTTGTAACTACAATATCTAGAGGATGCATTTGGTTTCATAATATTTTATTGAATGTTTTTTCTTTTAGTTAAGCTTTGAAGTTAAAAGAATTACAATTTAGACATAGGTGTACTATTAAGAGCATAACTTTTTTTGTATGTATTGGAATTCAATTTTTTTTTTGTTAGAATAAAGACATCAATACCTAGAGGAAATGCATTTTTAGAATTTTTTTTCTCTATTTTCCTATTTTTTTGTATGTGTGAAACAAAGACCTTGATGTTCTTGAAAAACCTACATTCATAAGAAATTAAAAAAAAATGTAATAATCAAATTAAATATATTTAAAATTATAGTTTTTGGGAAACTTATAATAAGGACTACATATTTACAAAACATAAATTTTAAATGAATTCATTTGATCACCTAAAAGGTAAATCAAAAGTGGGTTTTTATCAACATTTTGATAGGTGTAGATGAGACTCAATTATAGGTATGGTTTAAAACTAGCGGGGTTCTATCCAAGAGAGTTTGATCTAAGGGGGTTTGATCAAACTCTATTCAATTAAAATCCTTTAAATGAAACCTTTCAATGCTTAAATCATTATATTTTCTAAACATATGTGATTTCAGGCAAAAATCAGGATGTCCTAGAAAGTGTAACCTATTAATGTGGTAGCACCCTTCAAGAAATACCCCTTAATGTTCTTATCGAAGTCGTTGTGCCTTGGGCTTAAGGAGGGAGGCAAATAAACCTTGAAGCAACAAATGCAATCCAAGTTCTCATTAACATAACACTCTTTAAACTAGAAAGACAAAATAAGTGGGAGCCCTTTTACATCTAATGAGGGTTCAATGATAAATGCAACTATTGGATTGGATGTAGGAGAAATAGGTCATTTCCTCACAAGGAAAATATTTTGAGAGAACACGAGATTCAACAACTCTTGCACAAATAAAAGTAGATGTTTCTATTTCACAAAGGTTAGAGATTTCTCCACATTTAGAAATGTGGTTATCTTGATTGATGGAAGAGTTGCAATTGTGGGATATTGTACAAAAGGATAACCCTCAACTATCAAATGCATACACAACAATTTTCTAATTGAAAAAAGTATTACGTGCAAGATCTAAACATGGTAACACATTTGGATTTACTGAAAAAAGTATTACATAGGGTAACTTGCATTGAGGGTCACGATGAGCAAGAACTATGTGGTGTCATTTATTTTGCTAAAAACCTATGAATTAACATGGATGCTTTCCTTCATCTATAGGAGTTTTGATATTGATTTGGGTTGTCAATTTGTTTTGATGATATGTGGACTTTGTTGATGGAGCCAGTGGTGGGCTAGCTTGAATGGTGAAGTGGGACTCTATGACTTGGGTGGTTGGTGTTAAAGTGAAAAGGTGAGTTATATATTGGGCCATGACAAGATGTGAAATTTTTATTAAATCTTCATTTTCTTTGTTCAAGATAATGTATGTTGATGCACTTGTTTTTGACCCAAGCAAATTGTGTAAAAGTGGACATTAATGCTCAAATGTTTGAGTTGGGAAGTCAAATGAAACTTTTCCATGTGGTAGTTTTATCAAATTGGTTGAATAGTATAATTTTGAGGAGGAGTTTTAAATTTATGCTCAAATATCCCAACAAAGGGGGATTTTTGATAAGAAGTAAACATTGGACATTTATGAGGGGAAGTAAAAAACTATACCTTTTAGAGATTTAATTGAGTTTTATTTTGGATGAATTTACAAGTTAGATTGATTTGATTCTAAAATTAAATTCTAGTTTAATTGATAGGCTTTCAACGAATGTTTACCCCCCATTTTTGGGTTCTTGATTCTATTTTCCATTGGAGCAGACACTAATCACAAACAATAATGTTGGCCATAATTTTTTAAATGTGTTCTCTTTAATAATTTATTTTGTCCCTTTTTCTATAATTTATGTAGTGAGTCAAAATGCCCATTTACCAAGACTAGCATCTCACTTGAGCCAACCTTAGGTGTGTATTCTTCCCCTTCACTCCCCTTGCGATTGCCTAAGATATCCAAAATTTCCAAGTGTGAAGGTAGGGTTAGTCTTCTAAATTTGTGTAAGCTATCAAAGTTGCAAAGTTCCTCTTCTTGGCATACCTTTCCTCCCAAGTCCACTTTCTTCTCTACTCCCTTTAGGGTTCTAGAATTCCCCATCCAATCATGCCCTCTGACCATTCCCTGCTTTTATTCCCTCTCTCATCAAAACTTTGGAGTTTCCCATATTATCATGCTTCTCCATCAAACCTTGCTCCTTCACAAACCCTCATTAGAGTGTTGAAATTTCCTTATCGGAATGCCTCCCTTCCAAAACTCAAATCCTAACTTATGGCACAAGTCACAAGGTATCCTCGACATCTGAACTTTGACATTCCCACTTATTTTTCACTGTTTGTCTCCATCTACCTCCCTATGTCACTAGACAACCATTAATGTGTTGCAAGTATGCAGGGTGTTGTCATTGATGTAAACATGAATTCTATTGACCGGTGTTGTCATTGATGTCAACTGTGTGTTAAGGAATTTGTTTCATGATGAAGATGTTGAGGATATTGAGAAAATTGTGAAAAGGAGGAAAACATGTTTATGCAAGTTGTGCATGCATAGTTGAGATATTGAGGAAGTGTTGTGAGTACATAGAGCTATATTTTTGTTGTAGTATCTGAAGATGAGTTGGAATGAAGTAATGAGATGAGATGATGTTCTTGGTACTTGGTTTCCAAGTGCTTTTAAGAAAATTTGATAAAAGAGTAAACTGTGTTGTGAAAATGTTCACAACGTGCTCTGGTATTGTGCTCTTTGTTTCTTCTGTATTGATCCCATGCTTGTGCAGATTTGATATGTTGTCCATGGTTGTCAGAGGTTGCTATATTCAGAATTTGGGTTTTTGGATAGTTGTACAGAGTGAGGCATTTCCACCAGTGTGTGAACTAGTTTTACAATGATGTTTTCTATGGCATGGGGGAAATGTATTTGCTTCATGTTTCTTCACTATTCAGCTTCAGGTTGTGTGGATTTGGGAAGTTGCTTATAATTTTTGTATCTTTATGTATTCAAGATCTTACTTGATTTGGTGCAATATAGAATGAGTTTCATTTATCAGTATGCGAATAAGGTTTACCAGTTGTTGTGAGTTGAAGTATTTGTATGATGTGAGCTTGGATGAAGTATTTGATGAATCTCGAGTAATTTGTGGATTATTCTAGATCATGTTCAAGTGAATTCTATTGTCCAAAAGTTTCAAATTGACTTAAGGTTCAGCGTGCACTTAATGATTATGGTGTTTAACATGGGTATTGGCCGACCTTGTATTAGCACTACATGCAAGGCTTGTAAAAGCATGTTGAGGTGTGTTGGGATCTATTTGGGTCCTAATTAAGGATTTATGTAGGTTTCCTTCATTCCTATCCACCACAGGAATGCTTAGGTGCCAACCTATTTTGAATTTGTATGTATAACAACTAGTTGCTGACATTGGAGAAGGTTTTTGAGGTCGAGGTTGATATAAATACGTGTGGTGTTGTTGTGAGTTGAAGTGTGAAAGAAGAGAGAAGCAAGATAGATGCAAGATTGATGCAAGTAATGTGTGATGGGAATTTGAGCAGAGTAGTGCGAATTTTAGTGTTAGGGTTCCTGAAAGTAGTGAGCTAAAGGAATTTGAAATCATTCAAGCAAGGCTACAAAATTTTGGAGCATTTTGGTGGATTCCTTGTTGCATTGAGAAATTATTTTTTGAGTAACATTCTTCTTCTATCTTCTTGTATTTCTTTCTGTGGCAGTGAGCCCTGGCTATGAGCCTTTTTGGATAGTGTGTCCTATTTTGGTAGTGAGCCCTTGTACCAATTTTGCAATTACTTATATTGTGAGCTAATCCTCACTGTGGTTTTTCCCTCATTGGGTTTTCCACATAAATCTGGTGCTCTCTTGTGTATGGTGTTGCTATTTTAGTTTATGTTATCTGAATTTCAAGTTTAATCACATTAAAAAAATAAGGGTTTAATGAATGCATGTGGATCTAATTACTATTGAGGGTTTTGAAGATTTAATTTGCTACAACTGAGTCAACCCCCTCTCAATTGTCTTTTTCATTCAACAATTGGTATTAGAGCAAGGTTCCTTAGAGAAGAGCTTAACCATTTGAGGTGAATTTGGGATGGTGAACAAGGTTTCTTTGGAATGTCCCAGATTTGATGGCACAAATTTATGCATTTTGGAAGACAAAATGGAAGGATCTATGATAGCTCAGGGATATGAGATTGAAAAGGCTTATCAGAATGCATATACTCCACCTCCAAATGGTCCAAGTACAAGTGTAGAGATCAAGGCATGAGATCAATTCTAAGGCAAGATTTATTATTGTGAATAGTCTTTCAAATACTAAATTAGTAAAAGCTATGAGTTTGAAGATTGCTATAAAGGTTTAGGATAAGCTAGAAAGCATTTATGAAGGAGATGAAAAAGTGAAACAAGCAAAGTTGCAAAATTTGAAGGCACAATTTGAAACCCTGAATATGTCCAAAGATGAAACAATCAAAATCTAAATGCAAAGAGTTGATGAGCTGGCGAGCGAAATGAGAGGTCTTAGTGCACAAGTCAAAGAATCTAAAGTGCTAAAGAAAGTTCTTAGATCTCTCCTCAATTCTTATAGTGAAAAGGTATATGCTATTGAGGAAATTGCAAATCTTGATACTTATTCTAGAGATCAGTTGATTGGTACACTAACTTCATTTTAAAATGAGAAAAAAAAGCTTGAAAATGGGTATAACTGTAGAGACTACTTTCAAGGTTGGAGCATTAGGGTAAAAGTACAAAGCTGTGTCACACTTTTATAAAGGAAATGGCCAACAATGATCTAACTTTTAAACTTCAATCACTAGAAAGTGGCATATATGTTTTGAATTTTGAAAGAATGTAAACTAATAAAATGTGTATTTTTTATTATATTTTATGCTTGTACTGTTTGAAAAAATAAAAAAATAATTTGAATATTGCTTTTTTATAAATTAACACTATAATTTAGTTGCTGATAAAATGTTGAAAAATGACGTTACATGGGATGTCAATCTTTATATAGTAAATTTTCTTTTTTTTCCTTCAAATTTTTTGTGTATATTTGTTATTGTAAACTTTAGGGCATGGATATATTTTTCTATAATTTTAATAAATATATATTTTTAAAGAAATATTTAAATATACGTGAATTAAAACACGACTATTTCTAGTCGATGTCAACTTTTATATTAAATATTTATCTAAAATAGAAAACAAATTATGCTATTTTAATCTTGATTCTTTTCTCTAGGGTATCATATTTTTTTAATTTTTTTTTACTAAGTTTTAGTATTTTTCTTGGCACGATAATCAACCTAATATTTTCATTCTAATAACCTACTTTTAGTAAAAAATAAAAATAAAATAAAAATAATAATTGAACTACGAAAATAAATATATATTTTAAAACTACATTTATGGATCTACAAAAGGGTACTTTTACATTTAAATTTTTTTTTTTTTATATGAGTAGGAGTTGTTGAAATGTTAAATTTTTCAAATAATTGTGTTTTTTAGTAAAGTAGCTTCAAAGTGGTGTTATATATACATTTAGCCAAAAAAATTAGTTGGAAAAGTTTCAAAAGTATTTAACTTATCGAGAATGAATCTTATTAGATTATATGTTTGACCAAAATTGATTTTTAGTTATAAATAATAAAAATCACTTGTGTTGACAAGTTGGCTGAAAGTGTGACATAACTTTGTGCTTTTACCCATCAAAAAAGGTTGAAGATTAAGATAAGGAATATATTGATGATGTGGAAGCTAAATTTGTAAGAAGAATGAAGAAGGGCACTGATAAGTACAAAGGTAAATTACCTTTCAAACGTTTTGGCTATGGTGAAATAGGTCATTATGCTTCAAGATGTCCAAGAAGAGATAAACAATAAGAACAAGGAAAATAAAGGAAAAATTATCAAGAAAGCTTACTATGTGAGAGAAGATGTTGGCATTTTTGATGATGCATCTGACTATGTAGACTTTGACGACAATGAATTATTGTTCTTGTCTATTAAAGAAGAATCTAGTTCTGCTAACTCTGAAAGTTGTGTGAAGGAAAGTAATTCAGAGAAGGAGAAAGTTGAAGGTACTTTGGTATCTGCTTTTCATGTTAAAGAAGATAAAAATTATTGGGTTGTTGACAGTGGCTTCTCTAATCACATGACTGGAGACAAGATTAAGGTTTTTAAACTTGAAAAATATGATGGAGGACTAGTTAAATTTGGATATGATTCAGGAGCTAAGATTTGTGGAATAAGTTCAATCAGTTTTTATGGCAAGCATAACATTGATAATGTTTACTATGTTAAAGGTTTAAGGAATAACCTTTTGAGTGTTGGAAAAATGTGTAGCAAGGGATACAATCTTGTGTTTAAGGATGATACTTGTGAGATCACAAAAGGTTCCAAAACTTTGATTGCTGCTAGTAAGAGAAAAGATGGAAACATTTATCAACTTAAGGGTGCAAATGGACATTACTTTATGTCTTAGATTAGTGACAATTGGTTATGGCATTGGAGGATGTGTCACATGAACTTTGATAATTTGGAAAGAATTAGTTGAGTTCATGCAATGAGAGACCTACCAAGAATCACAAAGCATATTAATGCTATTTGTGAGAGTTGTCAATTTGGAAAACAAATAAGGAGTAACTTCAAGGGAAAGGAACAATTTGCTACCAGACTACTAAAATTAGTACATATAGATCTTTGTGATCCTACAAGGGTGAGAGTCTTCAAGGTGACAGGTATTTTATGCTTTTAATTGATGATTATTCTAGAATGACATGGGTTACTTTTCTTAGAGAAAATATGACGCAATAGATAAACTCAAGGCATTTAGAGCTATGGTTGAGAATGAAATGGATCTGAAAATAAAAATGTTTGAGGTCTGATAGAGGTGGTGAATTCACCTCCAATGAGTTTAACATGTTTTGTGAAGTTCATGGAATAAGGAGGCATCTATTCGCCCCTAGAACTCCTTAGCAGGATGGAGTTGTTGAAAGGAAAAATCAAATGGTTCAAGAGGCCACTAGGACTATGATGAAAGAGGAAAATCTACCTGAAGTCTACTGGAGAGAAGCTATTCATAATGCTATTTACATACTTAACGGAGTTCAAGCTAAAGCTAACAACTCAAAGACTCCCTATGAGTTATGGTATGGAAGGATTCCTACTATGAAATAATTTAGAGTATTTGGAAGCAAATGTTATATCAAAAGAGAAGAAGAAGGTTTAGGAAAGTTTGATGCAAGGTTTGATGAAGGTATATTCCTTAGATATTCTATTAAAAACAAAGCTTACAGATGTTACAACAAAAGGCTAAGAAATATTTTTGAAAGTGAAAATGTTAAGGTTGATGAAAACCTACAGAATTTAATTGCAGTGGATGGATATGTGTTAGATGAATTTGATTGCAGAATAGAAGAAAAAAATGATGAAAACGTGAAGATTTAATTGTAGTGGATGGATATATGTTAGATGAATTTTATTGTAGAATAGAATAAAAAAATGATGAATAATAAGTGAAGAATGAAGAGGAAGAAGCTCCAAAGAAGACCCCTAAGACCCCTAAGTATGTGTAAAAGAATCATTCTGAAGAAAAAATCTTTGGAGACAAAAGGAAAGGTGTATTGATAAGAAGCAAAGTTGTTGAAGTTGAGGTAAATCTGTGTTTACTTTCTAAAGTTGAACCTAAAATAGTGAGTGAAACAAGCAAGGATGAACATTGGAAGAAGGCAATGGAAGAAGAACTTATGTAGATAGAGAAGAATCAGACTTGGAAATTGGTTCCTAGACCGACAAACAAGAACATAATTGGAACTAAGTGGGCATTTAGAAACAAGTTGAATGAGAATGGAGGTAGTAAGAAACAAGGCAAGACTTGTGTGTAAGAGTTAATTGAAAGTGGAAGAAATAGACTTTGAGGAGACATTTTCTCTTGTGGCTAGGATGGAAGCTATCAGAATGTTTTTGGCATTTGCAACACATAAGGAATTTATTTTTTATCAGATGGATGTGAAATCTACTTTTCTGAATGTTGAATTGGAAGAAGAAGTTTACATGGAACAACTAGAAGGATTTCAGTTGTTAGATCAACCAAATATGGTATGTAAATTGAAGAAGGCACTATATGGATTGAAGCAAGCTCCTAGAGCTTGGTATGCAAGATTGGATAGATATTTGTTGCAACAAGGATTCAGTAAAGGTACCACAGATAATAATCTTTACTTCAAAATTTAGGAAGACAAATTCTTGATAGTAGTTGCATATGTGGATGATATTATCTTTGGAGGAAATGAAGCTATGTGTAAGAGATTTGTTGAAGAGATGCAAAAAAAATTTGAAATGTCAATGTTTGGGGAGATGAATTTCTTCCTTGGGCTACAAATCAATAAAAAAGATAAAAGGGATTTTCATTTCACAATCTAAGTATGTCAAAGGGATGTTGAAGAGTTTTAGAATGGATGACTCCAAATTGGTATGCACTCCTATGGTGACTGGTTGCAAATTGAGCAAAGATGATGATTCACCTAAGGCTGATAAGAGAAAATATAGATCTATGATGGTGGATTGCTATATCTAATTGCTACTAGACCAGATATCATGCATGCAATTTATCTTATGGCTATATTTCAAGAAGATCTTAAAGAAAAACATGTTGCAGCAGTGAAGAGGATATTCAAATATCTAAGAGGCACCCCAGATTATGGATTGTGGTATCCTAAGGATACTGATTTCACACTAAGTGCTTATATAGATGCAGATTGGGTTGGTTGTGTTGATGAAAAGAAAAGTACTAGTGGTGGTGCATTCTTTCTTGGATGTAGATTAGTGTCATGGTTGAACAAGAAGCAGGATTTAGTTTCCTTATCTACTGCATAGGTTGAGTATATTGTAGCAACATCATGTTGTAAACAAGTTTTGTGGATGAGATAGACATTGAAGGATATCAGAGTTGTATATGATGATCCTATTTTTATTTTTTGTGATAATACAAGTGCAATTAAAATTTTAAAGAATCCAATGATGCACTCAAAGACAAAGCATATATCTATTAGGTATCACTTTTTGAGAGAAAAGGTTATGGAGAATGAAGTGAATCTTGAGTATGTTCCTACAAATGATCATATTGTTGATATATTTACTAAGGCTCTTCCTAAGGATAATTTTGAGTATCTTCGAGAGAAGTTGGGGGTTATTACCCCTCCCTATTTGAACTAGATGCATATAGAGATGCACCATTCTAGTGGATCTATGGATCTATCTCTTGTTAGACTAATGTTAGTGGCTACCTCTCAGGGGGAGTAGGTAGTGTCATGTGTCTTCATTGAGTTGCTGATTTGTTTGGGTGTACTCATAAGGGGGATTATTTAGAGCAGGTATTCTAGTTTAGTGTCAAAGGGGGAGAATAACACAAAATTTTATCCTTTGCCATTGATGTCAAAGGGGGAGAGAAAGTATCATGTGAAAATTTTTATCTACTCAGGGGGAGTGAGTGCAGGAATGTTATGTAGGCTATCTAATCTAAAAAAATGAGGAGAGTGTGCATATTGTATTTGATGGTTTTTCACATCTTGTGTTGCCATAAGTGAAAAAGGGAGATATTTTTGCAAGTATGAAGGTGTTGTCATTGATTTCAACATGAAGTCTACTGATTGGTGTTGTAATTGATGTCAAATATGTGTTAAGGAAGTTGTTTCATGATGAAGATGTCAATGATATTGATAAAATTGTGAAAAATAGGAAAACAGGTTAATGCAGGTTGTGCATATATAGTTGAGATATTGAGGAAGTGTTGTGAGTACATGGAGCTATCTTTTTGTTGTAGTATCAGAAGATGAGTTGTAATGAAGTAATGAGCTGATATGATGTCTGTGGTACATGGTTTCCAAGTGCTTTTGAGAAAATTTGATAAATAAAGTAAATTGTGTTGTGCAAATGTTCATAGTGTGCTCTGGTATTGTGCTCCAGGTTTCTTCTGTATTGATCTTATGCCTATGCTTATCTGATATGTTGTTCATGGTTGTCAGAGGTTGTTATATTTAGAATTTGGGTTTCTAGATCATTGTATAGAGTGAGATATTTTCACCAATGTGTGAACTAGTTTTTCAATGATGTTTTATGTGGCATGGGGAAATGTATTTGCTCCATGTTTCTCTATTGTTCGGCTTTGGGTTGTGCAGATTTGGGAAGTTGCTTATAATGTTTGTATATTTATGTATTCAAAAGCTTACTTGATTTGGTGCAGTACAAAATGAGTTTCATTTGTTAGTATGTGAATAAGGTTTACCAATTGTTATGAGTTGAAGTATTTGTATGATGTGAACTTGGATGAAGTATGTGATTAATCTTAAGTAGTTTCTGCATTATTCTATATCATTTTCAAGTGAATTTTGTCATTCAAAAGTTTCATATTGACTTAAGGAAGCATGCACTTAATGATTATGGTGCTTAACATGAGTATTGGTCGACCTTGTGTTAGCACTACATGCGAGGCTTGTAAAAGTATGTTGAGGTGTCTTGGGATCTATTTGGGTCTTAATTAAGGATTTATGTAGGTCGCCTTCATTCCTATCCATTGCGGGAATGCTTAGGTGCCAACCTATTTTGAATTTGAATGTATAACAACTAGTTTTCAACATTGGAGAAGGTTTTCGAGGTTGAGGTTGATATAAATATGTGTGGTGTTTTTGTGAATTGAAGTATGAAAGAAGAAAGAAGCAAGATAGATGTGGGATCGATGCGAGTAATGTTTGTGATGAAAATTTGGGTAGAGTAGTGTGAATTTTAGTGTTAGGGTTCTTGAAGGCAGTGAGTTGAAGGCATTCGAAATCATTCAAGCAAGGTTGTGAGATTGTTGGAGCATTGTGGTGGATTCCTTGTTGTATTGAGAAAGTGTTCTTTGAGTAACATTCTTCTTCTATCTTCTTGTATTTCTTTATGTGGTAGTGAGCCCTAGTTGTGAGCCTTTTTGGATAGTGTGTCCTATTCTAGTAGTGAGCCCTTGTAGTGGTTTTACAATTACTTATATTGTGAGCTAATCCTCACCATGGTTTTTCTTTCATTGGGTTTTCCACGTAAATCTAGTGTTCTCTTGTCTATGGTGTTGCTATTTTAGTTTCTATTATTTGCATTTCAAGTTTAATCACATTAAAAAATAAGGGTTTAATGAATGTGTGTGGATCTAATTACTGTTGAGGGTTTTGAAGGTTTAATTTGCTACAACTGATTTATCCCCTCTCTTAGTTGTCTTGTTCATTCAACATAATACATAGTTTGACAATGCGTCTTCTAGAAGGGCTCTTGTGGATATAGAGGTATCATTTACTAATGAGGATGTGATTCCATGTGTATATTGAATTATGCAAACAAAGATGACAACTTTAACTATCGTTAATGTGGTAGTTAGGGTTTCAAAATATAAAGGACCCCTCACCATTTTTTCCAAGGTTAGTTGCACTTTGAAGGGGACATTCCTCCATGGCTCCTAAGTTCTTCTTTGCACATAAGCACAATCCTAGCATGATTAAAAGGGAAACAACACTTGATAGGTATGAGAAATCCTTCACACATAACAATCTTCTGTTGGAGGCTATTTTTGTATATTTCAACATATTTTTGGGCGTATAATGAGTGGAAAGCCAAGAGGAAAAAGGACATTATGAAAATTACATTGATGAAACACACAATTATACTAAGAGGGGGTGAATAAACATAATCCAATATTTTACTTTTCAATTAATAAACACAATAATATCTATTGCACCACATCAATAATAAATAACAAAAGATTCATGTGGAAACACTTTTAGGAGAAAACCACAAAAAAATATTTCTTATATAAAATTCTTCTTACAAATTTTGTAGGCACCAACCTACTAGAGACACCAATCCCTGCTTTATCTTTGCGAGCACCGACCATTAGGGACACCAATCCCCACAAGTGAGCACCAAATAAACAAGAGACAACAATCTCTTCAATAGAGGCATCAAAGTCTAACAAAAAAGTATTAGATTTATTGAATTAGATCTCCTTTAAAATCTACCTTATAGTTGATCTCAAATCTACCTTATATCTTCTCTCAATTCTGCTTCAAAATATTAAAAGGCCTACTATAGATCTACTTATAAACCTCCTTAAACACTACATTAAGTCTACAATGAAATCTCCTTAAACACTACACTAAATCTACAAAAAAATCTCCTTAAGATCTGCCAATAAAATATAATTTTAGTTGTTTCAAATCTGCTCATATACAAAAGGATAATTGTGAATCAATTTCCTTCAAAACTGTCAAACACTTCTAATAGCTTCTCCAAAGGGGGAAATTTATTGGAAACATATGTCACTTCACAAAGGTGACAACTTTCCATTTTATATGCAACTCTTAACCTCAACACTTGGGCACTAGACATGGCTTGGCCCATGTGGAAAATAATATATTTGTTTTGAATATTAAATCCCCAAAGTGGGGTGCCTCTATGAGGGGGGGGTCAAATTCCTCCAAAAATAAATTAATTGTAGTTTTTAAAACATTAAATAGGGGCACCAAAATCCAAGGGTTGGCCAATATTATGAACCATGGGTCAACCCTAAATAGATATAAATTTATTTATTTAAATACAAATCAAAATGCTTAATTTGAGCACCAATTTAATTCCTTCCTTTTTGCTGATGATTTGCCAATATAGTTGGCCATGATTTTCTTCAACACTTCCTCTCCTTGGATATGTGCTTTGACATCAATGACTATATAACAATCTCTCCCTTTGTCATTGATGACAACCTCTCCTAGAAATAATATGTGAATATAATCATAATGCTCCCCTCATCTCCAATGCTCCCCCTTTCTCTACTTCTCCCCCTTTGGCATCAGTGGCAAAGGAATCTCGAGGTAGTATGATAATGCAATAATGAGCTCTTCTTGTGTAATATATCTCCTTAGTGGCTTGATGAAGAGGATATCAGCCCCAACTTCTGTTGAAGGTATTCAAAATTCTCTTTTGGAAAGGCTTTGTGAAGATTTCCATAATCTATTCTTGTGTAGAAATATACTACATATTAACTTGTCGACTTGCTACTTGCTCTCTTAAGAAATGCTATTTGATTGGGATATGCTTTGTTCTAGAGTGCATTACAAGATTTTTTAAAATATTGATTGCACTAGTGTTATCATAGAATATAGATATTGGATGATTGTACTCTACCTCGATGTCTTATAATTTTTTCCTCACTTAAAGAAGTTGAGTACAACAAGATGCAACTGCTATATATTTAGCTTATGTTGTGGATAGAGAGATTGAAGCTTGTTTCTTACTCAACCATGATACAAGACTATTACCAAGAAAGAATGCTCCTCCACTTGTAATCTTTTTGTCATCAATACTACCAACCCAATCCACATCAGTGTATGTGGCTAAGGTGAAATATTCACTTCTTGGATACCACAATCCAAAATCCAGAGTACCTTTTAGATATCTAAATATTCTTTTCAATGCCTGCATTTCTTTTGGAGCTACCTAAAACCATGCCACCATACCTACTTCCTACATAATATATGATCTTGAAGTTGTAATATATAATAAAATCCCAATCATTGATCTATAGAGGTTTATTGGCTTCAAGGGATTCATCATCCTTTCTGAATTTCCATCTTGTAACCATAGGCATACTCACGGGTTTGCATATTCCATCTTGAGCTTCTTTAGCATCTCTTTTCTATATTTAGTTTGAGAGATGAAAATACCTTTGTTTGATTGACAAATTTATACCCTAAGGAAGAATGACAACTCACCAAGCATGGACATATTAAACTAACTTTATGTTTCCATGGAAAAATCTTGACACATTTTTCCCCTGCTTCCTCGAAATATAATATCACCCACATAAACCACAACTATCAATTGATCATCACTTGCAGTCTTGATATAAAGGTTGTTATCAACAATTCCCTTATTGAGCCCTTGTTGTTGTAGGTACTTATCAAGTCTCGCATACCATGATTTGGGGGATTTTTTAGCCCATAAAGTGCTTTCTTCAATCTGTACACATAATCCTTATTTTCTGAGAACAAGAACCCTTCTGGCTATTCAATATATACTTCTTGCCATTAAGAAAGACAAACTTAACATCCATTTGTTAGACCTTAATTTTTTTGAAACTACCAAATGCCAAAAACATTCTAATAGCTTCCAATATAGCAATAGGATCAAAGGTTTCTTCAAAATCAATACCTTCTACTTGTGAATATCCTTTACATACCAATCATTGCTTTATTCCTCACTACTTGATCATCTTCATTCAGTTATTTTTGAGGACACATTTAGTGCCTATCAGATTTTTATCCTTGGGTCTTGGGACATGTTCCCAAGTTTATTTCTTTTCAATTTGGTTTAGTTCTTCTTCCATGGAACTCACCCAGTACTTGTCCTCACATGCTTCTGCAAATTTTTCCATTTCTATCTTAGAAAGTAAGGTTAAATTTGCATGATTTGATATATTGGCCAATCACCTTCTTGTCTAGATTTTAGTGTCTTTTCCACCAATAATAAGACTTCTAGATTTATGTCCTTATTTAAATCCCTAATGTATTTATCAATCTGATTATTTGAATTCATGAAATACTTTCCTATTATTTATAGATTACTTTCTTTCTATTTAAATTCATAAAATAATTTTTATTATTTAAATTTATAAATACCTTACTTATTATTTAAATTCATTAAATACTTACCTATTATTTAAAATTTATAAAATGATTACCACACTAACTGTTGATTGGTCTACAGACATTTCTCCTTCACCAACCATGATGCTTTTTTTTAGGCTTCCTCCCTTAAAATATCATTCGTTGCCCCTCTCTAAGAATGTGATTTATGGCCTTTCGTTGCCTTTGAGGAGTTTGACTGAAACCTTGGGATGCAACATTTTATTTATAACCGTTGTCTTTAGCATTATTTAGGATAGGAATTGTTTCCTTATTGGTTTGATTCTTATTATTCTAATTGTTACCTAATTGTGCTTTTTAGCCCAATCAGGTTAGGCTAGGACAAAACTGATGTTTTCTACTTTGAAGAAGGAGAAAGGTACATTTAAGATTCTACTAAAAGTTACTCATAATCATGCAAATAGTACCAAAAAATGAATTTTCAGTTTCATTATGCAATTGGTTTACAAAAAAGAGGAATAGTACATAAACTTTTGCATAAAGTAGTTGTTTAAATTCATTACAAGAAATATGCTTATAATTTTCCCACACAAGTCGTGGGAGTAACTGAATAAGATACAACAAAAGACAAATTGTACATCTGAAAGTAAATAGGACATGTAAGAGAAAAGGGATCCATCATTGCCTAAATGACGAACCCCATTGTTGATTAGCTGCATCTTCAACTCCTTTGTTGATAGCTCCAAAGGTGTCTACAAGGGACAAAGAAAATGATGTTAGAGCTCAAAATTCCATGTCTCTTATATGTCAAACTGACAGATATACAACCTATCTCTTATTAAACATCAAATTAGAGAGTTTAAGGTTTCTCAAGATCAAAAACTTAGTTATCATGAAGATCCAAGAAAAGTAAAGATCATCTAATCATCATGAGAAGCTCTGGGCTTCTTATTTTTCTTAACTTATTTGTTGACTGTGTAGGTACAAGAATGATCTTGTCATACAAATCAGCATGGTAGTCATAGTTCACATTTTTAATGGACTGTTCAAGGTTTGAAGAGGGTGCCAGTGTTAAGGCAGAGAGCAAAAGATTAAGGAAATGGTCTTCAAAGTAAGCATGACAAGGTAACTATCAAGAAATATATCAAACAACATCCTATGCATCCTTGTGAGAAGGGGCAGTCTACAAGAAAATGGCATGAACTAGAATAGATAGTCAATATTCATAAGACAGTCATGTAAATCCTATAGATCAAAAAATGATCAATACTATAGTGGAAAAGAAGAGCAATACTAAGAAAAAGGGACAATCATGGCATAGATGACAGTAATAAGGAGGAAAATGAATGTTTGATGGGTAGTGTATGGGTTAGAACATAGTTTTTTTGTGTCTACAAACCATGTATGCATACATTCCTTAGGAGGTAGACTTTAAGGCTGTGACTCTTACTTGTTCACATAGATGAAGGATTTCAATCCAAGAGTCATCTAGGTACACTAAATCATGGAGAACAACATTTAGTACAAGCCTTCTCCATCATTCACAATCTTTTAACAACTAGACAGTCAAAGGAGAAAAATGAGATGACAATGGGCATACTAGTCTTCAAAGTGAAGAGTCAAAGTCATGAATAAATATAATAGTAATTCCTATGTATCAAAGGGCGGTCATTATGCTAAAACATCAACATAAGTGCACTTTTCATACCTATAGGTGAGAGTGCAAGGTGATTAACAATGGTTCATTTTTGGACAGTGATTTTGCAAGGATTTAATGACTTAATTGAACAAGAACACAGTGAGAAGGACAATCCATTGAAATCAGATTTCATGAAGTAAATCATGCTTTTATTCAAAGATGTGTGAAAGCTATTAATAAGTATTTGTAATGAAGTCAAGAGACAATAACGGAGATGACAATTATGCAACCCATGGGAATTGTGTGTTGAATCTTCATCAAAAATTCTTAATGTTGCACAAAGAAATTAATAAGACTCGGAGCTAGAAAAGGTAGACTTGGCAATATTTAAGCAGTAACCTTGAGGATTTTAGAGGATAATAGGAATAAACAAAGAAAGTTATACCTTAGAAAGCTCAAAATAGGAATTGATCTGCTAAAGTTGGATGAAACAAAAGACAAAATAGATAGTCAAATATATTATCATTTTGAATACATTTGTGTTTTGCTAGTTATTCAAAGGAATCAATGCACATAAGCCAAAGGAGTTCAACATCTTCACAATGATACTCAAGAATCGAGTTAGTTCAATTTTGGCATGCAAATTGTCAGATTTTCAAATAGCATTGTGAATCAAGATATGCCTAAAGATGTCAGGAACCTAATTTGTAGATGAGAAATATGTGTTTGGAATTGTCACTTTCTAGGCTAGAAATATTCAAATTTGATTAAAAAATTGAAGGATACAACATTTAAGGTAAGTTGTTTGTAAGGATCTTGTATGCCATAAAGCTGAAGAGGAAAAGCAACTTGAATGTTCCATTATAACATGATTATAAGGAGGGTATGCATTCATCGAAAAACACAACCATGCTACACCATGGATGCAAGGTGAGATAACAATGCTACAAAGGGGCAGTAATGTCAAGATAGAAGATATATCATGGCCACCTCAGAAGCATATAAAAGTGTAGATAAAAAGTGCTACTATATCAACATAGGAGAGAGAGATAGTCCTAGAAAATTTAATGTGTTGCAATAGTCAAAAGATAGCAGGGGCCATGTCAAGGTACATCAATAGTGGCAAGATTGTAAAAGAACATTATTAAGAGTAGTACACTTGGCGCCCTCAAATTACATGGTACATTTTGATGTTGGGGCTGCAATGTAGAAGTTTTCAACTTCAACACTTCAAAAACAAAAACGTACAACTGATAAAGAATGAAGGATTCACAACGTAAGAAGGAATGAGCTACATTTTCAAGTGAATCCAAAGAGAAAGAATGTATTTTGGTGCTAGTGCAAGGTGTATCTATTACAAAAGCAAAGTTCAAACCATGACTACGAGTTTCCAGTAAGAATTTTATCATGTCAAAGGACAACCAAGGCACAATACAGATATAAAAACATCTTTGCATTTACATTCACAGAAAATGACCTACCAACACTTAGTCATAGTTCAATCATTTCCAAAGAATGCCCAAAAGCTACAAACCCTTGGAAGCATGGGGAAACAACATCAAACATACAGACGAAGAGAAAATGAATGCAAATGAGCCACAGGTTAGGGTTGGGAGTTTTTTTGTTTCCCTAATGAAAACCTAATTTTGGCTGACACAAGTGCTTTTTGTCACTTTTATTTCATAAAATAACATATGATTAATATTAGGGCCATGGTTAACACTTTAAGTTATCACCTTGACATTTGCTTAGTATTTTGATCGTTTGAAGCCTTTCATCAAATTTTGGCAAATTGCAGCTATGTGATCTCTTTCATTGTATGCCTACAAGGCAAAATTAGGCCATCCTAACACTTATTAAGGGTAATTAACAATCAATTACCTTAATACTTGTCAGTTTAATTGTAATATTAGTCTATTTCAAACATTTATTAAGGTAAGTAATTATTAATATTACCTTTAATACTTGTTAAAATAAACTAATAGGTTCCCTCTAAATATGCAAAGAAGGAGATGAGTCATGATTAGTCAAACTGAAGTGTTATCGATGGATTTGGAGTTCTATTTTTGACTTTAACTCAAATTGAGATGATTTTGGAGTTCTTTTTGGTCAGACAGCTTGAGAGGGGGAGTTTGGAGCTAAATCAACTCAAATTGGAGTAGTTATGGGCCCCCCTTTATAGATTTTTTGTTTTGCTAGTGAGAGAGATATTTTGAGTGCAATTGACTAGAGTTGGATCTTCTTGGCTTTTGGGACTCATTTTGTATTATAGGAGGGAAAACTTATGTTTTCCTCAGTTCTTAATTTTTGTCTTCTCTTGCATGTTGCAGAGAGACTTAGAGATTTTTTAACTCAGATATTTTCACATTTTATATACAAAAATAGTTGTTTTAGCTCTTTTTTTTTAGTGTTTGTAGAGATTCCTTCCATTATTCAATAGAATCAAGTGTTTACCTTCTTATTTTTAGGTGTTGTGTCTCTTGTGGATGATTTTGATGAAGATTTGATGTGTTTTAGTAATAAAACCTTTAAATTTTTGTCTTATTCATGGTTGCATGTATACAAAAACAGTTAATAATCATAGGTCATAATTTTTGCTAGTGATTTGTCTTATCTTCCAAGTTGTGAAAATCCTATTTTCCTTCAGAAAAGATAGGTTTAGCAAATCCTTTTAAGGAAATATTTATGTGATTGGATTTCCCAAAATGAGCTATGTAAACAAATCCTTTGAGAAGTAGTTGTGAATCAAGTTGTTGTAGGTTAATTACATTTTGGTGCATCACCTCCTAGAATTAGCTTTTCCTTTCATAATCTATCCTTCTTCCCTTTTCCCACAAAAAAATTATTAGTTTCTAGGAGATCTAAAGGGGAACCAACCCATAATCTATAGATTCATCTTCATTATGAGAAACCCATAAGCTCAAAGATGTTTCCATGTTTCATGGGATTGTCGAGCCTCCGAGCTTAGCATTGGGGGCAATCCTTCGTGACAACATTTTTTGGCATGCCTAGTGGGACTTGATTGGATTGTTTTAGTCCAATTTTTTCTCATATATCACTAATATTTGGTGTGTATTTTAGTGATCTCAGCCTTTGGAGGCAAGGAAACAACACATCTGGCGAATCTAAATGGAATTTCTACTAGTTTTAGTATGATCAAGTGCTGGTTTATTTCAAGAAAATTCTATTTTTTTTCTTTTTTCCAGCTTTTGAATGAATTATGTCATATCATCCATCATATCATGAAAATGTTGCTAATTCACCCTCTTATCAACTATATCAAATCAACCATGCTGCAAGTTTTAGTCTAAATTCCATGACTTTTCAAGAAAACCAGCATGTTCAATATGCTTAACACACACACATCCTTGCTCAATCTCATTGGCATCCTTCATATGCTCAAAATCAACCTCAAGAAGCCCATTTTGTTCCCAACCAACATGAATATTCTCTCAATCAGAATCAAAACATTGAAGACATGAGCTTCAGGAATATAAGGCTACACTTTGAAAGGAAGTTGAGTGAGATTGGAGGAAATTGAGGGTACGCAGAAGAGTTTGCAGCAAGAAGAGTTGGTTTACTTAGATTATCAATACCAACAGGAAGAGGAGATACAAAGAAGGTAGTATGAAGAGTATCTTGCAAGCGAGCTTGCTACTATAGAAGAACAAATGAGAAAGAAAGAGGAATATCTCATAAGGAAGTTTGTTGTGTTGGTTGATTGAGTAGAAAGGTTTGAGGCCCAATCAATTTCTTACATTCTAGATCAACCTATAAAAGAAGAGCTTCCCAAATATGAAATTCTAATTTTTAGGCAAGGTAAACCTCTTAAGTCTTCTAATCAATCTCTTGAACTTGAAATTCCAAGTTTTAGAAGCCTTCAATCTTTGCAAGATCTAGAAACTAATCAAGAGCGGCCTAGTATACCTCAAGAGAATCCATCTCCAAAGTTTAAACAACCTCAATAAGGTCAACAAGACTTCAATAATCAACCTTCTTCTCCTATCATAATTCTCCTTTGCAAAGATGAACCCATTGTTTATCAAAGCAATTGGTTTACTGTGCAGAAAAAAGAGGTGTTTGAAGAGGAAAAGGAAAAAAATTCTTCTATTGATATGCTTGCATATGATAAATAAGAGGGAAAATAATATTGGCAACAAGAGGTGGATGAGTATGATCAATTAAGGTAGTAGGTTGAAGAGCTTGAAATAGGTAATGAAAAGCATGATTTCATGTTCTTATTTAATGAACTCCCTTCTTTCATTGAGCAAGATGTAGAGCTCGTATACAAACTTCAAAGCCATCACAAGTTTTGGAGAATCCAAAAGAAGAGGAAAAGAAAAAAGTTGAAGACATTGATGTTTTGTCTCCTTAATAGAGTTGCAACGAAGTCAAATTAGTCCTCTTCCACAAAAAAATCAAAGAAGAAATCGAAGAGGACTTGTTTTGGGATGATCTTGAGGTATTTGTTTCACACTTAGATGATAAGCCAAAAAAATTGCAAAAGGAAAGTCATGAACAAAAAGAGAAAATTGTGGAAGTGACCATGCTTCTCTATGAGTCATTGGAAATGAAGCAACCCAATCAGCAAAATGATGAGACAGTAGTGCATGAGCAAGAAGCCAACAATGAAAGTTTAGTTTTCATCCTTTCAAGAGGATATCCCATTAGAGGTTTAACCAAGAATAATACCAACAAGATACCACAGGTTTTCAGTGCACCCAAAAAGAAGATTGCAACTATGGAACAACAAACCCATTCATGTCAAATCAACAATATGTTTAGCTAGAATCAAAGGGTGAGTGAGTTTGGTTATGTTCTTCATAGCGCATTGCAGCAGTTTGTCGGGCATCTTCTTGATTCTCATCTCTTATCAACAGTTCATAAACATGTAATGGATCCTTTGTTGATTAGAAGGGGGAGTTATTTTACAAATCCAGTTAATGCATCTCCTTCCTAGCTTTCTAGAACATTTCTAATTTTTCCATTTTGTTACAATATGAGAAAGTTATGCCCAATTTACTAAGACTAGATCTCATAGTTACAACCCATACAATCTTCATCTCCCCAAAGTGCTAGTCAAACCTCCACCTCCTCCATTATGATGTGGTAATTCATGCAATTGGCCTCTTCAATTTTTTTTCTAGGAAAATTCTAGAAATTTACCAAAAATGTCCTCCATTATCTTATTCCAACACCCCCACTCCTAGGCACCAAGCACTACTTGCAATGATTAATTTCTCCACTCTTCTTTATTCTCAGGAGTTACAAATAAATAAAAAATTAATTCACACAATCTTGGGCATGGGACTTTGGTTCCAAAGCATAATTTTTAATTGCAACAATTGCAACAACATTACAATTTCACTTCAAAACATATTATTGGTTTATGAAAAAGGGGCCCCATATGAAAGAGCTGAAGATGAGAGGGGGCAAAAAGTCAAATGCCAACAAATCGCCAAAAATCAACAAAATAAAATAAATTTCTTTTTGGGTGTGTAGGATTGCTTGGTACCCCTGAATGCTCATACATCACATTGTTAATGGACATGCAAACCTCTTAGTGTTTGGGTATAAATAGTAGTGGTATGAAAGAAAATTCCCAATAGTCCTTTGATAGATAACAATAATCTATATGTTTGTTTGCTATTTATAGAGATATTTTTCCTTTTATGTTTTATGAAAACTTTTGACTCATTCTTAATATTTATTTCAAAGTGATGGGAAAACCCATTAGGTTTTGTAAGAACAAAATAGGATTTTAGTATCTCTCATACACATCAAGACTGAGCCAACCATTTTTATTTTTTTGGTAGACCTTTAAACCACTTGTTGTTATGACCAATTCACTATTTGAGTTGGGTTATTCATTATCTTTTCAATGTCAGGTGGGATTTTTTTATAAGAAAATGTCCATATTCTGTCATGAACCTCCTAGGGTTTGATATTCTTTGCTAACTGTGAGGCTTCACAAACAACAACTACTACATGATTGTCCCAACTCTATCAATATTTTTATTATTTCTCAACACATTGAGACATTTTTTTCTTTAAGTTTTAAAGAGACTTTCCTTAGAGTACTTTCTACTTGACTATACAAACATAGTCACTTTGATAACCTCTTTTAGCAAATAATGTCACAAAACTTTTCCATTAAACTTTACATAGAAATAGTATTCTATAGACCTAGATATTCTATATATAAACCCCTTTTGTCAAGGCTTTCATGAAAAAAAGGATACCTGATAGTGTCAAATATAACCATATAGGGTCTTAATTTTGGAGCTATTGTGGGCATGTGGAATGATCTATCATTGTGGTCCTGAAAATTTTTTCCTCTCCTTACAACATGTTAGACACTTTTCTTTTGATTCTTGAATGTGGTCTACACAAGATAACAAGACAACAATCCATATATTTAATGCAATAGAATCATTCAACAACAAACTAAACTTAGAATTCTCTAAGGACTTGACTCCTAGTAAATTTTCCCTCTTAAGGAGTGAATGCAAATTTTTTTTAGAAGCTAAAAATTATCTTTAGCACCTAATACTTTGCATCACTTATTCCTTATGTGACATGACCTAAGACCCCTAAAGATATATTAATAAAAAATCATGACCCTATAAAACCTTTTGAAACCTCCTAAATGACTATTTGGGCCAAAGTGGCACAAAAAATATTAACAATAACATTACAAGATATATTGCATCATCCACATGTTTCTTAGGGCACAATTATTGGGCCATCAACATTTGGTAATCAACTACATGAATTACGTCATGGTTCTAGAAAGAACCTTCCCAATTTTAGAGGTGATAGAAAATTTAACATAGATGAACATTTGATCCCTTCTTTTTTGTGTGTAGTCCTTGGTGTGCAACATGAAGATGTGGACATTAAAATTTTTATGGAATCTTTGGAAAACATATCAATGCCTTGTTTTACTATTTTTAGCTAGGTTTTATACGTTTATGGGATATTATGAAAAAGGAAGCTCAAATATTATTTTAAAAGCATACAAGATTAGCATTCATTGTAAGCACAATTAACACAATTGAAGAAATAAATGGATGAACCCATGCACAAATTTGTGGCCTAATTCAACAAAATTGTAAATAAAATTAAAAAAATACAAAGGACTACAATAAAAAATAAAAATGCTTCTTCATAAATGCACATCATTTTGGCATCAACTTTGATTTAAGAATATTGAGAGTTTCTAGCATAGAGGTTGCTCAAGCAATGGACATATAAATTAAAGTTGATTTTCTTATGGCTAGGAAATGGAATAAAGAGCTACAAACTAGTAAAAAAATAGCCACATCCCATGCCGATCCATTCATATAAAATATAAAAAAATGAATTAATTTCCTTGAAAAAGTAGATTCCACATATACAACAACCTCTATAGTAAGATATCCTTAGAAGAGGTTTTGTACAAACAAATAATAATAATGCATTGGGGTTGTATCAACTAGCACAAAGACTTTCTTTGAAGAACCCACTATGAGTGGATGTAAAAATAATCTCACATACAATTTTCACATATTAACTGGTCATGATGGTGCTTCATGCTTATAGATGAATCAATTCATGTAGATGAGAATTATGAAATAATTTATTCAATAAGAACCTATCAAAGGAAAGTAATAACTATTATGATTACTTTTTTTTAATATTTCTCAATTATGAGTTGGATTCACAACATGATGGAGATATTTTTATAGATATTATTCATCAATTGCGTGTTTTATTTACAAGAAGCAAACAAGAAAAATCTTGTAAAGAAAGTGAAAATCAAAATAATCTACCCTAGGATGTTGGAATTAGTTCCATATATATCTTTCAAGAAATAATTATTATTCTACTCAAACTCATGAAAACAATCCTTTTCAAATTGATCACTCAAAAAAATCCTGACCAACTAGATGCCCTTTCACTCACTCTTTTCATTGGATTAATTTATGATTAATTTTCTAACATAGAATATTTTCGAGATTACAAAGAATTTCTTGCACACATTTCAATTGAATAAAAGAGGACCATCAAATTTAAAGAAGTCAATTATGCTATATGGGAAGAAATGTTATACAAAAAAGAGATTGATGGGATATTCCTAAGGTACCTTAACAAGGAATAGTAGAGAAGACTTGTAAAATTATTTCATGAAAAAAGCATGTGGAGGCCACTTCTCTACTTCTATGATAACATTAAAAATCCTAAGGTAATGTTATTATTAACTAAGAGTGTTCAAGGATTCCTACAAATGTGTAGAAAATGTGAAGAGTGTTGGCAATTCTCTAGGAAACCAAAACATGCAGCCTTGTCTATGAGGTAAATGGTGATTTAAGATCCTTTCTAGTAGTGGAGACTCAATTTTATTAAAAATATTAATCCTTAATTGAATGCAACACATACACACATATTAACTTCAATGGACTACTTCACTAAATGGGTAGATGCAATCCTTGTTAGAAAAACTACTTTAGAGGTGGTTTGTGATTTTATCAAAGAAAACATTCTACTAACATTTAAAATGTCACACAAAATAATCACAATTGAAAACACATCTAATTTTTCTTCCTTGGAAATCTCCCTTTTTTTGTTATAAGTAAAAGATTACTCTTTGAATTTATCAAATTACTATCTAGACAAGTTAATTGCTAGGCTAATTCAAGTAACAATCTTACCATCACTATTTGAAACATGGTTGATGAAAATGAAAATAAAATTGCATAAGAAAATTTATGATGTGTTGTAGGAAGATCAGATCATGTTGAAAAGGGAAAAATGTATATCTCATTTTGATTTAGTGTATGGAATAAGCATCACATTACCCATCTCTTTAGAAATTTTATCTTTGACGCTTCAAACTACTCTTGAGGATGAGCCATTCTAGATTTCCTTTGAGAATATAATTTATATTTCAACAAAATTTAAGAACAAAGAGATGGTGTTGTAGATAATATCATAAAACATAAAAAAAAGTAAAGAGTATTTTTAAAAAGAAAAATAGGGTAAGAAAATTCACAATTAGTGGCCTTGTTTTACTCTGGGGCAAGAGGAAAGAGTCAAAGAAGAGTCATGAAAAGTTTGAATTGCTCTAGAAAGGTCCTTTTTATATTAGGAAATTCTATGGTAATAATGTGTTTTACTTGGATTATCTTGATGGCACACAATTTCTCCTTCCCTATAGTAGGTAATATTTATAAATACTAAAATATGGTGCCTCCTATACATGCATTTTAGCATCTTTAAACTACTTTTCTCATACTTTCCCTTACTTTTTTTGTATTTTTTTGTTTTCTTCCCTATATTTATATATCCCTTTGAATTATGATATTCACTCTTATTTTCTTTGTTTTATTAACTCTATGGTTGAATGGACAAGACATTGACCTTTTCTTGAGATTTTAAGTTCCTACTTTGTCTTCAAGGTCCTTGTCCCTAGTTAGATCCAACTATTACCTTCAATTATTCCTATCCTTTTTTAAAATTATGTTAAAAACATTCATTGTTAAATTTGTCCTTGTTGAGTATTGATATATCAGTTGCAAAAATTCCAAAAAAGTCATCTTAAAGTCATTTCTAGCTTTGTGAATCTTCTAGTTTCCTTGAAAATCTTATCGACACTTCATATAGTTGTCACAACTTCATAAATTGAAAATAAGCTTTCCCAAATCTTTGTCAATTTTTACAATGTTTCTCACAACTAATAATTTTCCCAAGAGCCCATCAATTTCCAAAAAATTCAAAACTTCAATCTATGAAGAACTCATTGGAAAAATATTAAATAATTTTTGTGAAGCTTTGTAGTGTTTTCAAATTGTTGGCATAACTCCTCAAACTCTTGATAGGTTTTTGAATATCCAATCAAATGCTAAAGGGTTTTTCAAAACTATTAAAAATATTGAACTAAAAGAGAGAAATATACAAGTCTTTGAGAGTTATGAAAAGCTTCATTGTCATTTTTAGTGGTTTTCACAACCATGTTAAGCATTGACAAGGTTTCAAGAATAGTGTTGGGCTCCATGAATCTACTCATAACTTTCTCAAAGAAAGGTTTTGTTGGTAAAATTAAAGGTTTTCACAACATCCTCAAATGCCAACAAGATTTTAAAAAATATTCAAACCTCTAACAAGCTTATAAGTCATTAGTTTGGATCGTGAAGAAAATATTTCCAAACTTGAACTAGAAAGGAATGTCAACATATTTAAAAGTTTACACAACATTTTTGGAGGTGGATGCAATTTTGAGGATAATTAAATGTTTCAATGTTTTAAAATGGAAATTAGAAAAGGTGTTTCTAGGGTTCATTTATAATTTCAAAAGCAATCAAACACCAACAAAGCTTCCCTGAACCTCTTGCTTAGCTAAACCTACCACTTAACTAGAACTCAATGTACTTGTCTAATGAAGATTATCTTCATCAAATCCCAATCTACATTCAAAGATAGGCCAAACTACTCCCATTGAGAACTATTTCTATACTATTTACATTATTTTCAACCTAGAAACTTAGGTTTATTCGATGTCATTCTTTTCCCAATTTTCAAATCAATTGCTTCATGAACTCTACTCAAATTTTCTATCACCCACTTGAATATAAACCACTTTTGTTCTTGCCTTATCAAAAGAATTTATAAACCCTAGTCCACATTTTTGCTTTCTATCCAAATATCCCAATATAAAGTTTGAATACTTAGGCTATGAGTATGCTACCATTTTGGACAATTCTTTATTAGAAGTGGAGCTACAAAATTTGGGCACATAAGCCTAGAATATTTCTAAAATAAGATTCAAAAAAACCTACCATCTCTTATAGATGAATCAATTTTCTCTAGTGGTTTAGCTGATGCTGCAAGTTTCCCGATTTCAATTTAATGTGCAAACCTATTTTTTACATGTGGTAGACGCTAATAACCTAGCACTAAAGAGGATAGAACTATGGATGATCAATTGATTACAAAATTGGATGGCCCCTGATTCAAAATCACTTTAAGTCTTCTAGAAATAGATGAGTATGTTGATTTGAATATTGAGATTGTAGATTGGTTCTTCCAAGAGAAGATAGACCCTTGATTAATATTTCAAAGTATTATATATGGAGATACCTAGAAATTCAAGTCACATTTGCATAAGAACTTTTACCATTCCCACTTGAATGAAGACAACTTGGACATGGTCACTCTACTAAACTGAGTAATGGGGAATGAAAAATATAAATTATTTTCACTATTAGGTGTATCACTTCATCATAGTGATTGTCTATAAGCAATAGTTCATTTATTGGGGAAAAATATAAGTGACATTTTTCACATCAAATAGTAAATTTTCAAACTAGTAAACATTTCTATATGTTATCCTATTTGTTTTATGAAATTATTAGAATAAAGACACATCTTCTAGGCTATACACCCAAAGGGTAAATGATGTCATCATGTAATCTATGATTTCTATCCACAATTCCAATTGGAAATAAACAATAAAAACTTCAAAAGAGTAAATTATGTATTTACAATGTTAATAATTAGGGAGTTATATGTTAATATTGGGGTCAAGTTATCACTAAAGGTAGTGAATCTCATCATTTGATATAAAAGTTACTTCATCTAGTTCCCCAAATTTACAAGTATCAATATTGGATACCTTAAATATCATCCATACAAACTACCTAATTATGTGAATGACCAATTTCTCCTCATATCTAGGTATGCAAAAAAAGTAGGCTAGTTAACAAGAGATAACAAATAAAGGAAAAAAGTGGGTATTTATTTCCCCATAGGCCTTAGTTACTACACTTTTAGTACATCATTCGATGCCCATAATACTTAAAGGACCCTTTCTAAGGTCACTATGTATTTTAATGGGGCAAGATTCCCATTTGATAGTAATTCTTTTATTAAAAGAACCTAAAGATTAAGTTATAATATAACTATGCTCCTCAAATGGAGGTTTTTTGGAAAGTTATGTAGAATGAATTCCCAACAATGTTAATAAGAAACATTGTAAAATGCATTGATGAAAAAAAAAATGTTGCATACATGTCAATCAACATATTTTGGAAAACTAAAAAGTAAACAAACCTTGGATCATTTATACAAATTACTTCATTCAACATTTAAGACAACTAAATTCACATTCTTGAATCTTTACAATCACCACAAAAAAATAGTTTTATCAAACTAAGTTTCTAATTAATTAGATCAACCATCAAATAGATGGATGGAGTACAAATTCATAGGCTTATTAGACGCATGGCTCAAGGAGATGACAATTTAATCTCAATCACTTCCAATTAGGAAGTGACTTAACTCAATCTAATTAAGCCAAGTGTGGCCTTGACTAGACAAATGTGCACCCAACTTTCATCAATCAATGATTGATAAAGCAAGAATGGCTCTTTGCAACTCAAGTCAATTTATACACATCATTATTAGCTACCTAGGTGAAGATTAATAAATAGTCATAGATTTTAAAATAAACTTATTAAATATGTGCAATATCACCCTTAGGATAAAGTAATGTCCAAAGAGAAGTATGAATATTTCACAAATATGTTTCCTTATAATCATAAAGTTGTCAAATACATTTACATGACATAAATTGATGCTCATTGTTCTAAATTCTTTCCAAAAACTATTTTTCGTGTCTTTGTTATGTACAAAAACCTTTACTTATGATAACATTCCAACATTTTAAATCAACTAAACAAATAATTTTATCTATATGAATTAGAAGTCTTTAAACATTATGAGTTAAAACTCCTATTACAATTTTTATTTTTTTTAATTCAAAAATTCAATATTCTTAATATAATTGTGATTAAGGATTACTTGTGTTTGAAGGATGTACATCTTTCATCCACGAAATCTGCATGGCTGCATGCACATAGACCACAAACAAAGCTTTAAATGTGAGGTTATGTTCCAAAGTGCATCTTTGCAAAATCCATTTTTGTGCATATTCCGCAATCATTGCATTCCATTTCGAGGCATTCTTTCACACAGTTCACGTGCCTTCTCTATGATTCAACATTTTGCATACATGTCAATCAGATAATTATCTGACAATCTCCCCGCCATTATGCTTCGATGGATATCCATTCCCTATTCCAAAGCTCCCATTTTAAGACAGGCAGGGGGGATGCTGGCAATGGTTATGGAATTTGGCTTTACACCTGCCAATTGCATTTGCTTGAAAGTTTCTAACGCCTGCTCAAAAAATCCATTCTGTGCATATCCTGCAATCATGATATTCCACGAAAACACATCTCTTTGTGGCATTTTGTCAAATAGTTCACGTGCCTTGTCTATACTTGCACATCTTGCATACATGTCTACCAAGGCAGTTGCAACTACAACATCTGATAAAAATCCCCCCACCATTATTCTTCCATGGATGTCCATACCCTGTTTCAAATGACACGCAGGGAGGATGCTGACAAAGGTTGCGGCATTTGGATTTACATCTGCCAATTGCATTTGCTTGAACGTTTCTAAAGCCTCTTCACCATATCCATTTTGTGCATATCCTGCGATCATTGCAGTCCATGAGACCGCATTTCTTTCAGGCATTGTGTCAAACAGTTCGCGGGCCTTGTCTATGTTTCCACATTTTGCATACATATCTACCAGGGCTGTTGCAACTCTTACATTGGACAAAATTCCTCCATCCTTTATGCTTTGATGGATGTCCATACCCTGTTCCAAGGCTCCCATTTTGGCACAAGCGGGGAGGATGCTGGCAAAGGTTGTGGAATTTGGTTTTACAATTGACAATTGCATTTGCTTGAAAGTTTCTAACGCCTTTTCAAAAAATCCATTCTGTGCATATCCTGCAATCATGGCATTCCATGAAACCACATCTCTTTGTGGCATTTTGTCAAACAGTTCACGTGCCTTGTCTATACTTGCACATTTTGCATACATGTCTACCAAGGCAGTTGCAACTACAATATCTGACAAAAATCCCTCCACCATTATTCTTCGATGGATGTCCATACCCTGCTTCAAAGCTCCCCTTTGGGCACACGCAGGGAGGATGCTGAAAAAGGTTGTGGAATTTGGATTTACATCTGCCAATTGCATTTGCTTGAAAGTTTCTAAAGCCTCTTCAGCATATCCATTTTGTGCATATCTTGCAATCATTGCATTCCACGATACCACATTTCTCTTATGCATTCTGTCAAACAGTTCACGTGCCTTGTCTATGCTTCGACATTTGCCATACATGTCTACCAGAGCAGTTGCAACTCTAACATCTGACAAAAATCCCCCCACCATAATTCTTCGATGGATGTCCATACCCTGCCTCAAAGCTCCCATTTGGGCACATGCAGGGAGGATGCTGACAAAGGTTGCGGAATTTGGATTTACATCCACCAATTGCATTTTCTTGAAAGTTTCTAAAGCCTCTTCAGCATGTCCATTTTGTGCATATCCTGCGATCATTGTAGTCCATGAGACCACATCTCTTTCAGGCATTGTGTCAAACAGTTCACGTGCCTTGTCTATACTTGCACATTTTGCATACATGTCTACCAAGGCATTTGCAACTACATCTGACAAAAATCCCCCCACCATTATTCTTCGATGGATGTCCATACCCTGCTTCAAAGCTCCCATTTGGGCACACGCAGGGAGGACGCTGACAAAGGTTGCGAAATTTGGATTTACATCCGCCAATTGCATTTTCTTGAAAGTTTCTAAAGCCTCTTCAGTATATCCATTTTGTGCATATCCTGCGATCATTGTAGTCCATAAGACCACATTTCTTTCAGGCATTGTGTCAAACAGTTCACGTGCCTTGTCTATGCTTCCGCATTTTGCATACAAGTCAATAAGCTTATTCTGAAAAGCTGTGCCCGTAGCAAATGCAAATCGCCTGTGAGCAACGAAAGAATGAACATTTTTCCCTTGTGAAAGCGCGTTCTTGAGAATACAGGTCTGCAATAATTGAAAATATATAGAGTAGTCTTCAGGGGGATTGTGTGTAGTAAGCAGGATGTGCAGTGCCTCCTTCAACTGGCCCTCTCTACATAATGCCATGAGACTGAAATAAGCGGTGGATGGCATTGGCATTGGCAATTTATGATTGTGGAAAGTGTGCAGTGTTTGTCAGTGCCCTCTACCATAATAACATTACCATTGCTAAACCTGGAAGCATTTTCACGTACAGGTTTATAATGCCCTTTCTCAAGCAAGCTTTGAGTGAATGAAAACCATCCAGGGAAGTCTCTGGATGTTCTCTCCTCATTTGAAATAGGCAAAACATCATTCTTGGTTTGGATGAATTTTTCCTCATCCTGGCCACCATGGTCCATTCTATTGTTGAGGTACACATTTTTGTTGAGTCAAACATACATTTATAGGGGTGCACATTAAGGGCGAGGACTCCTATAGTGGGGAATAACAACATAAGTAGTTGTTGTTGTTGTTTTTTTTTCTTTTCTTTTTGCAAATACTTATATGATATGACAAGTACATGTTAAATCAAGAAAATGTCCCATCAATGATAGAGTAAATATTTGCCACCTTTTCAAAATGAGGCGAATGCAAATAGATATATTTATTTCCACCCTATATTATTTAATACATTAAAACTAAGTTGACATGTACATAATCCATTTAAATTTCAACCACGATACATTTGACAACTGACTAATTTGGAAATACATTTGAACATATTAAATAATAAACAATTGTTCTATTATTCATCTTTGATTGACAAACTTATTATTCTACCATGTCCATCTATATTAGATTTTCTAGAAATTTAGCTACCAAAATTAAAAACAAACTCTCAAGCTCACTATGCATTACAATTTTACAAAATAACGACTAATTATTTCACAATTATACATGATATTTAATTAATCCTAACAAAATATTAAAACCAAAAACAATTTCAAATTTCTAAAATCACCTTTCAAATCACACTATAAATAATATTGCCAACTAGAATTTTTAACCTCTAAAATCAAATTTATATGTACCATATCCAACCCAATTCATATCCTTTCTACCATTAATTCCATGAATGCGATCTCAAATTCCCTCCGATAATTCAAAAATCTCCATTTGCACCTATCTTTTCAAATTTATAGAATTCAATTAATCATTATTTATACAAGAGACTAAAAATGTGCATTGCAAGCTACTTGTTTCATAATTCAAATTTATGAGTTTCTTTTTAAGACACCTGTTCAAGAGTAATTGAAGAGAGCTCTTCCAACTTCTTCAAACACATGTTGTAGCTCCACAGTATGTATATTTCAAAGATGTTTGAATACTTTGTATGCATTTTTTGACTATTATTCATACATTATCACGCTTTTCTTCAAAAACATTTCTATACATACATATCATTCTACATATCATCCTAACTATACGCTTTCACATAGTCAGCCAAAAGATAGGTGCATAAAACCCTTCATAGTTGAGCATATGATACCGTCAAATGCTATATATATTGTAGAGATAGAGAAATTGATGTTTCATATAGCCTTGTTCATTTACATTAAAATGAATTAAATTTATGGTTTTTTTATTGTAAGCTTTTTGTTCATATGTATCATAATTTTCTTCAGAATCAGTTGCATACATACATATTGTTCCACCTATCATCCTTAGTTTAAACATACATACAATTGGCCAATAGATAGGTGCATAAAACCCTTAACAATTGAGTATATCATACCCTCAAACGATAGCAATAAATAACCTTTGTGAAACAACATAATGATATTTCTATATAACTTTAAACTACATTATAATACAAATATTTATAACCCTTTCTAATATATATATATATATATATATATATATATATTGGAAGAGATATATATACTGATGTTTCCTATAGCCTTCTTCATTTAGATTTAAATGAATTAAATGTACGGTTTGTTTGTTCTTCAATTACAATGGCTTTTACATGTATGATAATTTTGTTTGAATTTATATCATAATAATGTTTTGAAAAAGGGTTCCAAATATTTGTATCAAATTGTTGTTTCAAGTTACATAAAAATTTCATGGTGTTGTTTCAAAAAGGGTTACAAATATTTGTAGCATATTATTGTTTCAAATTATATATAAATATGATTATGTTGTTTTAGAAAGGGTTATAAATATTTGTATCATACTATTGTTTCGAGTTAGAATTGGAGATATGATCAGTTAAGGGTTGTATGAAATTCATGTTTTTGGTCAACGTGTCATCTATTGGCATTGACCCCTTGCACAACATAGCACGCACCACCATTAGACCCTCTCCTTTACTTTTAATATATGTCTCTTTGTATGTTTTTGTTGTTTATTGTTCTTACACTTGGCTTAATGTAGATGAACAAAGTGGCAGTAAGAACTAAGTGATCTGTAAAAAGAGCTCAAACAATGTTGCCTCCACACAAGAGAGGTGTGAGACTGCCACACAATGAAAAGGATGAATTTATTCCCAATCCAAAGCCAATCAAACCTGTATTCCAAGTGAATGCAATTGTTACAACTAGAAGGTTTCAGTGCAATGAGAATGGTCCACGACTGACATGGAATATTTCATGGCAAATGTTGAAGACAACAAAAATGTTAATAAGGGGCAACAAAGAAGTGGGGTCTTCCAACAACCACATTGACTAATTGGTTGACTGGTGTTACCTCTACAAAAAGGAAAGGGCCCCCAAAAATCTTGAATGATGACAAAGAGGAAAAGGTTATCAAATGGTGCAAGGAGATGGTTGTTGTTAGCCATGGTTTGGAAATTGTCAATTTGAAATCTGAAGTAGCACAAATTTGCTAGATGAGGAAAAATCCATTCAAGGATAAGTTGAATGAACTATCATTAAAAAATACCACAATGTTGTCATGTGTTCTATACCTGTGATGATCATTTCTCACTATTCATTTTAACTTGTTATGATTGTATTTTTTACATAAATTTATCAATATTTTTGATCTGCTTCATCACTGATTTCATCACCTTTTAATCTTACAAGCATGTTGTCAATAGGAGTTAGGATTTTAATTTTGTTTGAAGACCTCTTTACACAAACCCTAGTTCTAATGCATGGTCTATTAATGTTGGGTAGTCAACAAGCATGCGATACCTTTCTTCCCATATTTATAACTATCCCCCTTTATCTCTTGTAAAAAATTCCTAACATTGTTAATGCACATGCAAACCTCTTAGTGTTTGGGTATAAATGACAGTGGTATGGAAGAAAATTCCCAATATTCCTTTGATATATAACAATGGTCTATATATTTTTTTCCTAGTGATAGAGATATTTTTCCTTTCATGTTTTATGAAAACCTTTGACTCACTCTTAATATCTATTTCAAAGTAATGGAAAAACCCATTAGGTTTTGTAAGACCAAATAGGATTTTAGTATCTCTCATACACATAAAGACTGAGCTAAATATTTTTATTTTTTGACAGACCTTTAAATCACTTATTGTTATGATCAATTCATATTTGACTATGGGTTACTCATTTCCTTTTCAATGCCAAGTGGGAGTTGTTCAAGAACATATATCTTGAAAATTTTCATATTTTGTCATGAACCTCCTAGGGTTTGATACTCCTTGCTAACTATGAGCCTTCACAAACAAAAAATACTATAAGATTGCCACAACTCTATCAACATTTCACTAGTAGAATTTAGAAAATAAATGACTAAGTGACTAAAACTTTTAGTCATGACAACTAAAAATGACTAAATTCTAGTCATTTTTTGCAACATAGCTATACATGACTAATTTGTGACTAATTTGATCGTCAAGTAAAATCACAGCTATAAATGACTAAATAAATGATTAAATAATTAGTCACACAAATAAAAATTAGAAAATATGATATTAAAGTGGGTAATTAAAAAAATATGAACTTTAGGGAAATTATTGGTGGGAGTGGGTTGTATCACGTGCAAGGTCAATGTCGAATTGGGAAATTGTTGGCAAGAGTGGGGAGTAGAGTAGAGTGAAAAATTGGAGAGGACTTGGAGACTTCTGAGAAGGCGGGCAAGCAAATCAGAGTTTTTTTGATGCAGGGGCATCCTGCTCTTGCAATTTTGGTTATATTTCTAGTTGTTGAAAGTTTGTTTGTTTTGTTGTGTTTTCCTTGTTGCTTGTTGGTGTGCATTGTTTCTATAGTTGATCGTTTAAAGATTTTTTGTCGCTGCTATTGTAACCTCCTATCGTCGAGCGATAGAAAACTCATGTTTGAAACTCCTATTGTTTTTATTTCTCCAAACCTGACAGTGTTACTTGTTGGTTTGGATTTGAATCAACAGTTTGGTAGTTTGGCAGACAATTGGAAGTGGAGGCCAATGGTTCAAATAGAGAATGTCAAAGATCACAATCAATTGGGAAGTTGTGTGGGTCGACATTTGGAAACCAATTGACTGTCATCCATATATGATGAAGGTTGATGATGAAAGGGGGGTAAGACAGTGAAAGAGTATCCACTGGAACCAAGTGCAGAGGAGATAGCAGGGGAAAGGATTGAATGTATTGATGTTTTATTTTATTTTTTGAAAGATGTTTAAGATTGCATGTGTTTTGATTGTAGGATATCTATAAATGAATGTTGCGTGAGTGGTGGAAAATTATTTGGTTTCTTGGCAATAAATTTATGTTTATGTTTTACATTGAATTTCTTCATGTCGCTGGATGTGTTTGTTCAATGCAGTATTGAGATTAATTCTTGAGTTTCTGTCAATCAAAGTTTGTTGTTGAGTTGTGTTTGAGAATTGGTTAAGGTTGTGACCAGTGAGGCTTGCCATCATTTGGTATCAAAGCCTATAGAGTTTGGGAATTCAAGAGTGTGGATAGAATGCCTCCAAGAAGGATGGGTAGAGGTGGAGCCCATGAAAGAGGCATAAGAGGGCATGGTGATGAGTTGTTGCAACATCTGATAGAGAGGATGGATGCCTTAGAAAGGGCATAGAGAAGAGGGACATCTAATGAGGATGCAAGTGATAATGAAGAAGAAGAACAACAAAGAGAAGATGATGAGGAAGGACAGGGAGAGCAACAAGAAGTATTTGCGGAAAGACTGCTGAGAATGGTCATGAATGTGGGTTCTAAACCAAAGGTAAAGGTGCCAACTTATGTAGGAAGACTAAATGGAGAAGACTTGATTGATTGGATCAACGACTTGGACAAGTATGTTGATTATGAGGGTGTACTAGAGGAAAGGAGAGTGAAGTTTGCTTGCTCCAAATTGAAGGGCCATGCTGCCATGTGGTGGGACTTTGTCCAAACTAAGAGAAGAAGGAAGAATAAGGAGAAGATAAAATCTTGGGATTAGATGGTGGCTAAGTTGAAGGCCAAATTCCTTCCAAGTGATTATCAAACTAATCTCTTTAATAGATTGCATAATTTGAAGCAAAAAGACATGTCTGTGAAAGACTATATAGAGGAATTCTACAAGTTAGTAATCAGATCAGGGCATAGTGAGGAAGATGTAGAGAAAATAGCCGGTATGTGAATGGTCTCAAGTATAATCTACAAGATGAAATAAGCCTTTTGTCCCCTATAAGCCTAGAAAAGGCTTATCAAATTTCCTTAAAGGTAGAAGAGATGTTGCAAAGAAAGCAAAATCAACAAGAGAAGAAGAGAGGAAGAGGGTTTAGAGGAAGGGGACATCAAACAAGTAGGGGGAAACAACATCATGAAGGAGAGGAAGCTGGGAGTTCTAGTATAGCATCAACTAATGAAAGAGGAGGCTTCCAAAATAAAGGGGGCAGATCGTATGGTAGAGGTGGTTTTCAAGGTAGAGGTAGAGGGTTTGCAGGAAAGTGTTTTAAGTGCAACCAGTATGGAAACAAGAGTTGGGATTGTGCTAAGTCATCTCAAGGAGGACATTCAAAATTTGAGAGGAGTAATCAGATTGTACATGTTGATCAAGAAAGTGTGGGGTCACTAGTACACCATAAAGATAAACCAGAATAATGTGAGTCCTTATTGCTCAAGAGGGTGTTGTTGAAGCTACAAGAAGAAATTCAAGAGCCAATTCAAAGGAGAGCCTTGTTCAAAACCAAGTGAAATTCACAAGGTAAATGTTGTAGACTCATTATAGATAGTGGTAGCACAGATAATATTGTTCCAACTGAGATGGTAGAAAAGTTAAATTTGAAAAGGATTAAACACCCCTCTCCGTACAAGGTGTCTTGGTTACAAAAGGTCATTGAATATTGGTTAGTGAGCAGGCCTATGTTGATTTTCAGATTGGAAGTTATAAATATAGTGTTTTATGTGATGTAATGCCAATGGATGCGTTCCATGTTTTGCTTGGAAGACTGTGGCAATTTGATAGGAAAGTTGTGCATGATGGACGAGAGAATACATATACTATTGAGAAGGATGGAGAGAAGCATACCTTGTTTCCCATAAGAGAGAAAGAAGAGGACAACAACAACAATAGTAGTAGTAAGGTAATGGTGGTAAGTGGTAAGGAATTTCTTCATGATTTGAAAGAAGAGGAAGTAGGGTTTTCTTTGGTTCTTAAACCTAGATGTGTAATGACTTCTACAAAACTTGATGATTTTACTATTGAAGTACAATACATTTTGAATGAGAATGTGGATATTGTTACATTTGATTTTCCTAATGAATTGAATCCTATAAGAAGCATTAGCCATCATATGGATTTGATTCTAGGAGCTAGCCTTCCATATAAGGTTGCTTATAGGTTAACACCTATGGAAAATAAAGAGATAAGGAAGCAAGTGGAGGACCTCTTGAATAAGGGTTTTATAAGGGAAAGTATAAGTCCTTGTGTTATTCCCACAGTACTTGTGCCAAAGAAAGGATGGGAATGGCATATGTGTACCAATTCAAGGGCTATTAATAAGACCACTATAAGATATAGGTTTCCTAAACCTAGAATTGAAGATCTAAAGGATTGTTTAAGTGGCTCCATGTATTTTTCCAAGATAGATTTGAAAAGTGGCTATCACCAAATAAGATTCTGACCGGGAGATGAATGGAAGACAACCTTTTAAGACTAGTGATGGGTTGTATGAATGGATAGTTATGCCTTTTGGATTGTCTAATGCCCCTAGTACTGTTATGAGACTAATGAATGAGGTTTTGAAACCATTTATTGGTAAATTTGTGATTGTATATTTGGATGAAATTTTGGCATTTAGCAGGTCTAAAGAAGAGCATATGGAGCATTTGAGGCAGGTTTTGAGGAGGCTACATGAAGAGAAGTTGTTCATCAATTTGAAAAAGTGTGTGTTTATGCAGACCGAATTGGCTTATTTGGGCTTTGTGGTGTCAAAGAAGGGTTTGAAGATGGAAAAAGACATGGTACAAGCTATCCTTGATTGGCCTACACCAAGAAGTGTAATGGAGGTAAGGAGATTTCATGGTCTTTCTAGTTTTTATAGAAATTTTATAAGAAATTTCAATCATGTAGTGGCACCCATATTGGAGACTATTAAAGGGAATAAAAGGCCATTTGTTTGGAGTAAGGAGGCTGAAGAAAATTTCATATTTCTTAAGAAGAAGGTAAGTGAGCAGCCCATTCTTGCTTTGCCTGATTTTGATAAAGTGTTTGAAGTGGAATGTGATGCTAGTGGGTTGGCTATTGGGGTAGTCCCAAGTCAAGAAGGTAGGCCAGTAGCATTCTTTAGTGAGAAACTCAATGATGCAAAAAGGATGTATTCTTCTTATGATTTGGAGTTCTATTCTTTGGTTCAAGATTTAAAAAAATGGAGACATTATTTGTTGTCTAAAGAGTTCATTGTGTATACAGACAATCATGCTTTACAGTTTATCAATAACCAACACAAGTTGAATCAAAGGCATGCTAAGTGGGTTGAGTATCTTCAGAGTTTTAACTTTGTTTTGAAACATAAGAGTGGCCAAATGAATAAAGTTGTTGATGCTCTAAGTAGGAAGAATTTGTTGCTATGTGAAATACAAGATAAAAGTGTGGGTTTTGGAGGTTTAAATGAATTGTATGTAGAAGATGCAAATTTTGAGGAAGCATTTGCAGCTTTCCATGATCCTATTTGTAGGAATAGAGATCCTTGGATGGAATACATGATTCAAGAAGTTTTGTTGTTTAAGGGGAACAAGTTGTGTATCCCTAGAGGGTCCATGAGGGATAATTTATTGAAGGAAAATCATAGTGGTAGTCTTGTTAGTCACTTTGGGCAGGATAAGACTTATTTGCAATTAAGTCTCATTATTATTGGCCTAAGATGCATGCAGATGTGAGAAGGTATGTAGAAAAGTGCAGAGTTTGTCAACATGCTAAGGGAAGAAGACAAAATGTTGGGCTTTAATATCAGCCTTTGCCAGTTCCAACCAGGCCTTGGGATTCTGTAAGTATGGATTTTGTGTTGGGTTTGCCTCATACACAAAGGGGAAATGATTCAATTTTTGTTGTGGTAAATATATTTTCAAAAATGGTGCATTTCATACTGTGTAAGAAAACTAGTGATGCCACTAACATTGCTAATTTTTTCTTTAAAGAAGTTGTGAGGTTGCATGGAATTCCAAGGAGTATAAATTCTAACAGGGATACAAAGTTTGTGGGTCATTTTTGGAGGACCCTATGGAAGAAATTGGGCACAAATATGAGTTTTAGTTCTACTTATCATCCATAAAGGGATGGTTAGACTGAGGTTGTCAATAAAAGTCTGGGTAATTTTTTAAGATGTCTTGTTGGCAGTTCACCTAGTAGTTGGGATTTCATGTTGGCACAAGCTGAATTTGCATATAATGATTCACCAAATAAAAATACAGGTTTCAGTCCTTTCTATGTGGTGTATGGTATGCACCCAAGGGGTGTATTTAAACTTCATGATCTTGCTGGGATGGAGAAGAGAAGTGCAGTTGGGGAGGACTTTGCTCAAGTCATTCATGATATTCAAGAGAAGGTGAAACAAAATATAGAAGACAACAATCAACAATACAAAAAGTATGTTGATCAAAACAAGAGATAGTTGCAATTTCAGGTTAGAGATCTTGTATTGGCTTATCTACAAAAGGAGAGATTTCCCATAGGAACCTACAATAAACTATAGATGAAGAAAATTGCTCCCTACCAAGTTCTTAGGAAATTTTATGCCAATGCATATGAGATTTCCTTACCTGCTGATCTAAATATATCTCCCATTTTCAATGTGGCAGATTTGTATCCTTATAAGGGGAATGTAGAAGAGGATGGAGTTGAGGCAACAATCTCATCTCTAGAAAATCAACCTGCAACAGTCTCTACTCCACAACAAATAAAATGCATTCTGGATAAGAAATTGTTGAATAAGACCCACAAGCATGAATATTTTTAGTATCTCGTCAAACGGAGCAATCGTCCCATGGAAGATTTTTCTTGGCTCACTAAGAATGAGATCAATAAATTGGGTCATTCAATTATAGACCTCATGAGTAGGAGCTCATGAATTCTTTCCACCCAGGGAGTCTAATGTAGGGGCATCCTGCTCTTGAAATTTTGGTTTTATTTCTAGTTGTTGAAAGTTTTCTTTTTTTTGTTGTGGTTTCCTTGTTGCTTGTTGGTGTGCATTTTATGTAGTTGCTTGTTTAAAGAATTTTTGTCGTTGCTATTGTAACCTCTTGTCATCGAGCGACAAAAAAATTATGTTCGAACCTCCTGTCACCATTATTTCTCCAAACCCGATAGTGTTACTTGTCGGTTTGGATTTGAATCGACAGCTTGGTAGTTTGGAAGACAGTTGGAAGTGGAGGCCGATGGTTCAAACACATAACGTCAAAGATCACAATCAGTTGGGAAGTTGTGTGGGTTGACAGTTGGAAACCAATCAACTGTAATCCATATATGATGAAGGTTGACAATGAAAGGGGGGTTAGAAAGTGAAAGAGTATCCACCAAAACCAAGTGCAGAGGAGATGTAGGCGAAAGGATTGAATGTATTGATGTTTTATTTTATCTGTTGAAAGCAGTTGTTTAAGGCTACATGTGTTTTAATTATAGAATCTCTCTAAATGAATGTTGCATGAATGGTGGACAATTATTTGGTTTCCTGGCAATAAATTTATGTATATGTTTTACATTGAATTTCTTCTTATCACTGGATGTGTTTGTTCAATATAGTATTGAGATTAATTCTTGAGTTTTTATCAATCAAATTTTGTTGTTGAGTTGTGTTTGAGAATCAATTAAGGTTGTGACCAGTGAGGCTTGCCATCATTGTTGAAATGAATTTGAAGTGGGCAAGGCCCTCTGCAGTGATGTCAAATTTGGAGATGCCCTCTGCAACAAATTCATAGGTAATTCAAAACCCTCATTACATTAAATAGTTATTGTATGGCTCCTTGTGAAGTTCATGAACAACTGTAAATTTGAATGTGCCAAGTATGAGTGTTTGTGGGTCCTACTTGAGCACCAATGCATCCATTATTTGTATAAATCTTGTTTATTTATTTAGTTATTATTTTGTGTCTCATGTTTAATGTTACAACCATAAAAAAGGGTAATCCCTATGTGTGATGTTGTGATGAAACTAGTGTAAAGCTTTGTGTGTATAAAATGAAATCATTAAGGTCCTCATAGACTCTCTTGGCCAGGGGGTAATGGTGAGATCTTTGTGCATGTTTTGCACACACGCCTCGTTGAAGGCAGGGACCCCCTCTCTTTTGCTCCCATTCGGTCGTTCTTTCTCCCAACGGGTTGTCTTTGCTCTTGAATCATTTTGCGCGCCCCCAATCCCACACCTAAATTGGTTACATGCATTAAATGATCAAATTTCCCTTTGACTAAGATCACCACTCCAAAATCCACTAAACCTTTATCCTTTGTGAGTCTAGACTTGTGGGTTTCCCTTGGATTTTTTCCCTGGTGTCCGTCGAGCCTTACAGACCCGCGTTAGTGGGTTTCCTCTTGCGGGTTGCCTTTTGCGTTTCCTCACTAAGTAGTAACCGAATCTTAACTTTTTCCTACATGGAAAGTTCCACATCTAGTTCCTCTATCCTCACCATTACTTTGAGTAGACCGAACCCCTTGCTTGAGAATTCACTAAGTCTAAGCACCCTTGCGAGCCACTACGTATGACTCATCGTCCTCCGATTATCGTTCTTTAACGAAAAGGTCACCCTGTCCTCCCACATTACAGACTCCGGTCCTTTCATCACTATCCCATTTCTGGAAGTCTACTACATCAAAATGACTAAGTCAACATTGCATGTGGGCTGACCTCTACAGGTGGTCATATGTAGATGACCCTTCCTTTGCTAATGTTCTTTAATGGCAGAATGTTCACACTAGCCTGCATGACAAGTTCTGTAGAAGATATCTCCCTTCGCCAAATCTTGAAGGCCATTAGCGTGTAACTTAAGTTCATGGGCTCATTATAGGCCCATCTATGTGGACTGCTGCTTGTAGATTGTTGCCCCTCTGGGACGATTTCTTAACAACAAATGTTCAACGGTGGCCCGGTAACGATATTCCGCATGTCCCGAAGAGTTAAAGCTCCAAGGCATGACTCCCAACCATCTGAGATGCCCGTGAGTCCTATAGTGTGGACATCCGCCTGCAAGTTGTCATTCCCCAAATGCCACTAGTGCTCAACATTTAAACCTAAGCATTCTTCTACACTCAAAATTCTGCATTTCTTGGCTTGCATTCCATTTGGCGATGAACATCTTACATGCGGGGGCTGTCGTTCACTTGGTTGCCCCATAGCATCATTTCTAAGCGACAACTACACACATTTCTCATACAACAACAAAACTTCATGTAATTCGAGCAATGCAACTATGAAGACATTAAGAATGATAATAATGACGTCAATACTTTAAAGAGTTGCAATGCCTACCTCCAACCATACATGGAAAGTGGCTTATGGAAAACAATTAGAACACACTTTATGCACCAGTTGAATGATTAGGGGAGTTTCACACCCTACCAACGTATTAGATTTATAAATGATGATTCTTGTCAAATGCTATGATGCATAATCAGTTGGGGTGATACATTTTAGGGAGCATTCATGAGCTTCTTATTTGATTACATCCCCGTCTTCCCAAGCGCTTCCAATGATCATCCCCACAGTCACCTTTTATGAATATTCAATATGCGGGTGTCATGGGGCGGGACACCATGTGCATCTCGCCACTCTTTAATGAAAAAATGGTTGTTGCTTTCCCCACCAACTCTCCCGCACAACCAACTCACCCCGCATCTCCACATCGAATGACTACAGTCCTTTAAGTGCTAACTCTGAACCACAGATGATAGTGGAGTCAATGTTATATTCATGAAGCTTCATTCGGCTGAGACTACTAAGCATGGAGGCCATAGATTTGTACATTTGATAAAATGATTGAAAGTAGTGGAATTCACATTTATAAGTCGTGTGACATACACTCTGAATCTGTGTATCGTGACTTGATGATAGAAGTGTAGCTCAGTCAGTGAATGTGACGTCTTCACTTGGTATCCAAAGAGATTTTCTTTTTGCACACCTTTGGGAGAGAGTTATGTGCTAATTGTAATAGGTGAATTTTGAGGGAAATCACATGAGGAAATGGCAGGTGCAATGAGTAAGTTGGCAGCATGGGAAAACACAACACATTTCATGTAAACTTGAATTAGATCTTATCATTTGTAAAAGCAGTAGGGTGGGAATGTTTTAGAACGTAGGACTTGGTGAAAAGAAAGAACATTTGTTTTTTCATATTTAAACGATGTCGATATCAACTGTGAGTGTGATCTTCATGGAGGTCATTAGTCTCTTTGACATTGTTACTGCGGCTTGCCCATGGTGCCTTCCCACATATTGCTGCCTACACTTTCAAAATAGCACTCACCCCTGGCGCCTTGCACACTTTGTCCCACACTCTGTAGACCTTTGCTGAATGGAGGTTGCTGCTTACTTAGTTGTTCCAAAACAAAATTTCCTAATACCCTTCCTGCATAATTCTTCATCAAGTGGCTTCAAGTTGTTGAGTCTTTGCATGACAACTCGTGGGCTTCTATATTTCATATATGATGAATAAATTAGAAGAGGGTCAAGATTTGGGTTGCCATGGTGGGTCTCATGATATTATGATTAGTCGCCAATACCTCCATGAGGTAATCACCTTCTTTCACGAGGAGCTATGACCATACTTATTTGTTATGAACATTTTTGGAGGCGCTCCCAACTCATCTCCACCCATGTTGATCCAAATGAGGCACTATGACTGTTTGAGCGAGATATTATCTCATGAAGGACTACAATTTGATGGTAAGAAGGGGTCATCCTTTAGTGGGTAAGGCTGAATAAAGTAGCATCTGATAATTTCAAGACCAATGACGCAAGCTCTAATATGAGAACTTAATGTCTGTCCAAATTTAGAGCATCACGATTTAACTTCATGGTGTGGAAGGCAGATGCTTGACAGAGGCCTACGGAGCCTTGGAATAGATTTCAACACGAGAAAAGTGGCAAGGTTGTAAAAATCATGCGGGTTTTGCATCTTCGACAACCGTTTATCTTCTTGCCGTTAATATTACGGCTTCACCATAGCATCTCCCCGCAAGCTACAACCCACACGTTGATCTCCACATCTCCTTTGTTGAAAGCTTTCTTTGCAGGATTCGCAGTCTGTTCCGCCATTTGAACAATGGCTTCCTCACATCATGTTCCCACTTATGGCATCTTGGCACAATGAGCTTGTAGTTGATCTTTGCATTACCAAAAAACTCTACATTTTATTGACCAATTGGGAGCCTAATGTTGAAATGGCTTGATTAAAGAGGTTCTCGGGCGGGATGCTCATTCCTATAGAGGTATCGTGTAAAAGGATTAATCTTGTGGACTCGAACTTTTATAATGCCTACAACATGATCATTGCACATTTTCACTAGTGATTGAATGGGTTTTAGTGCATTGTCGACCCATGGAGTTAAAAGGGGTCCTTTGTTTTCACCTTTGTGGATTATTAAATTGCTCTCAATACGCAAGCTAGATAGAGTGTCGATCAATCGGTTGATGATGCCTTAGTACATTATATCATGAAAACTTTTAGACTAGTATTTTCCTGCGCATGGATGTAGTAACATTCTTGGCACAACGGTGATGGATCTGCATGATCCATATCTTTCTTGCTTATAGAATTCATTGCCTACTACTTGAGCAGATAAGCAGCTGTGATGCTTGTTGTCAATCAGATTGCACCCGAATGCTTGAATATTGAAATTCAGCAATCTGTTGAAACATTGGAACTAATCCCAGGCTGTGGGTATCCTATAAGGAATTAGACCTCCAGATTCTAGGATGGTTCCTATTTAATTTTCTGGTTAATAACTGAGTGAATTGTAGGGAAAAGGATAAAAAGATCTAACTCGACTGCAGAACTATGAAATTTTAATTACGGTGATGCTTGCATCACCGTAATGATGACCTAAAAGGCAGTTTAGTTCACAATTGATTCTCAATATATCTAACTTGCACATCAAAATCTAAACAGTATGAACTCATACAAAGCCTTCATACAGAGGCTCATAAAACTATTTTCTTTCAAAGGAAAAGAATAGTGTTCTCACAATTAAGAAATACTCTTAAATTATGAAATCAGTGTATGACCTATGAATTAAACTGAATGCATACATATACTTATGATTGAGATAGAAAAAATAAAGGTTTCAATGCTGAAACACAATATAATTCGATCAAAATCAAGCACAAGAATGTTGCCTGAAAGCTTGAAGGAAAAACTTGACACTATTGAGAAGATAAAAGGAAAAACTCCATGCTAAAACCAAGGGTAACTTGTAAAACCTGCTATGTATTAATCTGAAATGATGCTGAGTTACAAATCATTCGCTTTGCAGAGTGCAAAGGAGAAAAAATAAGAACTAGATTGAAAAAGATAAACTTTTTTCAATATATACAAATTGAAGGCACTCCAAAGTGCATGAATAAGCAACTGAAAGTGATCTAAAAGTGAAAAGATGATAATCCCAGAATGAAATCCGAGCACAAGTAAAAATCCCTAATAATGTGGTTCAAACTCATGCAAAAATGAGTGAACTCAAGCTAAAACTAGCAGTCATAAAGCATGTAATTGATCTGCAAGTTGAATTGAACTGAAATCCCTGAAAAAGTGGGCTAAAGCACGCAAAAACCACCTCGTTTGTATCAATCCACCCATGCACATTTTAAATTCCATCTTTGTCACGGTAACTCTCTAGTTAACAATCTGATATAGAACTGAAATAAATTTCCAAGTTAACTCTTCCAGTCAACTCTACTTGTATCTGCAAGGAACTCCATAATATCTTTTATTTGCATTTGAAAATGCTAAATTAATTAAATGATTTATAATGCATCATTTAATTAATCAGGTTACAAGATTAATGCAAAAAATAAAAGATCAATATCAAATTAAAACTTGAGTCCATTCCACGACTTTATACTTGGCATTTATCTCAAAATATGCATTCAACATTTATCATTTAAATAACACCATGAGTATAAGCCGACCACTTAGACATTTGAAATAAAACCATGGCATATATTTGGCAATGATTTAAATATTCTGCCATAATACTCTAGCACCAATCTTCATTACTTGATAAGGCCGACCACTTTGCATATTAGTCAATTTGACTTAAGAATTTAAATCACAGCAAAAATAGAACATAATGATTTTTGTTTTATTCTTAAAAGACTCCATCAAAAGTTACCAAGACCGTGAGTAGAGAAGACAAGGGAAAAGAGGCAAAAACCCTAATTATTTTGCATTATTCACCATGCACTTCATTTAGCTGGAGCTCTTGCTACGCCGCCATAGGGAGATGATAGGAGCTTGAACTCGTCCATTTTTACACTGTTCCAGTCGCCTTTCCCGTGTATAAAGGAAAAATAAAGAGGTAGCCTCCATTTCTCTGTGCTTTGAAGCTTTATTCGATGATTATTTTGATGTTTCTATTTCTAATTTGATTTATGTGTCAATACATGCCTTTCTCTGTCAAATTTTCTTCTCTTTTGCTGAGTCCGCAATGCATTTGTTGGTTTGAGTCGTGAGGATTTTCTGTGAAAAGAATTATGCAGATTTGGGAATCACTTTCACATTGACTCTCTTTGAAAATTTTATTCTTGAAGGATTTTGTATCTTCAAAGTCGTAGCATCAATATTTTTCTGTTCATTTTTAAAGAGGGTATTATCTTGACTGTATGGTTGCGGCTGTGGTAGCACACACTGGGGTTCCTATACTCGCATCCCTTCTCTGTTATCTCTTACTTCACGGCTCTTGCACGTTGAATTTTTGACAGCCTTCCATCATTAACTTTATTACTTTTAAAGTTGAATTCAAGTTGAATACTCTATAGTCGTGGGCTGATCCTCATTCATTTATGTGAATAAGAGACATTTTTCCTGAGTTTTGACTTCTACTGTATTGCCTGTGCATGATGAAAGGTTACTGTTTAACATGCGTTTATTGGAAGAATTGTTCAAGAAAACATATCATACTGTTGTTTTCCTTTTTCTGCTCACGGCTATCAATGGCTGTGAGGGCACTCTGTCAGACAGTTGTATCTTGTCTATTTTGCATGCCACTGCTTTTCTCATTCCATTCACTGTGCATACTCAAAGGCATTATCCTTACTGTAGGCTTCAGGCTCATCTTCGTATTTTGATGATCTCTGTGTGTGTTGCTTGCCTGCCATTTTATGATAGTTGCTGCTCTACTCAGCCATTGCATGACTTATTGTTTCTATTGTCTTTGAAAATCATTCTCTATAAGGAACATAAATTGTATTTTTGCTCAAGCATTTCTTGCTGTATACAACGAAAATCTGTTATTGATTTTATTCCACAACTAAAAATGTAGCAACTTTATATTTCCATATATATGAGGAAAACTCCACATGGGTATTTGAGCTATATTGCTTCCATTCAATCAATGTATGAAATATTCGTTGCTGTAGCTTGATCTACTCCATTAAAATACTGTTAATGCAAGCCTTTTAAATCTGTGATATTCTCTCACTTGTTGATATTATGAGAACTAAAAAATATGAGATTTATATTTATTCATTCAAAGGATCTTTACAACAGATATTAAGTGTTATTCAAAGCTGTCCCATTTTATCTCTTGAATGCATTTATCATTTAACTCATAGGCTGTTGCCTCCCTTAGTATTTATGATAGTAGAGTGTATTGTTCTCACGACTGTGACTGTGACTTGATATAAAAATTGAAAGTTGGCTGTAGCTTTAAACATATATTGCTGAATATTGTTGTTCATAATTGTTGCTCATGATGATTGTTGCTGAGTTTCTTTCATGCAAAAATGCTTCTCTGTATCTTTGCCAATAAAGACTACCATTGAAAAACAGATGCTCCATTCATTGCTAATGCTGATTATTCATACTTCATTGATGTAATGTAAAGTAGGGCTGAACAGAATATGAAATTGATGAGTGCAACATTGATGCTTTTAATGACTTATCAATATTCATGAACTTACGTATGAAACTTGAGATTGTACCCTCCTTGATATGCCGAGCTCAACCCTTGTGGGAGCCCATTTTTCTCCACATATCTAATAAAATGATCTTGAACATGATGAACCTGTTCCTGCACACTGAAACAAACATGTTGGCAAAATAAAAGAAGTTGAAAGTTTCCATTGAATTACATTTTTCCTCTTGATATTTTGCAATCATCTGATGAATGTCTAATCGACTGTATCTTATATTCCTGTTAGTAGCGTAGGCATATGATAGGATTTGATTCATCATTACTTAGATACCATCTTTAACATCATCTTTTATCTTTCTTGCAGAAGCTTTTGGATTTGGAACTGGAGCTGAAACTGGAAATGGAATAGAGCTGACATCACAACTGAAAACCTCAACCGTCAATTATTCGTCATTCCAGGCAATGACAAATTATCTTCTACCCTATGCTTTCATTATTTTTAGTTGTATAGCATACCATTGTTTATGCATTCTTTATTTGATTATAAAAATCCAAAAGGAGTTACTCCCACGACTTGTGTGGGATTCAACATTTTTTACAAAATGAATAAAAGCATCACTATGCAAATTTTCTCAATTTTCTGTTTTAAATGTTTGCACAATAAAACTATGATTCATATGTAAGATGATCTCAATGATGATCAATGAAAATTTAATCAGCAAGACATGAAAATTTTCTGTACCTTTTGAATGATGAACTTCATCCAGCTCTACCTGTTTGAGCTCGGAGTGAAAAATAGGTAACAATGCTCTTTAATTTCAAAAGGCATGAGAGACGATAAATTCATCTGGTGGAAAATGTTTATCTCTCACGAGTTTTTGCGACCATCAGAAGCTCTCTCCCTCCTTTCTCCCATGTATTCACCCTTTGCAAAAACTTCAAATGAAGCTATTTCAGTGCATCGTTCAGACAACGAGGTGTTATATGTGAATAAATCTCATCAGAAATACATTGAATTAGCAATAGATTAGGGACATCAGCCGGCTAGATGGAATATCAACACACTGACAATTTCAGCCTAGAATACAATTCTCGTAATATTGTCACATTATTTTAAGGATTCATCACATTTCAAAGATTGATAAGGGTGTCATGCGGGTGAGGTTCTTAAGTTGAATACAACTATCAATAGGTGATAGGATATCAAATTGGGGGGTAGTTTGCATGCTTGGCTTGAGTATGATTTCATAAGAATCAGTGAAATATGCATTTTGAGTTCAGGGAGTTTAAGTTGTAGTTTAATGTCAACCTCGCTTGAGCAGGAGGAGAATCATTGAGTACATAGTTGCCATTGCTGTTTGGAAAAGGATTTTGCATATGTGGCTAGTGACATTCAAAATCAGCATCAATTTCAAACTATTACATCATTATGTTGTGGGTGTGCGGGCTGCAGGGGGCCGTTAGTCTCTCCACCGCTATTTCTATGTCCTTCCTTTGACGTCCTCCCATGTATTACCCTCTGCACGACAAGCCCACGGTCCATTCCCGCAAACTTGATTTGCATATTGCAAGCCATCATAACCACAGGTATAATGATTACCATGATGGATGAGAGTTTGAGTGTGATAACCAATGGGACCTCTTTCTTTGAAATAATCTTTATTAAGATTGACTTGTAGATTCTAAAGAAACAGTGTGGAGGGGAACTTAACTATGGGTGCCTTGGGCTTCAAGTTGGTTGAAGGAGGGTATTCCAAAACCTTGGATGCATGACATAGCTCATGCATTTATTTTATAATGTTAACCTTTCCTATTTATGTGGTGAATTAAAGAATAAGGGTCATTTAAGTTTAGGCTCTTATTATCATGACTAATGATATTGCCATTCATTGAGTAGTAATGTATACATTCTAATGACTTAAATATTAACAAAGTATTAAATGATTTCGGTAATGCAAGATGAATGAAGACAGATCAATCTCAAGAGCCACATCAAAAGGGTGGTAGGAGATCCCAACTCAAAATTCCAGGAGATGGTAAAAATTGCTAGGTTGGGGGCCTGCTTACCCATGGATGCATGCCAAGAAGATGTTTCCTAGGAATGTGTTCACAAAATACTTGCATGTGGGATTACATCAAGAGAGGAATTTGGTTTGAAGATGAAGGAGCTCTTTGAGAAAACGAAGCTACAATGAGAAGAGCGCTTTCACATAAAGTGTGTTGAGAACCATGTACTTCAAATCAAACATGCCCAAGCAAGGAAATAACACATTGTTTTAGTCATTATTCATTCTATGTTTTCCTCTCCTCCTAGCACACATCGACAAAGCTAGCAATAGAGGAGGATTGACCAACACATGAATGCATGCCGAAGAGGTCAGTGCCAAGAAATTAGAAGGTTGTCCACCAAAATCAAGAGCAAGAGGAAGCTATTCTATTTTCCACCAAGATGATGGTGATTGTCAAGAGCTTTCCACCAGGATCAAGAGAAACATGTTTGCTTCTTAGTGACACAAATCTGCAACAATATTCAATGAAGGATGTTGCAAAAACATCAGACAGAGGGTGACTTTTATCAGTCTCCAACTACAATAGAGAAGGAAGCTAGAAGACAAAACAACTACAACAACTAAAGACAAAATATACTATAGGACAAAATAGGGAAGAGGACAAATTAGCCTATTTTAAATTGTGAATATTAGGGGTAGGTGAAACCCTAACTTGTATCAAATTTGATCCACTTATTGCAATTAAATCTTGACCATTCATTTGGGCTTTGGAAAACTATAAATAGGGGCTTGGTCCTCATTTGTAAGTGTGGTGAATTGTTGTAAAGGGAATTTTGCAGCAATAGAAGGAAGTATTGCATTATTTTGCGTGTTTTCTTTGAGCTTTCTCATTTTGCATGCATGATTCAACCTCCATGTTAGTGTTAGTTTTAGTTTCTTGACTATCTTTAATGATGGTTGTTGTTATAGTATTTGATGGACTTCTAGCCCATACTTTTGGCACTTGTTAATGACAAAGTCTTGTGTAAAATTAGCCTGGACTTGTTTATTTCATTGTTGCGACTTTGTTCAATTGTATGTTCATGAGGTGAATGCACAATCTGAAAATCTACAGACCTTAGAAGATTGCACTGGTTTTGTGTAGTTGTAGGTTCTCTTGGTCAAACAAAACCTAGTTTTATGGGAGTCAGGGAAAACTTTAAGAAACCCCCCCTCGGCGAAGGTGTAAAATCTTGACAAATATTTTATACTTCTCGATAAAAATATTAATTTTAGTGGCAATTTTTTTTGTTTTTCATGAAAAAAAATGGTCCATTGGCGAATCTTTTCTAATCGCTAGAAGTCTGTGGAAAATCTTGGCAAAATGCAATTTTTTTAAAACCACTAAAATTTTTCCATTGGCGATTAAAATCTATTTTCAAACAAATAATTAAATATTTCGATTAGCGAATTAAACCTATTTTCAAACCAGAAAAAATAATTTTGTTGGCAATTAATTTTTTTTTTCAAACTAAAAAATAAAATTCATTGGCGAATTAAACCTATTTTCAAATGTTTAAGAAAGAAACATTGGTGAATTAAACATAATATCAAACTAATAAAAAAAATTCATGAAAATAAAGATTATTTGCCTCATTGTTTTCATCAACCATCCAAAAATAACCTACAACTATAACAGTTTTTTCAAAAAATCATCTTAACATGCTTCATAACAGAAAAAGTAACCTTGCCCAACTAAAACCAGTTGCACAACTCTCTGTATCTACCTTACATATTTCAACAAGTCAAAAATTTAGTACGAGTCTTGCGTTAATTCTACAAAAACCCTACAAAAAACTACAAATTCTGCAAAAATTGCGTTAATTCATCTTTCACTTCCTCACATTTTGTTATTTTTCTTTCATACACTTTTCCTCCACTTTCGCCCATGCTTCCACCTTCATCAACTCTATAAAGAGCTTCAATGCTTCCTAGCCTAACCTTGCTTCTTCCCTACATTGATTTTTAATCTCATCCTTCGGCTAATGCATGAAAGAGATGCATCCTTCTGCCCCTTCTAGTTCCACATTTTCAAAGCCTTCCCGGATGTCAAAACCTTCACCTGGAACTATCCATTCATGTATTGATTCTAATCCTTCCAAGAAATCTCTATGCACAATCATCTCCATCACTTCCCTCATAGTGCTTGTCGATTCCCCCGAGTCCAAACCCCATGCTATAATCAAGGAGTATACATCCATGTTAGTCCTGTATCTATGCCTTAGATTTCCAAAGGATTTCCCCAAAATCATCCACACACTTTGTACCAACTTCCCATTAGTGAATAAAAACATACCCATTAATCTTTTGTCAGAAGCTTCACCATAAAATGGGTTTAATTGTCTCCTCGAATGCAGAGTGAAGTTGGCCTCCATTTGAAAATTGCAGCTACATTGCCACCACCACCATTCTTTCAAACTTTCTGTGTGCTTTCTTCTCCATGCCAAACTCTATTATTAACTTCACTAATCGAGGGCCGAGAGGTAATAATTTTCCAAACTCTACACGTATCGATCTTAATTACCCATCGATCCTCCAGTCAGGTCCACTTGCTAAAATCTGCCTGCGATCTTCACTTCATAAATGCACCATCCTTGCCACCTTTCCTATATTAATTCACCAAAGTCGGGGTTTTGGTGCTTTTCCTAACCTTAGTTGCCACCTTTCCTATCTTAATTCACCAAAATTGGGGTTTTGGTGCTTTTCCTAACCTTAGTTGCAAGTATTTCTTGGTCATCTTTGTAGTTTGTAGTTGGTGGGTCGGAGGTTTTGAAAACTTCAAAACTTCAAACTTTGGTTCTAAGGTTCCAAATTTTAGTGACCATGAGACATTATGGACCATGAACGTTCAATGAATTTTTGATGGATGGTTGTAGTTGCATTCCGGAAGTATATCTCTCAAGCACTATATTTGCGAATTGAAACCTCTAGAATTACACTAGAATCGTTAAATATTTTACCATTTAATATTGCCTAAGTCAGACCAAAATATTTTATGATAAATCCTTAAATCTTAACTCTTTAATTCTGAGGGTCGAGTCTCATCAACTTGGCGATGTCCCCATTTGAAATTATGCATGTGCATAAAGTTTGTTTTAAAAGAGGGACTGTTCGATGAATTTTCAATGGATGGCTATAGATGTATTCCGGAAGTATATCCTTGAAGCACTAGACTTGCGAACTAAAACCTCTGGAATAACACTAGAACCATTAGATTTTCATAAATCAATGGTTGAGATTTTATTAATTATTGGTTTCAAAAATCAACATATAGTTCTGATCATAAGTGAGCAAAATTTATTGTGACTTATTAGGACATTGATAATGATTAGGGTAAAACAAGACATTTAATTCTCTCTTTTCAATGTGTCGGAGTACTCTACCTTTCATTTATTCTATTGAAATTCTCAATTTGGCTGTGGTACTAGGCAACAGCACGGATTAATGCCATATGAATAGCCAGAGTGATTGATTGGATAGCTTTATATTGAAAACTGCACATGATGTACTGTAGAATCGTAGATGATGATGTCAATAATCCAGTGATTTTGACAATCGACAGCTTGTGTGGTACTGTCGATTTTGACAATTGACAACTTGTCAACGTGAGGTACAGTTTGCAACTTTGCATGTAGCTAGCTTGAGGTAACGATTAAGTTGGATTTTTGGTTTGCACGAATTGCAATTATTACTAGTCAATAGTAACTATACACAACCTCACACATGACATGTGCGAGGTGTACAAGGGACCAGGCTAGTAGTGGCACTTTTGGTGACACTTTTGGCCCATAAATAAGGATAGTGAGCACAACTAAAATCATTCATTCAATTGTCATAAGGGTTTTCATTTTGTAGGGTTAATAACTTAATAGAGATTCAGGAAGAGAATGATGCAGTATTATTGGGGATGCTCTAAATTCTCCTGCCTCCAGTTATGTAGTTATAGAGTAAAAAACCAATTTCCTTCAAGTTCAAAATGGGTGGAATTGGAAAGAAGTTGATTTGGTTTACCTGACTTCTCAAACAGGTTTTGAACTAGGATGAGGAGCTTTGATGTAGATAAGTGCTATCCTAGTGCATGGAAGTTGCAAGTAGAAGATGGGAGCAATTTTACTACCCTTCATCATCTGCATGGTTTCCCAGGGAATTCCCATGCATTTAATTTTAGTGCTCATCTTCTACATGGGAGAAATTTTACAATCCCTCATCTTTTGCACCAGTCTGGTTCTGAAAGGGGCTAAGTACATTTTGTATCTTCATGGCTCCCATTTCCCCAGTTTGATTGGGCCCCCTTTCCCCATGCATTTATTTTCAGAGCCCATGGCGGACTTGACAAGTCCCATGTGTTTATTTTCAAAGCTCATGGTTGACCTGAAAATTTCCATTTATTTTCAGAGATACATGTATCACATTTATGTTTTCAACTTTTCACTAGTGGTCCAGCAAAAGCTTGGCGCTTGCACTTACATTTGTATTTGTACTATGTATTAATGTAATAATGTGACATTTTAATTTAGTTGTAATAAAATAAATGGTTGTGCTATTAATGTGATATTGTAATTCATTTTATTAAGTCCTTTGCAAGTTAAATGCTATTAATGGTTGTGCAATGTGCTATTAATGTTGTCAATGTAGGAGTAAATCATTATTTTTAATGGCTTGTTTTAAATGCTATCAACCATGTGCATTGTACTATCTAATTGTGTACTGTGTAGTCTGTAAGTAACGAGTAGACATTTCAGTGTCATTCAGTTTGCTCATTGTTGTGCACCACCCCGTTTTGGGTTCCACAGTTCCACTTCCAACAAAACCATTCCAGTAACCCAGTTTCAAGCTTCAACACAGTTTCAACTTCAAGAATCAAAATTCAAAATCCGGGTAAGTTAAAGAATTCCTATGGCTACGTTTCATCACTTGATGTTTCTTAAAATCTTATTTTATCAAAATTTGAAGTTTAGGTTTAGGGTTAAGAGGCTTAAGAATTAAGAAAAAATAAGGAATAATAGGTGTAGACATCGAAAATATACTGATTGACATCATGCATCTGATCCTAACTTACTAACATCGTTTCTTCCTAAATCATCCCTCGGTCTAACCATTTAATCAAATTCCCCTATCTGATTAAATTCATCAATATTCGTCTCTTAATTAAATAAATCATTTTGTCTGATTAAGTCACTTTCTCTTGTTAATTAAATCAATCCATCTGATCTAATTATCCCTATTTAATTAAATAATCAATTTATTTGATTAAATCTCTAAAGTCTATCCATTAAATTAAATGAATTAAAACCTTATTTGATTTAATCTAACACCATCCTGTTGATGGTGTTTTCTGCACAACAACAACTTAGACATAATGCAATGTTCTATCTCTCTTGAAAGGTTGTTTTCAACAATAAATTACTGAAAATCACCCCAAGGTCTCTCGGGTGTCAGGTCATGACAATGCATAAACAACTCAGATAAAATGTGAAATGCTGGTAATCACAATGGACGTTACTACAAGCAGACTGTATCTTTCCAATTTATCAGATTTTGTAATATGATGATCTCAAATCCTAAATTTAACCAGATAATAAAGAAATAGCAAAAGATAAGGGTGCAAGGATATGATAAGATCTAAACTATTCCTAGAATGAGCAATGCAAATGACAGATATCTGGAATGGACCAATCTCAAGTAACCAATTCTTGATCAACCCACAATGCAATATCACAAGAACGGTGCAATCTTCTAAGGTATATAGATATTCAAATCATAGATATTCATCCACAATCGAACTTAAGCACATGTAAATATATGGTCCAGGTTGACTTCACCAGCCTACTACAATCAGATAGTTACTGGGAGCATAGACCAGAGATTGCTACAAACATTCCAAATATGAAATCATGAACATCATTCACCGCATTAATCTAATTCTCAACACTAAACCCTAAATCTTTAAGAAATTTGAAAGATGAAACAACAGGAACCATGCAAGATAAAATAACACAAGAAATTTCACCAGGAAAACCACAATGTCTTCAATTGTATTAGATCATCAAAATGTTGCAACAATTCCACTGTTCTGTAACAATGTTTTCTTCAAGAAATTAACTACTACTACTACAAAATGCTCTAGCTCTTTGGTCTAACTTGTCTCTATTATTTCTAGCTGACTCTTACAATGAGGCAAGAATGCCCTTTTATAGCAAATTCTCAAGACATGTCGGCCCAGCCAAACATTTACAAAATAAGAACAACTGCCAAAACAAGTCGGCCTTAGGAATTCAAAATAAGGCACACATTAAATCAAGGTCATCCTAGACACAGCCCCCAATGTAGCCCGGATCAATACATGCCCTATAATAATAGGGAAGCACAAATCTCCAAAATGGCATTAAATACCGCCTCCCTTATCTTTACTTTGGGCCAATGATCCTTGAACCCTCAAAAACACTTTATCCAGCTCGATGACAGGTGGCAAAGGCAAGATCCTAAGCCGACATCCTATGGAGCCAATCTCCTTAACAGTCTGATTCCAATCATCCTTGTGGGTTTGATATTTATCCATCACCGCCAGGTAAGTTGCTGCATCATCCAGCTGGTGTCATGTTATGACATTCTCAGAATCTAGGGCATAAACATCATGTCACCATTCCCTTAGCTTTTCTAGGCTCAGATACTTAGGAGCAATTTTCCTCCTACTTGTCATGACCTCAAAAAATGCAATACAGCCCTCATAGACTCAAGTTAAATCACCATCTATTGATTTCTTTCGTTTCAGAATCTTCCTCATGGCCTTCTGCCGAATCTGCAGAGCCTCAAACCATTCCCACAGTTCACTAAGTCTAGAGGAAGGAAGGATCCCATCCCCAGCCAATTGATCTTTACCATATTCCATGATGACTTTGGATTTCTGCAGTAGAAGGTCGATGTCCTCCTTATCTTGAGATAGCACATATTCCAGCAATTCCTTGGCTCTGACTGCATCCTTTCCAACTGAAAGGATTTCCTTGATGGCATCGTCTCCTTTTACTTGTACATCCTTCAACCAATCTGTCACAATTTGAGCAGAGGCCTTCATTTTTTCAATTTCAGAAATGGTTTCTTTAGGCAAGAAACCAGGTATGGCAGAAGAAGATGGGTGAAGGGATTGCAGGGGTTTCATCACATCTTCCAAGCATTTCCTAAGTCTCTCATTTTCCTTTCTCAGGACATGCTTGGTCTGAGTCTCTTTCCTTAACTTGCCAATTATCATAGCACTGGACCCTTCATACTCCTCTATATCTTGTTCCACAGATGCTGGTCCAAGGTTGAGAGTTTGTACATTGTAATCTGTACCAGTGACATCTTCTCTAGTCTTATCTGCAGCAGGGGTGGCAATGTGGATGACTCTGTTGTTTAATTCATCCCTCTCTATCTTAGAAACTACCTTAGCTGCCTTCTTCTTCCTGCCTTTACCGATCTTGGACAGCATCTCATCCCAATCCAAAGGATTGTCCTCAATAACAACTTGTTTCTTTCGTGTGATCTCCTTTTCAAGCCAATCCGGGATAGCAGGTTCTACCCAGATTTCCTCTATTTTTGCTTCTTCCTATTGTTCTATTGTTTTATCCTCTTCCTTTTCAGGGAGCTGCTCACCTTGATCATCTTTCTCAATCTCTTCTTCCTGCACCAGTGATGGGGTTCTAACCGGGATATTCTCCTTCTCTGGTGATCTGTTTCCTCTGCTGCTTGCCGGAGAATCCTCATACTGCACTAAGGGAGAGGTATGCTCTTCCTCCTTCTCAACTTCGAGCTCAAACGCTTCACCAAAAAGATCTCCTTCCTTGAAAGGTTCTGCCTCTCCACTAGTCTCATGTTCCTCAAGAGTCTCTTGCTCAGGTACGCTTGGTGGAGGAGAAGCAACCTTAGATGGCTCCACAGACAGTAACTTTGGGGAAGAGTCCATCTTTTGCAAAACCTCCTTTGGAGAGGGAGTCCTGGATCTCCTCATATAAACTTTGGTCTTCTCTCCTGAACTCTCCACATCAACAATCGGAGGCTCATCCTTTGAGATATCTTGACTCTTCTTCTTTGAAACCCTGGTTGTTCTTGTCTTCCTTGGTGGTGGAGGAGCATCCTCTTCTTCTGGCTTTTCAACTCCTTCCTCATCAGAGGACCTGCCTATTTTCAACGCTCTACTTCTTTTCTTCCCTTTTGGCTTTCTTTTTGGTTTGGGCTCACTTTCTTTAGGGCCTCTGATTTTTATTTTGAAAGGTGAGCTCTTTTTAGTCTTCCCTTTGGGGTCATCTTCCCCAGATTCCTTTGAAGTAGACATAGAATTAAGGTTTCCCATCAAATTAAAGGTACAAGGTACCTTCTCACTCTCCAGCTCCCAAACCTTATGTTTTAGCCATGAAGTAGTAAATTTCATAACAGGGGCCATTAGGTCTTCCAACTCTATGACCTCATCATCATTCCAGTTTATTTCCCCAATTGACCTATCCTTCACGGACTCATAGGCATGATCTTGCACTAGATTTCCATCATCTTCTAGCTGGTCAGGGATTAACCTAACATTATATTGTCTGATCGCATCAACTAGGAGCCTAGAGTACCTTTTCTTCCTTGCCTCGAAATCATCTTTTATATTGGCCCAATAGTCCTCTAGGTCATCCTTATGACGGTACTCTTTGGTGGCCTTTTTCTGTGCTTCCCCTGTGATATCAAAATTTGTCCTCTTGGAGTGGAAGGAAAAACCATGAGCTTCCAATTCATCCCCTGCTGTGTGTGCTGATTGAATGGAAGGGCACACCTCTGCTACACCAATTCCAAGAGGGAAATCCCTGCCAAAACCTGTTTTATGCTTTTCCTTCTTGATAATTGCATCAAATTCACATATCTGTCTAACAATTTCCAATAACGCAATATGGTCGGTAGGGTACCTAGGTAACCTATATGGAGCAGCCGGGCATCCATCAATTCTGATGTAAGAGAATGTGGGAAACTGAATGAACCAGGCTCCATATCTCTTAATCAGCTCTTTCACTCCATCTGAAAACCTGACATGTTCAGCATTTTGAAGCATCCGAGTGATATGCATAGTGAATGCATCATTAGCCCTTCTGTAATCCCGGTGTCCTAGGTGCAATTCCGGATAAATCTCATAGACTATGTCCTTTCCAAATGTCCCTCGTGGATTCAAACCCTTGTATGGGTAGAATCTTGCCAACACATACATGACATAGGAGGACATGGTGAATCTCTTGGTTTCTAGGACGTCCCTCAGCTGCTTGTCAATTATGGTACTGATAAGTCCTGCCCAGTGGTAGTTGGTTCCTTGTTCAATTTTGGAGATCACATGGACCATCCAACTCTCCAGCACTCCGACACTCTTCAATCCTGCCACCCTACTTAGAAATGTAACTACATCATAAATATCCGATCTGAACTTTATCCTGTGCAACTGCTTGGGTAGTTTAGAGTAATGTGATTTTGGATTTTCCAACCAAGAATTGATCATCTGTTGAGCTTTGGTTGGCTCATTCTCATAATATGTCCTGGCCATGTCCATGTTCAGAGCACATACCGAAGGAAAATCTGGCATGTTAAAGGCTTGGGCAATAGAAACAGAACTAAAATTTGCCAAGACTCTTCCTTCAGTACTGACAACCCTTTGTGTATCAAAGTCATACTGCCGGGCACACTCAAGTATTAGCTCATAGCATTGGATCGCCAGAGGAAACCCTGCCACATGAACAAGTTCAGACTTCATCATCCCCTGTCTCAGGACCGACAGATCCTTCTGAGCTGTCCTCTATTTAAACTCTTCGTATCTCTAGGCCTCAACATTGGTGTCAGATACTTCGACCCACACATAAGATATCTTGCTTTCAGGGAGTTGACTCTTAGTGTCCAATCTTAATCTTTCTGCCTCTAAGATGGAGGACCCCTCCGTGTCACCTTTGGACTTTCCTGCAGCGGCCTTGCTTGATTCGGCCTACACTCACAAAAGATCGTCATAAGTATCCAGTCATCATGCATATTCTAGTCCAAAGGTTAGCATGAAATCATATAAAGCAGTTAAGAACTATCACAAATTGCCAATCTTTGAAAATCTAGAAAAATAGAACAATCCGGGAAAACAAGGTAAGCCGGGAAAATCCAGTCGGGGCAGAATTTCAGAGAAATTTGACCCAGACGGATTCCTGTTGCCAAAACATCATTAGTCAAATAAATCGCTAGTACGGACAAAATATCATAAGATAATCATGAAATTCATTTATTGGCAACAAGAAATTAGCATTTAACCTTTACTCCATGAATCCTATCTTCGGAAAATCGAAAGAAATAAAACCAGATAGGAAAACCAGAAAAGTCCGAACAGGAAGGATTTCCGCGGATAGTTCAAATATTCCAGAATTCACTATACTCCACATAAATGGCCGAAACTGGGAAAATCTGGGTGCGCAGGAATTCCACGGACACCTCGGAAACCCGACGGATGACAACACGTGAACCAACGACTGAATGATCATGCAGACTTCCCCACCTAGATTCAAATGGTCCCAAAAATTGACGCCAACAGACAAGACCTCAAATGCAAACGAATTCAAATTTCCAAAACCCTTAGATGACTAATCCTCATGGTGAAATAGCGATGCCCTAATTTGGATGAATAAACCCTTTGCCATGAAAACCAGGGTAAGCTTGAGGTTTGGAATACTATCCCTAAAGATGAATCCAGACTCCTTCGAGTCCTCACAAGGCAGGGGTTAGTTTAATACAGGCGCAAGATTGACAAATCGTAAAGAATTCATTATTCTGGGCTGAGCATCGAAAAACCCTAACCTTGCACAATATGGAAAATTACGCACTTAGAGGGCACAAAAATCCAACCTAGAACATCATCCAAACAGATGCACCCATCATCTAATGAATAAATACGAGCACACATGGCACGGGTGATGAGGTCTCACGGAAAGATAGGTCAAACCCTAATTCGATAAAACAAAATCGTGACCAAGTATGGGCCGACCCAGAACGACCATCATTCAACTTCAAAAAGAACTCAATCATCACATAAACAAATAGAGGGGCCATCGACAACTTACCATGGATTAACCCAGACAAACTCGAGCTCGAGGAAGCAACTGCAAACCGACAATGCCCTAGCAACGAAAACCTTAATCCGCGATCCACCAATCCACACACACGCAACCCGAAATCGATGCTTAAAACTCCAACAGGGGATGCACTCAGATGCCAAGGAAGCAAATAAGTGAATAATGAAGTCGAAATGATGCTTAAAAGATTTTAAATCCACCCATATACGCGTTTGAGCAAGGGTACCTCGAGCATTAATGAGCGACAAGACGTGTCTGAAAATCCGGAAACCTGAGCCCAGGACGAAATTTCGAGAAATCCCAAGATACGCGGAAAATCCGGACGAACACAGATTTCGCGGATATAGTAGAAATCGGGATTCTTACGAAGTTCGGGATTTTGACGCAGTTCGAGAAAATCCACCATATCCGAAAAATCCCAGAGTCAAGCAGAAACCCGGATTCGGAAAATTCAGCAATGAACAGACAATGAAACAGAACCCGGGAAAATCCGCCGGAACTGGAAAATCCCGGAGTCAGGTCAAAACCCGGATTTTCACCAAAAGCCAATTTAAACCAATTTAAGCCCAAGGGCAAGACCAAAGCCAACAAAACCAACAATTCAAAACCTCTAAAAGGAAAATCTAATAAAACCAAGGGTCAAAAGACAACATAAAAGAGGGTCCCTACTCCAAGTGGGGTGTGTGTACAAAACTGCACAACACATCCCTTTTGATTAAATAAATCAAAATATTTATTTAATTAGCCTCTTATCATATTCCTCTCTTATCTGATTTAAATAAATCCATAAATTTGAGTCAAATAAGTCACATCATCTAATCTCCTATTAAATTAATTAACCCTTGATTAATTTAACCTCATCTCATGTCACATCCTCTAGATAATGCAAGTTGCACATGAAAATATATTTAATTCATTTATTAAATCCCTATTTTCCCTCACATGGCATCTTTTGGAATATTCTCTCAATTTGAATTCAAAAATCTCAAGTCAACATGTATATCCAACAAGGCATTTAAAACCTCTTACATGTCCTTTGCCTTGAGCCAAGTGGCATTTATTGCATTTTCCCTTCCCTCTTACATGTCATTTCAACAAATTTTGAATTCCAAATATTGGCATTTATTGGCACAAACCCCAAATCTTGCACAACCATCATCCATTCATAGCTTGACAAGTGGCACCATCTCATTGGATGAATGTTAGTCCCACATTGCTCAAATTTTGGCATTCATCCATCTTGAAATCCTATAAATGAAGAGCTCCTCTCCTCATTTTATCATCCACAATTTGAGTAAAGTTACCATGCTCAAATATCTATCAAGTTTCACACCATTGAGTTCATAGTTAGGTTCTTTGCAGATTTGACTTGGAGTCTTCATCATTCATCATCAAAAGTGGATCAAAGTTCATCATCAAGTCCACATATCGAAGCTTGCAATCATAGGAATTGGGAAAGGGCCAAATTTTCACATCAAATTGGCACCAATTCCCCCATGGGATCAAGAGTTTGCTATTTAAATTAGGATTTCATCTTTGGTTTATCTCTTGTATTGTGTTCTTGCATATTTTCATTCCTAGTTTGAATTGTAAATGGATTCCATGGGGAATCCTTGTTTATACTTGCAATATCTAACTTAGGGTGTTTAATCTCTTTGTTTTGCAGGTACATAGATTGGGGGTTCACATTTTGGCACTAGAAGGAGGGCTAGACATCTAAATTCTAACATTTCCTCAAAATTTCTGCGTTTTCTTGACACACAGGAAATTCTGACTCGGGCTCCTCACCGTCGCTGTTTTTAGCATCGCGAGCTCGTCAGTGTCGTTGTTTTAGCGCCGCGGGCTCACCAGCATCGCTATATAGCACCGCGCTAACATAAACTCCGCCGCTGGAGTCATCCTGCTAAGAAATTTCAAATTTGAAACTGCGCCACTGGACTCGCCGATCTGCAAAAGTTTTGAAAAATTCTCAAACTCCGACGCTTTCGAAAACTGCGATGTTGGGCGAAAAGAGCAACACTATTGTGCTCTCTGTCCCGACACAGATCGCCGCTGACTGGTAAAGTGGCGCTGTAAGAGCGACGCCTTCACGAATTGTGACGCTGGAAGATAGTAAAAGGAAAAAAAATATTTTTTAGCACGTGCTTTAATTTATGATTGCTTCTTCCTCTGTTTTCTACTTTTCAATTTCTGTGTTTTTCCAGAATTTAACTGTTTGTCTTCTTTGTTGGTTGGAAGCCAAAAGCAAAGGAAGAAGGAGCATGGTGATGATATCTTATCTAATCAAAGTGTTTTTAAACACTTAAGTGTTTGTTTAACACTTCCTTATGGAATTTTTCATCTTTTTCTTTCTTTAGAACACTAGCTTTCATTTGAGTTTAAAAATGATTCTTTTTGTTTATTTCTTGCAAATGGATTTAAAAAGAATCTTAGGATCTACAACTTACTAGATTTTGTTTATGGATTAAACAATTGAACAAATGTCTTTCACTTGTGATTTGGTGCTCTAAAATGAACTCACATATTACTTTGAGGGTTTAAAAAGAACAAGTGTAGTTGTGTTTTTTGTGAGGGATTACTTAGACTAAAGCCATTGGAAAAGGATGTAGGAGCTTCTCTCATGCTTTTATAGCGATCTTGAGAATCAAAAGGTATTTTCCATGACTTTGGGTTAAGACAAAGCAATCACCTCCACACTTCGATTTGGGCTTAAAATTGAACAAACTATTGTGCGAGTGTGAGTGGGGGCATTTTTGCATACATTCTCTCTCTTTGTTGCTATCAAAGATTGATCGAGTTACGGATTTTGTTCTTCATTCACTTTTGTTTATCTTAGAGGGCTTGCCTTATGGGAAAAATTAATCACCCAAGGGAACGAATCAACCGGTAACACTCTAAAGCCAAGATTATTTCTAGCCGGGATATAAATGTGGATATTGGAAGAAACACCAATATCACGCGGTTGACTTCGACAAGATGGATCCGGAAGGGGACTCTTGCCATGTTGGGTCAACTCCTATAAACGGAAAGTCCTTACTAAAACCCATGTGCTAGAATTTTCCAAAATCCTTTATCTATTTGTTGGTGCAAGAATGGTAATTCTGAAGCCACCCCACACTTTTACGGTCTTCTAGTAGAAATGGAAAACATGCCATGGGAGTTTCATGGGTGTTGATGCTTGGCTGCCCCATATAAGTGAGTGTCGTGGAGGGGATCCAGTGGGGTTAAGCATCTAACCATTCGCTAGAGATAAGCGTAGCTAGACTTGTCCAAGTGGGAATCCAACAAATATTGTCTTACACATCCATAGGATTGTACTTATTCTTGGGTTACAAAATGCATTGCTTGATCAAAAACATCTCAAAACAAACACTTAATACCATCCAAATTTCAAACCCTTTGAAGAAAATACATTTGACTCAATCCATATGTTATTGCTTTCCCTTGGGATTCACATCCTTAGAGGTTTCTAAGCATTGGATTAAATCTCAATTTGTCTTCTTAAGTAAACAATAGGAAAACCCCTTGCCTTAAGTTCATTAAATTTCCACATAACATATCTTGTGGGGTTTGAGGAAATTAAGTCATTGGACATCTTAGTTTGAAAACCTAATTGAAGAAAGTGTTTTTTGTAAAATAAAGCCATTAAGCAAAGCTAAACAAAATGAACTTTCATATGTGTTGAAGACTCCAAAATCCCAAAAATCAAAAATCATTGATTGGAAACATGAATGTTCAAATGAAATCATTTCTTGGTTACAAAGGTCTTTAGGAAGCATATGCATGCTCTTCAATACCTAGGTCTTGGAAAACAAAGTGTCCTTTTAGGTTCATCTTAGGATCAAAACATTATCAAAATCTTTCATCCATACATCAAAACAAAATCCACCTCATCATCACCTTTTGATAAATCTTGAAATCATCCTTGATACTAGGCTTTATGGCAAAATCCAAACCATGATCAAAATCATTGAGACAAAATCCTTGAAAACATTATCAAAAACACCTTTGGCTAAGTATGTGTAAATGCATCCTTTTGCATGTGCTTAGTCAAAGTTATCAAAATCATCTTGTCTAGCTTAGTGTATGTAGATGAATCCTTCTCCATATGCTTAGTGAAATAGTCATCTTGTTTGAGTAGATGTGGGTAGATGCATCCTTCTCCTCACACATACTCAAATTATCATCCTTTGGACAAAGCTATCCCTTAGATCATCATCCAACATCTTAGGATCTTTTGTTCAAAAAATACAAATTCAAATCAAAAGCATAATCAAAAGTCAAGGACAAAATCTCAAAATCTCAAAATCCAAAGTCCTAAAGCCTAGTGTCTCATTCAAGATTGATCAAAAGTCAAGAACATCCATATTATCCATCCCTGGTATCATCATCATATCATCACCTTTGATCCTCAAAAAAGCGTCCTAAAAACTTTCACTTTGGGACATAAAATAGAGATCAAGACAAAGAATCAAGAGATTTCATCTCCCATATTCTTGATCCTTGTTTTATGGTCCAAACAAGATCTCAATACAAGAAGAGTATGGAAGCCAACAAAGAAACACCCGCTTCAAGTGACCTTAGCCAAACCAATGCAGAAATGAATCCAACAGAATCAAGCAACCCATTAACCCTCTCATCATCACAACATCCCCAAGAAGAAAATCAAGGAGAGGACCTCACTTTCAGAATGTCTCGCGAGGAAATGGTAGAAATGCTCCAAAATCCAGACAACCATAGAATCATCAACATTATGATGAGACAACCCTTCATTGTACATGCTTGAACTAGCAAAACAAGGGGCCAAGTTGTCGTCAGATTTTGACGTAAGTACTATCGTGGACACATCATTTCCCCCAATCTCATTCACCATCCCCATCTCATCTACACCTCCATCCCAAAACATCACACAAAACATTCCACAAATCACAACATCATTTGCTCCAACCCAACCCAATGTCAACAAGGGAAATGCATTTCTCAATGCTCTTCAATCACATCCCCTTGTTAATAATCAAAGTTTGGACGCAAGCACCACCTTGGAACAAAGCATGCCCGAAAACCCATTACACAAGAATGTTACTCTCACATTCCATCACGATCCGTCATCATCATATTTTCACACAGCACCACAAACACCTCTTCTCACAAATTCACAAGAAGAGGGAGACACGTTCAGACTAGGGGGCATATTTGACACCACGAAATTTTCACAACAACTCACACCCCTTACATTCCCACCTCTTCCACCATTTCCATTATCATCCGCATCACTTCTTGGTTTAGGGCTTCCTCCCCTACCAAGTATCAATCAAACCTACATCCCAACCATCAATCAAAGCGTTCCACCAAACACTCAAAATTTATCGTTGATATCACAACAACAAACGATAAACACACAAGCAATGGCAACATCATCAAACACACCCTTAACATCACAAAACATGGTCTCGCAAGGACCAATCACATCAATACCATTATCCAACACGCAAAACATCAACACAGCATCATCATCTATCACCATTCCAAATCCACCACCACCTCCACCACCTCCAATGTTCCCCACATCAAATCAATATGATGCAGCATTGCAAGCTGCTTTCCAAAGAGGATACCAACAAGTCTAAAAAAAAAAAGCCGTACAACAAGCCGCTCGGGTTGCACAAGCTGCCAAAGCTGCACAAGCCGCAATACAAGTGCAACAAGCACAACAAGCCTAGGCATTATTGCAACAACAACAACAAGCTGCCCAAGCTGCACAAGCATTACAAGCACAACGAGTCACACAAGCACAACTTTTATTACAACAACAAGCAACACAAATGCAAGCACAAGCTCAGGCGCAATCTCAATATCAAGCACAACAAGCACAAGCACAAGCAAAAATTCTTGCACAAGCAACACAATTGCAGACATATCAACAAGCATTGAAGCAATACCAAGAGCAACAAGAAGCAACAGAATTGGTAGCCCAACAACAAGCATTGTGGGATCAACAACAAGCACAACAACAAGCGTTGTTGGAGCAGCAACAAGCGCAACAACAAGCCCAAATCCTCACGCAACAACAACAAGATAAACAATAGGCATCGTTCATACAAAAGCAAGTAGAAGCCTACTTTTCTTGCTAGAACATGTAGATACCATCAAACAACGCACCAACCAGCCCATCCATCCAACCCATAACCCAAACCACAACCCAAAACACTTTCATCCCACCCCCTGATATCCAGAATGATGTAACGACACAACTCAGGTTGCTCTCACAACAAGTGCTCAACCTTCAATCGGGGCGGACAACCAAAATGCAAAGCAACTTGTGTCCCTATCCATTTGATAGGAGCCTAGACATGAAACCATTCCCTAAGGGATTTGAAATTTCCAAATTTGACAAATATTGAGGGATGGGAAACCCTGAAGATCACATCAGGGAATTCCAAGTTCATTGTATGGAGGTCGCATATGATGATACGTATCCGATGCGGCTATTCCCTAGGAGCTTGGCAGGTCCCGCTATAGAATGGTTCTCTCGCTTACCCGTAGGCATTAGAACATTCCAAGAAATCAGAGATGAATTCATTAGGAATTACGCATGTAACATTACAATGGATGTCAGTCTCGAAGAACTCTCCACTTTAAAACAAGGAAAGAATGAGTCTTTCTCCTCATTCCTTCAACGATGGTGATCCAAGGCCAATTAGAGCAAGTGGACCATGCCAGAGGAACAACAAGTCTGCACAATCATAACCAACCTTGAAAGCCACCTGTCATTTCATCTCAAGGTTTAGGGAATCACTACATATGAACAATTGATCTCCAAGGCGCTCAGCATCGAAAGAGCCCTTGTGACCCAACCTGCTGAATCAACGTCATATCACGAGCCACCAAAAAATTTCCCACCATCAAACTATAATGATAAACCTCGTACATGGGCAAGAAACAAGAATATCACTAATGATGGCATCGTCGATGCCAAGGTGGTCATTAGTGGTCCACGCCAACATACACCCACACCGCAAATCCAAACACAACATCAAAACACTCATCACACAACATATCAACCTAATCACAATCCAATCGTCAACAATCTCAATGACCAAAGGGGACCGCCACAACGTAAAACTTATCCAAAATGCAAATACGCTATTTTGGGGAAACCATTGGAGGACATAATGAAAAAATTGATTGACGAAAAAACTTATCAAACCTCCTACATTCGAAAACTACCAAGAACCTGATGTCAAACCTCCGTGGTATAATGAGAACCAACTTTGTGAATTTCACAAAATCAAAGGTCATACCATGAACAACTGCATGAGACTCAAAAATATCATCCAGGATCTTATCGACAAGAAAATCATAAACGTGGAAACACCCACAGGAAATCAGGATCTTAAAATCTACACGAATCCGATGTCGAATCATGGAAACAAAGGAAATAGAGGTGATAAAGGGAAAGGCAATGTAAACCATGTTTATGAATCTGTCGTTGCCTCGCTAAATGAAGACTGCATGGTCATCACTATCAAGGATGCCCATGCTGAAGATTGTGGAGTCACCACAAGAGGCAGAAAAGTCACCATTATAGGATCATCCCAACCAAATAGAGTCCCTACATCAAGAGCCGTTCCATATAGCTACAATGTTGTAGACCAACTCAAAAGAATTCCAGCACACATCTCCATCATGGAGTTGTTAAAAATATCATTAGCGCATAAAAAGATCCTTGAGGAAGCATTAGCCTCATCCACTGTCCCTGCAGATCTTGATGCGGAGGAATTCCAAGCTATGGTCGGAAATATCATAACACCTAATCTCCTTACATTCTCTGACCAAGATTTCCCCGCCCAACCATCTTAAAACCACACACTTCACTTGGAAGCTATTGTAAACAAAAGCAAAATAAAAAGGGTCTTGGTGGATGGAGGTGCAGGTTTGAACATCTGTTCTCTTAGCCTCATCAAGCGGTTAAAAATATCAGAAGATTCCATCGACAAAGGCAAGGGCATCACAATTAGAGCATATGATGACCAAGAAAGAGTGTCTCAGGGCACAATTAAGCTCCCTATCCAAGTAGGGCCAACACTCATGGAAACCACATGTCAGGTCTTGGACTCGAACTACCATACAATATCCTCCTAGGATGCCCATGGATTCATGCGATGAAAGCCGTAGCATCAACCTTCCACCAATGTGTGAAATTCACACATAATGGACAAGAGGTTACCGTCCATGGAGATCCTGAGCCATTTTCATATTGCAAGAATCTTGAAGCCAAGTACTACAAAATCCCCTAAGTGCCAAAGAATGATGAGGGCCCATCCACATCATACATCGACCCTGCCACCCTCGCATCCACTTCTACGATAGAGACACCCGCCATTCCCGCCATTCCCACCATATCTAACATCAATCTCATCATCCAAGAGGACGGTTGTGGAAGTTATAGGCTCCCTAACAATGCTTTTGTGATAGGAGAGTTACCACAATCTCTTAGATCACGAGGACGCCCACAAGAAAATCAAGCTTCCACATCACAAACGTATCCTGAGGATTATCTCAAATTCACAAGATGGAGAGACCTTGGTCATGAGGTCATTGAAGTAGATCCATCTCACATGTTGTATCAAGATGAAAGACCGGCAACTAATTTACCAATGGACAAAAGAAGCAAAGGCCTACACATGATGCTTGCAATGGGCTATGACCGAAATCAAAGACTGGGACAAAATGACAATGGGCTCATAGTACCTATCATGCCTGAGACGCGACCCATAACAAACCTTGGTCTTGGATGTGCCACTCCGAGAATAACCATACGTGGCCGAAGTTCTCCAGTTAGAGCCGCTAATGTTTCTCCTCAGCCAGTACTAGTACAAGTACACTCACCAATAGTCACAGGTAGGGACACACATAATTTTATAACTGAGCCCTATATTAGTAGCGATGACGAAGATACCTTGACCAATCTACCTAGGCTATTCGAAGATACCACCCTGTGTATGATTAGTACCATATCCTTTGAACTAGATAGCCAAAATCATGAGATTCGTTTAGTCTACCCCCAACTGATCGACTATGACCAACGAGGACCACCAGTTCTTGATACATTCGAAAACGATGAAGCGCTCTCAGAATTCATGGGATTGAGGGATAACATTCTGGATGGGGATCACAAGGTAGGATTTATAATGGAGTTAGATACATAGGCATATTACGGGGAAACGATTGAATCCTTTAGTCGCAAAAGTGAGAAACTAAGAATCATATCCAAGTCCTTGAGTGAAAACCACACTGTGGCACTCTTCGACAACAAAATAGTAAAAAGAAAGGATGTATCCAATGATGAAAACCTCTCTGAGGCACCTGAGGATGAAGGATTCAATCTTCCCTTAAGAGCTATTCATAAGGAGAAATCAGCAGTCTTGGCCGAAAAGTGCAATCCAGTCAACATAGGAATAGAGGAGACCCCGTATATCACATTCTATGCAGAATCACTATTAACAGAAGAGCAAGAACTCCTAGTAGCATTCCTAAAGGAAAGAAAAATAAAATTCGCATGGAGTTATGCTGATATGCCAGGGCTAGATCCAGAGACACTAGTTCATCATTTAGCAGTATATCCAGAAGCAAAACCGGTTAGACAAAAGCTTTAGAAAATGCATCCCCAAATTTCCTTATTGGTCAAAATGGAGCTCAAAAAGTTGTTGGATGCAGGATTTATTCGACCAATCGATTATCTAGAATGGGTGTCAAATTTGGTACCTGTTTCAAAACCTAATGGAACCATCATAATTTGTACAGACTTCAGAGATTTGAACAAGGCATGTCCCAAGGATGATTTCCCACTTCCCAATATCGACATGATTGTAGACATGATAGTAGGGCATGAGATGCTATCACTAATGGACGACATTTCAGGATATAACCATATCATGATAGCAAAAGAAGATCAACATAAGACGACTTTCACTTGTCCATGGGGGACCTACTACTGGAACATGATGGCATTCGGCCTAAAGAACGTAGGAGCAACCTATCAAAGGGCCATGACACTAATATCCCATGACATGATTCACAAAACAGTCGAAGACTATGTCGACGACATCCTAGCAAAGTCAAGGAAAAGACAAGATCATATAGCAACCCTAAGTGCTATCTTTGACAGATTGGAGGAATATAAAGTTAGACTAAATCCCAAGAAGTGCGTCTTTGGTGTACAATCAGGTAAACTGCTAGGATACATAGTCTCCATGAGGGGTATCGAGGTGGATCTGGCGAAAGTAAAGGAAATCCTTGAGATGGAAGCACCAAAGACATTAAAACAACTGAGAGGCCTCCAGGGCTGACTTCAATCCATCCGACGATTCATAGCACAATTGGCAGACAAGCAAAATCCATATTCTCACCTACTCCACAAGGGGGTAGCATACAAATGGGATGCAAAATGTGAAGAAGCATTTAAAAAAATCAAGGAATACCTATTGACACCTCCAATGTTAATGCCACCTATCCTGAGAAAGCCATTAATCTTATATGTGTTAGCAACAATAGCAGCCCTTGGAGCTCTTCTTGCTCATCATGATGAAAATAGAACAGAGAGGACCATCTACTATATCAGCAGGACAATGGTCGGCCACTAGCTAAATTACTCATTTATCAAGAAAGCTTGCCTTGCAGTAGTGTTTGCATCCCAAAATTTAGACACTACATGTTGGCACACAAGATCAAGCTCATTGCCAAAATTGATCCCCTCAAGTATCTCTTATCCAAGGCAATGCTCATAGGCAGAATGGAAAAATGGGTCATGATATTATCAGAATATGACATCGAGTATGTGGAAAGAAAAGCCATCAAGGGTCAAGTTATTGCAGACCAACTAGCAGAAGCACCTATGTATTCTGGAATCCCCTTGTATCAGAGTTTCCTGATGAGTCTATTTTTAACCTCAACGTAGTAGACCACTGGAAACTATACTTCGATGGTTCATATACACAACATGGATCAGGAGCTGGTGTCTTCTTCATCACCCCACAGGGGGACTGCATACCGAGGTCAGACAAACTAGCATTCCCTTGCACTAACAACATTGCGGAATACGGGGCTTTGACTATAGGTCTCAGGATAGCAGTGCAATGGAACATCATAGCTCTCAAGGTTTATGGAGATTCTCAGTTGATCATAAATCAGGTCAATAATGAATATCAAACTAAGGATGATAAGCTCACTCCATACAAGAAATTGGTGGAGGCTCTAAAGGAATCCTTCATTGAAATAACATTTGAGCTTATTCCAAGAACCAACAACAGAGCAGCAGATGTGATGGAAACAATAGGATCCTTGTTGAATATCCCTAACAATGTACCAAGATACAAATTTCTGATTGAGCAGCTTCTCGTTCCAGCATTTGAGGTACCCGAATCAGAATTCGTGTGTGAAATCGTTTGGTATCATGACATCTATACATATCTTTGAATAGGAGTCTTACCCACTGACCTACCATCGAGCCTAAAATGAACCTTTATCAAAAAGGCATCCAGATTTGTCATCCTAGGTGATACCTTATACTGTAGAAGCATAGAGGGTACCTTGCTATGTTGTCTAAATGTTGAGGAGGCATTAACCGCTCTAACCGAGGTTCATAACGGTATCTGTGGCTCACACTCGAGTGGAATGACCATCGCCAAGAAACTGCTGAGGCTGGGGTATTACTGGCCCACAATGGAGCGAGAAGCACATGATCATGCTAAAAGGCGTTTACAATGTCAGCAATATGGGGACCTCATCCATGCTCCAACTCAAGAGCTTCACCCGATCGTCACACCATGGCCCTTTTCACAGTGGGGACTCGACCTCATTGGGAAAATCTTGCCCACCTCATCCAATGGCCATAAATTCATCATAACTGCAACTGAGTACTTCAAAAGTGGGTGGAAGCCATACCCATGACATATATCACGGGGAAGAAAATCTCAAAATTTATCCTGAACTATCTCATCTGTCGTTACGGTGTTCCACAAGCCATTATCTCAATAATGGGACATCATTCAAAAACGAGGAGGTTCACGACTTGTGTGAGAAATTCAAAATCCAGCATTGCTTCTCCACCCCGTACTATCCCCAAGGCAATGGCCAAGCAGAAGCTATGAACAAAACCATCCTTAAAATCCTCAAGAAAATAGTCAATGATGCAGGTCGTGACTAGCATCTACAACGTAATCCTGCCCTCTGGGCTTATCGAACCAACATCCACACACCCACCGACGCCACCCCCTTCTCATTATTCTATGGATCAGAAGCTGTCCTCCCCATTGAGATCGAGATCCCATCCCTCAGAATATCATTGCAAAACCTCATCACGGCTGAGGAATATCGGGTGTCAAGATTAAATGAGCTGGAGCTATTGGATGAGAGATGCATAGACACTTTGAATCATCTGCAAGTCTACCAAAATAGGCTCAAACAGAGCTACAACAAGAAAATCAGAAGCAAGACTTTCCAAGTCAGGGAATTGGTCTTAAAAGAAAATCAGAAGAATGTCCCAAATCCTAGCAGCAAAGGCAAGTTCGAACCCAATTGGTTAGGGCCTTTCATCGTCACAACAAGCTATAAATCAGGGGCATATCAGCTATCAACACCCGAAGGGGAACCTCTGCAGGAGCCCATGAATAGCTCCCATCTCAAAGTTTTATGCCTAATTCTTCCGGTATAAAACCAAAAAATCCAAAAAAATTAGAAAAGTCCTTAAAAAATGGTTACTTTGGTGAAAACCTAGCAACAAAGGCCTTGGTAACAACAAAAAATAAAAAAAGCAAGAAAATCCAAAAAAATTAGAAAAAGGATAAAAAAAAAAATCATCCTCTAGTGAAAACCACTTCGGTGGCACTTTGGGCAAGTACCTTGGTGAAAACCTGGTAAACAGGCACCTTGTGTAAATAAGCACTATCCATCCACCAGGATCTTTATGGCTTGATCTGCATCATCCCTCCATTTCGCTCCCATCATCCGTCGCATTCAGGTCTCCATCCATCACTCATCCACTCCCATCCGCACCATAGCTTGGTCCTGTGTTCATATCATGATCCCTCCTAGTACTACTCGACCCATCCTCAAGGTCAGTTTGTCCTGCCTTTATCGAGGTAATCTATTGTATCATGCTGGGGGCACGTTCTCATCGGATCAAATTCGTGTATGGTCTTAAAGTCCTCAAAATTAGAAAATCCAAAAACATCAAAACATCAGAAAATCTAGAAACATCAAAACATCAAAAAATCCAAAAAAGGTCAAAAAGTCATTCAAAAAAACCAAAAACAAGGTCGTCTTGTCGAACTACGTGGTCTCTGCGTGTATAACATTGGCAAGGCCCATCTGTTGATCAGCCCCCGAGGCCCCTAGGATAGGTCTTTAGGTTAGTATCTTGGTCAAAATCTCAGAAAATCCCAAAAACATTGGAAAATCCAAAAAATCAAAACATTTGTAAAATCCAAAAACATCAAAAAACAACCTCAAAACATGTCAAAATGTCAAAAAAATAAAAAAATAAAAAAAAAATAAAAAATCCAAATATCTAAAAAAAATCCATTCGCCTCATTTCGCTTGCACCCGCAATAAGCACCATCCATAATAAATGGATCGTCATCCTCAACCTTTGGTGAAGTAATCAGAAACAAGTCTAGCAGGGTTAAAAATAGAACTCAAAAACGCCAAGTCTTAAGTCTAGGTCAATGAGTAAACAAATTGGTCATCTCTTCGTATCGGTAACACCATCATCTAAATTTGTCCCATATCAATCATCCCTTATAAACGAAACGATGTGTCGCCATCCACTAACATGTCCTAGGATGAATCCTTCCTACAATGGGCATTATCTTTTGGCAATAAGTTTCGCTTATCATCTTAGAAAACACATCTTTTTCCGTTAGCGGTATTGAAGAGCATTAGTCTGTTTATTTACTTAGTCTTTTCTTTCGACTTATCTTATTTTGCGCTCATTCCAAGGACATCTCGATGATATCCCAAAACAACGGATTTAGAGAAACAGGAACGGGGCAATGATCATTATTTTTTGTCCGTTGTGCTTGTTGGACGTTCTTGCAATATAACCTCGGCGAATACTTGCTTTGTTAGGCATATATGGAAGAGGTCTAGGACAACTTGTTGACTATTACAAGGATAGGTTTACCTTTCTGTGTTTTGGTCTGAGATGTCTAAAACTTCTGAAGTGCATCCTAGCAAGGTTTCCGTATGTTAGGTGTGAACAAGAATACTCCTATCTGATTGTTGAGTCAAAGTCCATCACACTAGGTACCACACCATCTTAGTTGTCTATACCTTGATGCATCGTACCACGTGTGTTATCAAACATAAGAAAATTTGGCCCTTTGAAAATCCCAACTCCTCGGCAAGTATCATCATCATCATCATCATCATCTGCATTTGTGTTATCTTGCGTCTTGTTGAAATGACTTCTTCTTTTCTTACTAACTATGCTAACCAAGGTACTATGACAGTTGCTCATCATCACCATCATCACCATCAACCCTGCATCCACATATCATTAGCATATTACATAAGCACATCATATAGATATCATTAGCACATTGCATTGCATATCATATGTGAAACATCGCATTCTCATCATCATATAAATAGGTGCATCCATATCATCGCATTTCACCCATTACATTGCATCTCATAGCATTATATTTATCATTGCATAAACATTGCATTTTCACTTCATAACCATTTCACATTACCATCTAAATCATCACATAACATTTACAGAATCATTTCATAATCATTTATTGCATAATCACAAAACAAATAGGCAGATAAGCATTTAATTCATTACACATTAGCATATCACTTTATCGTTGCATCACATACATCATTTAGGATAATAACATTTGTTATTCTAATTTTTTTTTTTTAAAAACATCTCATAAAACCATTTGCATCATATCACGACCATCACATCATATTACATTCATAAATCATCTCATAAATAAGTCTTATACACATTATTGCACATCATCGCATCGCATACATCATTAGAAATAAATGCATCCATAACATATAAAAGAGGAATCATACATGCATAAATAAAGGAGTACACATGGCATCGCATCAAAATCAGCTCATATATATATCATAGCATCCATATCACTGTCATAGTACAAAGAATAATTAGATCACTATATGTGTATGTCAATTGGTACAAAAATTCCCATCAGGGCTATAAAAAATGGCACCAAAAATGTGTATCATCTGAATCATGCCCGATCTTCGTGGATGCTACCCTCGCCCCTATCACCATGACCCTCTGGTGGTCTCTGAATGGCCCGCTCTGAGTACTCTGGGACCCAAGCTGCTCTAGGCACATGGTCATGATAGGTCTGGTGGTAGTACTCTGCCTCTCGAACGGCCTCCCTGTAAGATCAGACCGACACTATACCCTGGGAGGACAAAATGACTGTCATGCTCTCTATCTGCTACCTATGGCCCAGCTCTATAGCTGCCTATAGCTCTGCAACCTGTCGCTGCTGTATAGCCTGATCTCTCTCTGCTCTGAACTGCTCTCTTTCAGCCTGTGCCTGGTCCCTCTCAGCCATCACTACCTACACCTATGCCTGTAGCTGCAAAATCAAGGCATCCCGTCTGTCTGCCTGCCTTGCTGGCTGTGCCTGTGGCTGTACAGGAACCTAAACCTCACCCTCTGCTCGTGGTGGTGGGACTGGCGGATCCTGCTGCTGGTCCTGCATGGGGACATCTCCATGATCTGGTGGAAATGGGGGCACCTTTGGTGGGTCCCGTCGGATCTCGATCCTCAGACCTCACCCTCGCGCTCGTCCTCTACCCCTACCTCTGACCCTGTATTCCTCTGGGTCCTCACATGGAATAGTCAACCAGAGAGGAGGCCTGAACCAATCCCTGTATGCCCGTGTCATGCCCAGATCTGCCAATCCGTGATCATAGGCCCAAGGTTGAACCACAAAATGTCGGAAGCTGTCAACCACCTCTGCTGTAGGAATGCCAAGCCCCCATGACACCTATATCATGCTGCGTGCAAACACGGCTACGTAGCCATCATCCGGCCGATCCTGCGGCTCTCCAAACTAACGCTGTATGCGCCCTGGCAGGTATCTCTCTATCATGGTATGCTCCCGCCCTTGCATGTATCTGTCCTAGCGACAATAAAAGAGCTGGTCTGCATCATTAGCCCATCTAGGCTGACTGAGGTATGGTCTCCAAGTAAACATGAGCATCTCATCTATGACCCGCCTCCAGTAGGGGATCCCATGCTCTCCAGTATGTGTGAATGACACACCCCCTCTGTATCGTGCCACAAGGGCATCCTCTGCCCCCATCAGAACTGGAACCACTCGTGGACGTAGCACATAAATGTGCTCCCACGTCCAGACATGTAGCAAGGTAACTCTGGCTCCCAGCGCTCTGCCATCTGCATAGGCATACTCGTGTAGATCCCTATAGAGTGAGGCCAAAAGAACAGGCCCCCATGCAAATTGAACTGTCCTGTCCTGGACCATCCTCTCCCAGTAGTATCCCCATCCAGGACTAAAGTACCGCCCTTGTCTGTTTGGGGCAACCAAACTTGAAATAATAGCCACAATTTCCCAGCAGAAGGGAGGTTCTATAACTCTATACCTCTCCAGCTCGATCTGCCCCTCGCAGTAGATGATGTCTCAGGTGGCGAGGACTCGGGTGCAACAAGCGCGTCCCTCCATGTCATAGATCACTTGGCGGCCATGAATGGGAAATCGTAGTATACACCAGATGTCCTCCAATGTGACGGTCACCTCACCAGTGGGAAGATGAAAAGACGATGTCTCGCTATGCCATCACTCTGCCAGTGCTGACAACATCCCAAGGTGTGTGTGCACGGGCGCGGCGTACGCAATGTGCCATAGTCCTGCGGCACCCAGCCGATCCTAATCTCTGTCGCTGAAGTCTTGGAGAATACTCACCAAATCTCGCGACCGGTGCTCCCAAGAATAGAGCTCTCTGGGTTTGTCCTACAGCAAGGAAAGTCAGCATGTTGAAAATTTTGAAAAAATCCTGACATAATGCTCCAAACTTGCATCCAGCGGCGTAGTTTGTGAAGGCGTCGCAATTTGAGTTTTTCTCAAACTCTGATGTTGGACCCGGAATTTCGTTAAACCAAGCCGTCGCGGCGCACTTTAGCCCTCAGCGTCGCACTTTTTATGAAAAGGGCACCGTCGTGGTGCAATTTTCCAAATTGGCCCGTGAGTTCGAGCTGAGCCCGAGCCCAACGGTCGAGTTTTTAAATTTTAAATTGCACCGCTGTGGTGCTAAACAACACCACTGCGGCGCAAGATGGAAATTAGCGGCGCGCTTTAAACACCGAGCGGTGCTATAATAGCACTGCTGGAGGCGAGCTCTCCCTAAAACATGTCATAAATGTGTTAAAACGAAAAAATGAAGCTTTAGTTAGGGTCACATATCGGGGCACCGATGCCAGGTGGCCGCTGGTAGGTCCGAACTCGGTCCGAAATATGCAGAGGAAGCTGTCATTGCACCATATCGTCAGGAGTTCAGAGCTCGATTCTCAAGGTTTGCTAGTGGAGGTGTGTGAAAATGACTTGAAAGTGACCCCTTGGGCCCCTTTTAAGCCTAAAAATTAGGGTTTTTTGGACCCTCGAACCTATTTTCGTCCTTTCGAGGCTTTTTTTTCATTGTCTTATTATGTTTAGACACGTTTTTAGCCTCCCGGACCCATTTCGAACCTGTCAGGAACTTTGTCACCTTTTTTCGCGAGATCACCCAAAAAATTGAAATTTTCGTCTGATCTCTCGAGGTGGCATCATAATGGCATGTTTTCTTTTGCCATGCAGCAGTGGGGCAAGTTTTGATACCGATTTTTTTTAGCTTTGATCGAGATCGTTTATTCTTTGAACCAACGCAGCGAGTACATTGTTTCAAAGAGGGGCAAAATGTAGATATCAAAAATATACTGATTGACATCATGCATCTGATCCTGACTTACTAACATCGTTTCTTCCTAAATCATCCCTCGGTCTAACCATTTAATCAAATTCCCCTATCTGATTAAATTCATCAATATTCGTCTCTTAATTAAATAAATCATTTTGTCTGATTAAGTCACTTTCTCTTGTTAATTAAATCAATCCATCTGATCTAATTATCCCTATTTAATTAAATAATCAATTTATTTGATTAAATCTCTAAAGTCTATCCATTAAATTAAATAAATTAAAACCTTATTTGATTTAATCTAACACCATCCCTTTTGATTAAATAAATCAAAATATTTATTTAATTAGCCTCTTATCATATTCTCTCTTATCCGATTTAAATAAATCCATAAATTTGAGTCAAATAAGTCACATCATCTAATCTCGTTAAATTAATTAACCCTTGATTAATTTAACCTCATCTCATGTCACATCCTCTAGATAATGCAAGTTGCACATGAAAATAGATTTAATTCATTTATTAAATCCCTATTTTCCCTCACATGGCATCTTTTGGAATATTCTCTCAATTTGAATTCAAAAATCCCAAGTCAACATGTACATCCAACAAGGCATTTAAAACCTCTTACATGCCCTTTTCCTTGAGCCAAGTGGCATTTATTGCATTTTACCTTCCCTCTTACATGTCATTTCAACAAATTTTGAATTTCAAATATTGGCATTTATTGGCACAAACCCCAAATCTTGCACAACCATCATCCATTCATAGCTTGAAAGCACGGCAACATCTCATTGGATGAATGTTAGTCCCACATTGCTCAAATTTGGGCATTCATCCATCTTGAAATCCTATAAATGAAGAGCTCCTCTCCTCATTTTATCATCCACAATTTGAGTAAAGTTACCATGCTCAAATATCTATCAAGTTCACACCATTGAGTTCATACCTAGGTTCTTTGCAGATTTGGCTTGGAGTCTTCATCATTCATCATCAAAAGTGGATCAAAGTTCATCATCAAGTCCACATATCGAAGCTTGCAATCATAGGAATTGGGAAAGGGCCAAATTTCCACATCAAATTAGCACCAATTCCCCTATGGGATCAAGAGTTTTCTATTTAAATTAGGATTTCATCTTTGGTTTATCTCTTGTATTGTGTTCTTGCATATTTTCATTCCTAGTTTGAATTGTAAATGGATTCCATGGGGAATCCTTGTTTATACTTGTAATATCTAATTTAGAGTGTTTAATCTCTTTTTTTTGCAGGTACATAGATTGGGGGTTCACAATAGGGAATTCAAAAATTCCATGCCGTTGATTGTATCAGCATGTCTACCACCAATACCACTAGAGCAAAGTCGGATAAAAAAATACATTATGCAAAATTGCTTAAAACCCCAGGTTTCACTGATGAATACCATGATATTTATGATCTTGAAACCTATGGTAGGAATACCTCAGAACTTATATTTTCATTTGAGAATAAGGTTGTAAAGAAAATGCAATTGCAAGTTAATAGTATCAATGCACTGTGGATAACTCGATTCGGGCACATGATGTTACATGAGGTTTTCCCTTGCCCAAAATTTATCATGGTCTATGCCCTAAATTATGATGATAACAAAAGAGCAATTGTTAATAAATATAGAAAAAAGAATTTTTATCCATTAATGCAGAAGAACTTGGAAAGTGTTGGCCTTGGGGTTTACAACTGAAGAATTTGGAAATGTCCACATTGACCTAGAAAAGCTTGCTAGTGATTATGATGCAATGGATGAAATGGAGAAAAAATATTTCTTAAATAGAATAGTTCAGGATAGAAACAAATTAAATGGTGATCATAAGCCTCCTTATGATTTGGATATTTTTAAACCATGGGTTCAGGATACTATTTCCATGCTAGCATTTTTCCTCAGACTAGATAGCAATTTGGAAGTGGGTGCATGCCTCCTTGAAATGTTGTATAATATCCATTATGGTGTTCCACATGCCAAATATAATTTTATTGAGCACATTGTAGAATCCATACATAAACAATTTTTAATGATTAAAGGAGGTTCCACCAAGACATTTAGGTTCACAACCTACTTGTGCTATTTTTTCCTATTCAAATCCAGAGGAATGTTTCAGACCAACAAGCTTCAAATTTAGCCCTATGGTAATAGTAATCCTGAGCAAAATAAAATGGCTCCAGTATATGAATGGAACATTGTTATAAGGTTGCATGATTCTCGAAGGAACTACAATAATTTTTTAGACTAATTTTTGGCTCCATTGCATCAAGCAATTACAAATACTCCAATGCCTAGATTTCCTATGTCATGTAGAAACTACATTCAACTAGGAAAAGAAATACAAATGGTTGATTGGTACTTAATGGAAGAATATATTGTGCTAAGATTTTATGGATCACAAATACAACCATACAAACTTCCAATACATGTGATAGAAAGGGTTTTTTCTTTGGAATATGTAAGGAAGATGCAAAGTATTGATGAAATACACTTTAGTAGTCAGGGGAAGAAGACCTTATTTCCTTATTTACCTTTTTCATGTGGAGGGATCACATTCGAGAGAAAAGCATTTAGTGTGGCACATGATCTTTTGATTTTTTTTTTATTTTGATGCTATCTATCACTGGCAATATGATCCATGTGACACCATTAAATCAATGATTGTGCTCAATAAAAATGTTGGAAGTAGAATTCAACATCGAAGTAAACCCTTGCTTGAAAACTTGAGAAACAAGGATTCTTGGGATGAGGTCAAAGTAGCAATGAAGAAAAGTGTTGTTGAGAATGGTATTTCTTTTGAACAATTGTTAGCAAAAATTATGGCATTGCATAGAAAGACAATTATGAGGTACAACAATTTTTATGAAAAAAGTCATAAACCATCTAGTAGAGTAAAAATGCCAGATTCTCCAGAGAAGGAAGTTACAGAAAAAAATTGGTCATGATAAAAAATTACTACCTTTTGGTCTATGAAGAAGGAGTTAGGTGATCCAAGAGGTCTTGCAGAGTATGGAGATAATGAAGAAGATCTTGAGTTTTGCAAATTATGGAATATAGAGCATCTGAATGAACAAGAAGATGAAGAAAGTGATGATGATAGGAAAGAAGAAAGCCATGTCAATTTCAAACTTGGTTTAAGTGAGGCCACAAAAGAATCATTTACTACAGGAGTAGCCATAGCTAAAAAATAGGTTATGAAGGTGGTCCTATGGGGTCCCAAAGATAAGGCCCTTGGACAGTAACAAATGTAGAGCATATAAAACTAGTTGATAAATCTAGCCTTGGGGTTGGAGGTGAAAAAGGAGACCTATGGCATACAAGTCAATTTGTTAGAGCTTCAAATCCTTGTCCTCATGGTTAGACACAATCACAACTAGGACATGCCCATGGTGGAGGGCTTAGTGCAACTGGCACTTCCTCTGGTGGCAATGGTATGGGTAGTAGTACTAGTTATGGTCAACATGTGCTATAAAAACAAATTACACACAAGAGGACAAAAACACAATATACCACAGAAGCACCAGGTGATCAAGGCATACAAAAGAGGCAAAGGATTTTGACAGGTCCAAATCCAAGTCACACTACCAATGGATCCAACACAAAGGAGTTATTTGCAAGCACTCCCCCAATGCCAGTTAGTCTAGCTGTGACATCATCATTAGCAACTACAAGTACTCCTATTCCTTCGCCGTTCAAACATTCCATTGTTCCTGCATCCTTGGTTTTTGATTACATTGAAGAGTTTAAAACGAAATCAGAGTTGAATAAAAAATAAAAGAAGCAACTAATGGAGAGTGCGTCTGCTCTAATTTTAGAGCCTGCAACAACCATGGTATTACCCACATTTGACACAAGTAAAGAAATCATGGAGTACACAATTCTTGTTCCCACAATTCAAAACAAACCAACAAATCAGATGGCTCCATCTAAATTTGAGGTGAACAATTTTCAATTGGATTTTTCTAGAATCAGAAATAATGACAAAATTAATGTATCAAAGAAGAACAATGAATTGGTGTACACATCATTGCTAAAGAAAGATAAAGAGAAAAGAAGGTTGCAGACTCAAATTGAAAAGTTACATGCAAACCTAGCAAATGAGAAAGAAAAGAGGAAAGCAATAGAGAACAAGAGAAATGAATTAGAAAAAAGAATTAAAAAATTTGCCTCTACATTAACAAGAAAAGAGGATAAGCAGAATGAGACTATAGTGAATGAACTAAAGCAAAGGATAGATGAGAGCACCAGGAAATATGATGAAGAAAAATCCACTTCAGAAAAATTAAGAGTAAGCATTGCAAATGGAAATGCACATTGGGAACACAAATTGGAGAAGGAGAGAAAAAAAATGAAAGATTGGAGGCAGAGTTGATGGAAGCAAAAAATGAAATTAAGTCTAGTCAAAATAAGTTATTTGCATTTTGTAGAGAAACAATGAGGCATATGAAACAAAAGATTTGGGATGAAATAATGCAGGGGATTGATCATTTGTGTGACATGTTTCAATTGATTGATGCTATCAGACAACATCATAATAAGCTCAACAAATATTTAATGGAGAACAAAAATGTGTTGGCATTAGAGAAATCAACAAATCAAATTCAACAAACAGTCTACAAAGCCAGTGACAATGTTTTGAAATCAAAACAGATTACTAATCTACTTGCTACATCAATGACGTTGTCATCTGTCATTGAAAAGTGTTTGAGAATGCGTGAAACAGAGAAATATTTGCATTTGGCTGGAGACAAGATGAAGAAGGTGGATGAAAAGGTAAGGAACTTCACAAAGCTTGGTTTGCCAGAGGCTTTTGACACAAATGAGCGATTCATTGGAAAGAATGATTTTAGAAAGAAGATGGAGGATGCAAGGAAGATTGATTTGGACCAGTTTCCTTAGAACCTAGATGTGGTGACCTAATTGGATTCCATCAAACCATTGCTAGCCTTGAATCCAAAATTGACTGAAGAATCCAAGACAGGTTCCAATTTGAATCATGAATTGTTAACAAATCTTCAAGTCAAACAACATCAGTTAGAACAAATGACAATTCCAACACCTAAAGAGTGTAAGTTGCTAGAAAAGGTGATGCAATGATTTAATTTTTGATAATATGAGTTTCCAAGTTCCAACTCAGCTCTGTGCAGAGTTGTCTTTGAGCAAGATTTTGCATTGCCAATCCTCTATGTATTCCTTCATGTGATAATCAATTTAAAAGCTCAAATTCGGACTTCAATAATGTGTTGATGTTCAATTATCTGTATTATTTATTATATCATTTGAAGAAAAAGTCTGGTAGTGGTTTCAACTTTTAGATACACTTTAAATGATTACTGATGTTCATTGTTGTATATGCTACTAATACTATTGTTAATATGCTACTAATACTATTCACACATCAATACTTAATCTCCATGACTACTTAGTAGATCCACTAAACATTTAGATGAATTCACACTTTAATGATTTAATCAAGGTACTTTAACTGGTTCATTAAACCATAGCCAAAATTAAAACATACATCAATGCATATTGCATAATATTAATGACAAAGAAGATTAATGAAAGATCATTGATCAGATTTCATTAATAATTCATGTAAAATGTTATAGTTGGAGAGACGATAGACTCAAAATAAGGGAGAAAAATAGGTTTAGTCGCTAGTCCTTAGAGTTTTATAACCTTGTCGCGGATTTCAAAATTGTCATAACTTCCCGATTCCCGGACTTGGTTGATGGTTCACTTTGTTGAGTTGCAAGTCTTTCTTGGTCATCTTTCTAGTCAGTGGGTCACTCGGTCGGAGGTTTCAAAAACTTCAAAACTTCATACTTTAGTTCTAAGGTTCCAAGTTTCAACGACCACGCGTCATTATTGACTTATCTTGCCTTTCAAAGGCGCTATCATTCGACACCTCATTGAATGCTATGTACAGACTAATATAAAATATAAAATATCACAATTTCATGGAATACAACATAAAATATCATCAACTACAGTTTGACTTTTGAATATGCTTCATGAAGTGCAATATAAAATTAAATATCATGAAGTGCAATGATTCACAATTTCATTGAATATAATATAAAATATCATCAACTGTAGTATGGAACAATGGAAACCAATCCATGAAGTGCAGTATAAATACCTAAAAGTTGCTAATTCTCTTCCATTTCCCAAACGACATCAGGGTCCTCAAACTGACGTTCATCATCAGATAAAGTAAAAGAGTCGTCGTGAATTTGATTCCAAATATTCTCTTCATTTTCTTTGGACTGTGTCTCAAATTCAACATTCATTATGTCATTTTTTTCAATGTCATATGTCCGAGTCCCATTGCCACTACCAGTGCCACCAGTACCAGCCTTTGGAATTGGAGTGTTGCACAACTCGGTTCCTCTTCTTTCACATGTGGACCTCTAGATTGCGAGTGCCCTTTCAAAAGGATTTTTTTTGACATTATACGCAGTTCCTTTCATCCTCAAGCAATTTTCCAAATTCTTGTTTAGTTTGTTTCTTAACATTGATTTCAAAAACCCTAATGTACTATAAACTCTCTCATCCTCCATTGACCCCAATATCATTGTTTGACATAAATCAACAAGTTTGAAATATTTTGATATCGAACCATGCAATATTTCACTTTGACGTAAGTTTGTCCAAACCTTTTTTATTGATCCTCGTTCAAAGGCCTTGTCCTTGCCCATGTATTTATACTGGTCCTTCATAGCTATTGCAAAATTCCTACATTGTTTTCTAAGCTTAGCTTCATCTAAAATTCCTTCTATTTTCTGCTCATTGTATGTTACAGTTTTTGAAAATTGGTCGATCAAGATTTTTACCTGAGAATGAAAATATGTTGGGTTATCTCGGTTTTCCCAAAATTGAGGATACACAATACTCATGGCTTCAAGTATTTCATGTCGAGGGAATCTTTCACGAATCTCTGAGGAAAGAGATTTTGCAATTTCCTTCAAATTATCACCAATAGATTTAACAATGCCTTGAAAATCTTCCTCATTAATAGCTACTTCTCTACTAGAGCACCTGACTATCTTACATTGGTACATTTGTATCTCATATCCACGTACAAAGATGCATAAGTACCCGCTTGCATTAAACTACAAATAATTATCAGGAAAATTCAAATCAGCAATTTCCGCCACATGAAATAATTTGGGCCATTGTTAGATCTAGATATAGATGATCGAGGGCCAAGCATGTATGTTTACATAGATTGGCATATTCATTAATATACATAGTTCTGTCTTGGGCTTTCTTCACAAGCTCATTCATCACATCCAACATGGGAAGAAGACTAGTTAAAGTCAAGAGTGTCTCTATATCGCTTAACCTATGTAAGAGGTTAGGAGCCTTGTCTATTGTGCTATGATGCTTGTACATCACTCCAATCAAGGATTGATAGTCTAAAAGAACTCGTTGCACTGGTCCATGCAGGGAGATCCATCTGGTATCAACACCTTGAGAAGCTTGTTTCCTAGTGTTATTCCCTCAACAAAATTTTAAAATTGTGTGAAACGTTTAGGACTTCAGAAGAAGTATGCGTGGATCTCGCGGACTAGATTTTTGACTTTTGATATTGTAGGAAACTTGCTTACAATTTTGAATGCTAAATTCATTCTATGGACCATGCAGTGAATGCCAAGCATGTATGGTACACAAGTAGTTTGTAACTTTGTGCAAACACCTGTCCTTTGACCTTGCATCACTGCAGCTCCATCAAATCCTACACACACCAACTTTTTGGAAATTGTCAACTCATCCATACCTACAATTTCATTCAAAGATTTCTTGACTAGTTCAAATATATTTTGCGATGTTGAACTGTCCTTCATTTTATGAATATAGAGAAGATGATCTTGGTGAACATTTTGTTGTACAATATACAAATGCATATAGACCTAAGAAGTATTTTCTATCGCAATAACTTCATCTAAAGATAATGCAATAAAATTTGACTCTTTTACTTTAACCTTTAAATCTTCCTTTTCCACTATAGCAAGACAATTTTCCCATTCCTATCTAGTGCTTACTAACCAATGTGAGTAGGGATAGTGAGGAACATTCAAATAAGATAATAAACTAGAATATTCTGGCTAGGTTGTCATAGGACACCCTCTAGACAAAATATGAAAAACAATAGTCATCTGAACAGTTTTTGATAGATTTGCTACTTCCATTTCTTTTCCAAATTGAGCCTCAAGTGTACCTTTACATGCACCATGCTTCAAATTTTTTTGGTGATGCACTTCATAATCCATGACATACCTAACATGAAGAAATTCTTCCTTTGATTTCCATCGTACGACTAATTGTTCCTTTTCGTCTATGATTTGTTTTTCATAAACTTTACCGTCGATATGCTTTTCTATAGTGTCAATCTTTAGCTATAACGTCTTGTCTCTTCCACATTTCCAAGTACAAATCATACATCTAGCCAATTTTTCATTTTCAATATCGTTTGATTTCCCCACTGGTTCAATGAATGGGTACTTTGACAACCAACCAGGTTGAAAATTCCTTGTCATTTCCCACTCGCGCCCCCTTTTTGGTTTATTTTTCCTTTTCTTGCTACAAACATCATCATCCTCATCCAAGTCAATTATCTCATTTTGGATAACCGGGCCTAGGGTATCCCTTGGAACATCTTCTATGGTATTTCCATCTTGATTTGATACATTTTGATTTAAATCAATGACAATCTCAACTTTACCTTCCAGTCGTGGTGAGGTATTGTGAATGCTACCAATATTTGGTGGAAGAGTTGATGATGTAGCTCCATCTTGACCTGATGGATCAGAACTAGAAGCTTTGGCAATTCCAAAGTAAGACTATATGGTATGTCTAAGTTTTTGGAATTTTGATGGCCTCCCAGTCTCTTCACCACCTTGAGGAGTGGTAGGAGTCTCTTCACCACTCTGAGGAGCGGTAGGAGTCTCTTCACCACCCTTAGGAGCCTGAGGAGTTGTAGGAGTCTCTTCACCACCCTAAGGAGCGATAGGAGTCTGAGGAGTGGCAGGAGCCTTACGACCCTAAGGAGCGGAAGGAGTCTGAGGAGCGACAGGAGTCTCTTCACCACCATGAGGAGCGGTAGGAGCGTTATTGTTGCCACTCGAGTTGCTCGACATATTGATCTCAGATTCGCTCAACATATTCACCTCTTACTTCGAATACAAATTGGAAAAAAATGTCTTTTTGTTTAAGGATCTAGAGAAAAATAATATAGATCCCATTCCCTACTCAATATCATCTTTAAGAATGAAGCAAGAATGGAAAAGAGATAAAGAAAACTTATTATTATAACTAATAACACTATGAAGAATTGATCACTCACCTTTAAGTCTACATTTTTGACTTTTGCTGACTTCTGAATTGAGAATTAGAACCTCACTCCTCAGAACCGAACAAAATGTGTAAGAATAAATGACACTTTCGATTGTATTTATTTCTAGTCAAGGAATGGATTAATAATATTCCTTTTAGTTATTTATCAAAGATTGTGTGAATGGAAATGCAATAGGAATTTATAAGTAGTGTGATAAGTGTTGTTCTTTAAAAATGATGCAGAATCACATATCAAATTCAATACCATGGAATAAAATTTTTTTTTTTTGGCTTTTCCTAAACTTAGTCGCTAGTCCTTAGAGTTTTATAACCATGTCGCAGAGTTCTAAATTTTCATAACTTTGTGATTCCATTACTTGGTTGATGGTTCAGTTTGTTGAGTTGCAAGTCTTTCCTGGTCATCTTTCTACTCGGTGGGTCGAAGGTTTCAAAAACTTCAAAACTTCATAGTTTGGTTCTAAGGTTCACTTTGTTGAAGAAAGAATGAAAAAGAGATAAAGAAAACTTATTATTATAACTAATAACACTATGAAGAAATGATCACTCACCTTTTAAGTCTACGTTTTCAACTTTCGCTGACTTCTGAATTGAGAAGTAGAACCTCAGAACCGAACAAAATGTGTAAGAATAAATGACACTTTCGATTGTATTTATATCAATCCATGATTCCATATTTGGCGAATTCCTCGGGATTTTTAAATGGTATATTAAATATTTAGCGAATCCCACGTGCTTATACAACGATACGTTGTAATTTTCAAGGCGAAATGTGTCCTCAAATGTAATTATTTTTTAATGTTATTAGCGAAATAGGTCCTCATAAGCAACTATTTATAAATTTTAATTGGTGAAATGGGTCTTCACAAGCAACTATTTGTAAATTTTAATTGGCGAAATAGGTCTTGATACAATGTTGTTTTAATATTATTGGCAAATATGTAGGTGTTTTATTAAATGCTTTTGGGATTCTAGGCGAAAATATTAGTCGGTCCAATTGAAATTCATAGTTTGACAATGGAAAATTTGTTGCTTAAATATGCCTCATAAAAAAACTCATTGGAAAATGGACATGCATTGGACCTATAGTTCATAAAATCTGGGCAATTTGGACACTCTGTTGGGTGTGAGAATTTTTCCAATTTTGACTTGGCTGATTCCTAGAATTCGCCAATTGGCGAAGATTTGCCACTAAAGTTTTCCCTGATGGGAGTCTTTCTACTATAGCATCCTCCATTGTTACTATTCATTCATAGCTTAGATTTAGATTAGCTTCTCTCAACCCTTTTCTCTTTTGCTCTTTCTTTTAGATCCTTGTTAGAGTAGGATTCCAAGCATCACAACAATGCTAAATTTAATGAACATAGTGAGTTTTAGCTTGCTGTGTTGAGAGGGAAGCCACTATTCATTCATTTCTAACACTTTGAAACTCTATTTGTAGACCAAACTTCCCATGCTTTGTAAACTCTAAAGGCCACCCTATGATTACCAACAAATTGCATCAACCAATTGAACTATTCCAAGAATTGTCATGACCTGACACCCATGAGACCTTGTGGTGATTATCTAAGACTTAGTTACAAATTTTCACCTTTCAAGAGAGGCATTGCACTTGTGCATTGTCTACATTGAGAAGAGAAAAAACACCCATCAATAGAATTGGCGCTAGAGGGAGGGAATGGATGAGCACAAGGCTACAAAGCTAGAAGTTGAAAGCACTTTCAAGTAAAATTTGAGATAGAGAAGATATAATTATATGCTGGAATTTTAAATCAAAAAATTTGAAGACAAAGCCGCATCTGAGCTGAGATGGAGCAGCAATTGCAAATCAACATCACTCAGATGCAAGAAGATTTAAGTAGGAGATTGAAGAGGCCACTACAACACTTTGCATTAACAAACAAGTGCATAATTCATGACACTTGCAGACATAATGAGATGGAATGTTTGACATTCTTGGGAAAAATTGAAATGGTTTTGCAAAGAGAAATCCCCTTTTGGTAAATATACCAACCCTTAGTTCATGTAGATCTAGAAGAAGAATTTGCTAACATGACAACCACAACCTTCAAGGAGTTGATCCAAGAGCACTTGAGCATCAAGGATGGACTAAGACAAGAAGAAGTGTTGATGTATGGGTGGTTCAGGGTCCATCATGCACCTCATTCAGAATTTACTTACCCTTCATGTGCAGACATCAATGCCCAAGCTAGGAGTTGTTTGAAGTAGTTTGTGAAGATTGGGAAACCAACTCCCAATGAAGAAAAATCATCCACCCAAGCAAAAGGATAGTTAGTAGTTGAAAGGCCATACACAGAAGATGATTCAGAAGAATTTGCAACAATGCTTGCTAGGATAGCTAACATAGATATTGGAAATAAAAAAGAAGAGGTTGAAAACTTGGGGGAAACAAAGAATACAGAAGAAAAGTCAAGTGAAATGGGATTTGAAAGCAGATTCTCCATGAATGAAGGAAATTAGGCCTTTGAAAAAGATCTTGAGGAATGGGAAAAAATTCAAGCGGAGGCAGTCCACCATCAGGCTTCCTCCCCAATTGAGGATGACGACCTAGTGATAGAAAGATACAATGAACTCATTTTGAGGCTCATGATGGATTGGTCAGAGATGAGATACCAGATAGATTTGGAGGTGTTACTGCTGCTAGGATGGTGTAGGCTCCATGATTCAACACATTCTGAGTTCACGTGCGAGCTATGTCAAGAGGCCATCAAGCAAGTTAAAGAACAAGGGGAGCAACCAAGTGCACCGCCTCTTGCAGTTGCCTCCAGGATTGAACCACAAGTCCAAGAACTAGAACCAAGTGATAACTTGATTGAATGTAACCCACATGAGGATCTTGGGATAGCAACTGAAGAAGAACCATATAGTCCCAAACCTTCAGATGATGAAGCAGATCAAATGGGAGAGTTGTCCATTGACCATCAAGAGTTTTCCCCTCTTGTAGAGCATTTATACATGATGGATGATAGGATTTATGGAGGAATTTTGGAGGGAAATCATACATCATACTTTAGTCCCCTTGATGAGCTAGTGTCCCTTGTTGATTTTTTTTCCACTTGGAATCGTGCCACAGAGGTATAGCGACATTGAGGAAGAGTATATTTTAGAGGTTGGCAGTAATGAGGATATATCACCTAAACCTCTGGATGGTGAAGCATTAGGACTCCTAGATTGGGAGAGGAAATCCTTTTCCATCTATAGCGACAATGAACAAGAGGAAATGACTGAGCCTCCTGGTGAGTCACATGAATTGCAAAAATAAAAAGACTAAGGCAGAGAGGTCTTGGAAGCTGCCCACAAAGATGATCTACCTTTCCAGCTACGGGCTGCAACTAGGGGTCTTTCCTCCTTGTCCATTGTTGCTCCTCCTACACATTTTGAGAGCTATAACAAGATAGGTTCATCCATATCATGTTTTTATAAGATGGAGCATCATAAAATTGAGATCAATATGAGGGAAATGAGATGGGACAACATGCTACCTTTTGAAAACAACAATCAAGTGGAACCATGGACTATGGAGGACCAACATGATAGTGTCTATCTCCTTGAAGAACAACCAATAGAGGTGGCGGGTCCCACTGGGAGCTTGGATGGGGTGTTTTCTTATTCGTTTTCCCATCCTTATTCAAACCCAAAATCAGAAAGAATGTTCCTTGAATCCAAAATTTTTAATTATGTATAGTGTCTACTACCTGAGCAATTGGATTGTGATTTGCAGATTTGTGATGAAAAGGGGACGCTGAACCATTCATTGTGCCTGCCCGAAGTTTCCAATGCATGGTTTGATTAGGCCACACCCACTCCAAACCATCCAACACAGTTTCCCTCATGTGAGGACATCCAAGTTCTATCTTTCAATACTTATATGAATGCTTCTAGCTACATTTATTGCTTTGATTATGGGAACAAGGGGAGACAAACTTGTTTGTGGATTGATCACAAACTTGACAAACCACCTCAACTCTTAGTTCTTCTTGAATGTGTTATTGAATTTGAATGTTGTGACATAAAGCTTTATTTTTTATAAATATAAGGATGAATTTGCACTACTTAGAACCATTACCATCGACCGTCTACTCGTGCATGCATTGTGAAATCCAACAAGCGTAAACGTCAATTTGCTTTGCCTGAACTTGGTTCTTTGTAAATCTCTTTGTACATAGCTTGGTTTGGGTAGTGTAGATTTGTGTATATAGTTTTGTTCTCCTGCTTTCGTTAGGTTAGTTGGTTTGTTGTAGGTTTGTTTGCTTTTGCTTTCCCCTCTTTGGTTAATTTAGGTTGTTGCCTTAGGTTGGTTTGCTTTCCATTTGCTTTTGTCTGCTTCTGTCTTGCTTCCACTTTGTTGCTTTGCAAGGTCCCCTTTGCTTGCTACCGAGTAGGTATTCATACACAACAACCATTTTATTTCCTTGGGGGTTGTTCCAAGTGTTTCTTCAATAAACTTCAATCAAGTTTTCAGAGAGGATGGTGAGGGTCTTCTATTAGTCTCAAGTGATCTGGATGTTTCATTCAAAGAGGATAAGTCAGTGGTTGATCTGATTCTGATGTATTATGAAATCTTATATCTCTCACACACTTTAAGAACCTAGAGGTTGTTATAGGGTCCTTTGAAAATTCCAGTTAAGTGAAAAATCTATAATTCTACTTCAACGCCATTGTGATTCTTAGGCCTGAGCGCAAGCTTCACTGCTTGCGGGTTGAAATGAAAAAATAAGATAAAGAAAAATCAAAAGAAATGAACAAAATAAAATAAAAGAAAAATAATGAAAATCAAAAGAAAGAAAATTCAACTTTCAAGAGGATCTGGATAACTCTACTGGGGCTATGGACACCCGGCTGGCAGTAGAGCAATGTTTGGGAGAATCACAATGACAACCTCATTGGGGCTATGGATGCCTAACTGGTAGTGAGGCAATGTCTCGTATGATTTTGGAGTTAGAATAAATTATGTAACTTAACTTGATGGAGCTTATGTTCCTATAATGGCTTAAGGCTTGGGGAATTAACGTATTTGCACACACTTGGATTTTCAGTATACATAAGGTTGGACTAACTAGCGGTTTTGATCCTTTGGTCAGGTATTCAGTTTGTTTGTCCTAACATGAAGGTCATAACCAAATATTCTAGGTTTGTGATCCCATTTTGTCATTGAAATTCTCTAGAGCATTTCCCCTATCGAGGCGCCATTTGTTGTGCATGTTTTACACACACGCCCCACCAAAGGAAAGGACCCCCCTCTCTTTTGCTCCTGTTCAATCGTTCTTGCTCCTGATGGGTTGTCTTTGCTCCTACCTCATTTTGCATGCCCCCAATCCCACACCTAAATTGGTCACATACATTAAACGATCAAATTTACGTTTGACCAAGATCACCACTCCAAAATCCACTAAGTCTTTTTCCTTTACGGGTCTAGAATTGAGGGTTTCCCTTGGATTTTTTCCTCGATGTCCATCGAGCCTCGTGAACCCACATTAGCGGGTTTCCTCTTGTGGGTTGCCTCTTGCATTTCATTGCTAAGTAGTAACTGGCTCTTAACTTCCACCTGCATGGCAGGTTTCGCATCTATTTCCTCCATCCTCACCATCGCTTTGAGTGGAACAAACCCCTTGCCTTAGAATTCACTAATTCCAAGCACCCTTGCGAGCCACTGCATATGGCTCATCGTCCTCCAATCATTGTTCTTTAACAATGAGCTCACCACATCCTCCTGTATTGTGGACTTCAGTCCTTTCATTGCCATCCTATTTTCGGGAGTCTGTTACATCAAAATGACTAAGTCAATGTTGAGTGCGGGCCGGCCTTTGCCGGTGGCCATATGTGGATGGCCCTTCCTCCACTGTCGTTCTTTAACAACAAAATGTTCACGCCAGCCCACATAGTGGGTTTCACAGAAGATATCTCCCTTTGCCAAATCTTGAAGGTCATTAGTGCGTAACTTAAGTTCATGGGCTCATTGCAAGCCCACCTATGCGGACCACTACCTGCAGACTGTCGCCCCTCTAGGGCCATTTCTTAATGGTGGATGTTTGATGGTGGCCCGGTAATGTTCTTTCGCATGTCCCAAAGAGTTAAAGCTCCAAGGCATGACTCCCGACCGTCCGAGATGCCCGCGGGTCTCACAGTGCGGACTACCACCTGCAGGTTGCCATTCCCCAAATGTCACTAGTGCTCAATAGATAAACATAAGCATTCTTCCACCCTCAAAATTCTGTATTTATTGGCCCACATTCCATTTGGTGGTGGACGTCTTACATGTGAGGGTTTTCATTCACTTGGTTGCTCCATAGCGTCATTTCTAAGCGGCAGCTTCACCCATTTCTCCTGCAACAACAAAACTTCATGGAATTTGAGCGATGCAACTATGAAGGCATTAATAATGATAATAATGATGTCAATACTTTAAAGAGCTCCAATGCCTACCTCTGACCATACATGGAAAGTGGCTCATAGCAAACAATCAGATCATGCTTTATGCACCAGTTGAATGATTGAGGGGTTTCACACCCTACTAGCTATTAGATTTAGAAATGATGATTCTTAGTCAAACACTTCGATGCATAATTGATTGGGGTGATACATTTCAAGGAGCATTCAAAAGCTTCTTATTTGATTACATCCCCATCCACCCAAGTGGTTCCAATGATCATCTCCATAGTTTCCTTTTATGAATATTCAATATGCGGGTGTCATGGGGTGGGACACCATGTGCATCTCGCCACTCTTTAACGAAAAATTGGCTATGGATTTCTACACCAACTCTCCCGTATAGCCAACTCACCTCACATCTCTGCATCAAATGGCTACACTCTTGTAAGGTATAACATTGAACCATAGATGATAGTGGAGTCAAGGTTATATTCATGAAGCTCCATCTGGCTGAGACTACTAAGCATGGAGGTCACAACTTTGTGCATTTGATCAAACGATTGAAAGCAGTGGAATTCATGTTAATAAGTTGTGCATCATGCACTCTAAATTTGTGTATAGTGACTTGATGACATAAGTGTAGCTCGGTGAATTTGATGTCTTCACCTGGTATCCAAAGAGATTTTCTTTTTGCACACCTCTAGGAGAGAGTTATGTGTTGATCGTAATTGGTAACTTTTGAGGGCAATCACATGAGGAAATGGTGGGTGCAATGAGTAAGTTGGCAACATGGGCTCAACCAACATATTTCATGTAAACTTGAATCAGATCTTATCATTTGAAAAAGTAGCAAGGTGGGAATGTTTGAGAATGTAGGACTTGGTGAAAAGAAAGAACATTTGTTTCTGTGCATTTCGACGATGTCGATATCAATCGTGAGTGTGGTCATCACAAAGGTCGCCAATCTCTTTGAAATTGTTACTGTGGCCTACCCATGGCGCCTTCCCGCATATTCCTGACCACACTTTCAAAACAACACTCAACCCTTGGTGCCCCATACACTCCATCTCACTCTCTGTGGACCTTTGCTGAACGAAGGCTGCTGCTTACTTGGCCATTCCAAAATGACATTTCCTAATGTCCTCCCTGCATAATTCTTTCGCAAGTGGCTTCAAGTTGTTGGGTCTCCACATGGAAACTCTTGGGCTTCTATATTTCATATATGATGAATAAATTGAAAGAGGGTCAGGATCTGGGTTGCCATGGTGGGTTTCATCATATTATAATTAGTCGCCAAGACCTCAATGAGGTTATCACCTTATTGCACGAGGAGCTATGACCATAATTATTTGTTATGAGCATTTATGGAGGTGCTCTTAGCTTGGATCCACCCATGTTGATCCAAAGGAGGCACTATGACTATTTGAGTGAGATATTATCTCATTAAGGACTGCAATTTGATGGTAAGAAGGGGTCATCCTTTAGTGGGTAAGGCTGAATAAAGCAACATTTGATAATTTCAAGACCAACAACGCAAGCTCTAATCCGAGCACTCGATATCTGTCCAAATTTAGAGCATCACGATTTAACTTCGTGGTGTGGAAGGCAGATGCTTGACAAAGGCCTAAAAAGCATTGGAATAGATTTCATCATGAGAAAAGTGGCAAGGCTGTGATAGTCATGTAGGTTTTGCATCTTCAAAATCCATTTATCTTCTTGTCATTATTATTACGGCTTCACCATAGCATCTCCTTGCAGGCTGTAACCTGCATGTTGATCCCCACATCTCCTTTTTCGGAAGCTTTCTTTACGGGGTCCGCAGTCTGTTCCGTCGTTCGAACAACAACTTCCTCACATCATGTTCCCGCTTGTGGCATCCTAGCACAGTGAGCTTGCAATTGATCTCCACATTACCAAAAACCTCTACATTTTATTGAGAAATTTGGAGCCCGATGTTGAAATGGCTTGATTAAAGAGGTTCCTGGGTGGGAGGCTTGTTCCTATAGAGGTATCGTGTAAAAGGATTAATCTTGTAGACCCAAACTTTTATAACACTACCACCATGATCACTGTGCATTTTCACTAGTGATTGAATGGGTTTTTGTGCATTGCTGACCCATGGAGTTAAAAGGGTTCCTTTGTTTTCACCTTTGTGGCTTATTAAATTGCTTGCAATACACAAGCTGGATAGAGTGTCGATCAATCAGTCGATGATTCCTTATTACATTATATCATGAAAACTTTTAGACTAGTATTTACCCATGCATGGCTGTAGCAATGTTCTTGGCACAACGGTGATGGATCTGCATGATCCATATCTTTCTTGCTTATGGCATTTGTTGCCCGCTACTTGAGAAGATAAGCGATTGTGATGCTCTTTAATTTCAAAATGCATGAGAGACGATAAACCCATCTGGTGGAAAATGTTTGTCTCTCACGGGTTTTTGCGGCCATCAGAAGCTCTCTCCCTCCTTCCTCCCGCACCTTTTCCCTTTGAAAAAACTTTGAACGAAGTTGTTTAGGTGCGTCGTTCAGACAACGAGGTCTTAAATGTGAACAAATGTCATCGAAAATACACTAAATTAGCAACAACTCGGGGACATCGGCTGACTAGATTGAATATCAACACATTGACAATTTCGGTCTAGAATACAATTCTCTTAATACTGTCACCTTATTTTAAGGATTCGTTACCTTTCAAAAATCGATAAGGGTGCCATGCAAGTGAGGTTCTTAAGTTGAATACGACTGTCAATAGGTGATAGGATGTCAAAGTGGGGGGTAGTTTGCATGTCTGTCTTGAGTATGATTTCAGAAGAATCAATGAAATATGTGTTTTGAGTTTTGGGAGTTTAAGATGTAGTTTAACGCCAACCTCACTCAGGAAGGAGGAGAATCATTGAGTACGTAGTTGCCATTGTTGATTGGTGAAGGATTTTGCATCTGTGGCAAGTGACATTTAGAATCAACATCAATTTCAAACTATTACATCATTACACTACGGTTGCGTGAGCTGCGGGGGTTGTCAGTCTCTTCGTCGCTATTTCTATGTCCTTCCTTCAATGTTGTCCCGTGTATTACCCTCCACAACAATCCCATGGTACATTCCCGCAAAGTCAATTTCCATATTATAAGCCATCATAACCATGGGCATAATGATTACCATGATGGATGTGAGTTTGAGTGTGATAACCAATGGGACCTCTTTCTTTGAAATAATCTTTGTTAAGATTGGCTTGTAGATTATAAAGAAACAGTGTGGAGGGGAACTTAACTATAGGTGCCTCGGGCTTCAAGTTGGTTGAAGGGGGTATTCCAATACCTTGGATGCATGACAGAGCACATGAATTTATTTAATAATGTTAACCTTTCCTATTTGTGTGGTGAATTAAAGACTAAGGGTCATTTAAGTTTAGGCTCTTATTATCATGACTAATGATATTGTCATTCATTGATTAGTAATTTATATATTCTAATGACTTAAATATCAATCAAGTGTTAAATGATTTTGGTAATGCAGGATGAATGAAGATGGATCAATGTCAAGAGGCACGTCAAAAGGGGGGTAGGAGATCACGACTTAAAATTCTAGGAGATGGTAAAAATTGTCAGGTTGGGGGTTTGCTTACCCATGGATGCACGCTAAGAAGATGTTACCTAGGAATGTGTCCGCAAAAGACTTGCATGTGGGATTATATCAAGAGTCGAGGAATTTGGTTCGAAGATGAAGGAGATCTTTGAGAAAATGAAGCTACAATGAGAAGAGTGCTTTCACACAAAGTGTGTTGGGAACCATGTACTTCAAATCAAACATGCCCAAGTAAGGAAAGAACACATTGTTGTAGTCATCATTCATTCTATTTTTTCCTCTCCTCCTAGCACACGGCGACAAAGCCAGCGATAGAGGAGGACTGACCAACACATAAATGCATGCCAAAGAGGCTAGTGCTGAGAAATCATAAGGTTGTCCACCAAAATTGGGAGCAAGAGGGATCTATTCTATTTTCCACCAAGATGATGGTGATTTCCAGGAGTTACCCACCAGGATCAAGAGGAACATGTTTGCTTCTTAGTGACACAAATCTACAACAAGATTCAATGAAGGATGCTGCAAACATATCAGACAGAGGGCACCTTTTAACAGTCTCTAGCTACAGTAGAGAAGGAAACTAGAAGACAAAACAACTACAATAGCTAAAAGACAAAATAGACTACAGGACAAAATAGGGAAGATGACAAAATAACATATTTTAAATTGTCAAATATTAGGGGTAGGTGAAACCCTAACTTGTATCAAATCTAATCCATTCATTTGGGTTTTGGAAAACTATAAATAGGGGCTTGCTCCTCATTTGTAAGTGTGGTGAATTGTTGTAAAAGAATTTTGCAGCAATAGAAGGAAGCATTGCATTATTTTGGGTGTTTTCTTTGAGCTTGCTCATTTTGCATGCATGATTCAACCTCCATGTTAGTGTTAGTTTTAGTTTCTTAAATGTCTTTAATGATGGTTGCTATTATGGTATTTGATGGACTTCTAGCCCATACTTTTGGCACTTGTTGATGACAAACTGTTGTGTAAAGTTAGCCTAGACTTGTTTATTTCATTGTTGCAACTTAGTTCAATTATATGTTCATGAGGTGAACGTACAATCTAAAAATTTGCAAGCCTTAGAAGATTGTACTGGTTTTGTGTAGATGTAGGTTCTCTTGGTCAAGAAAAACTTAGTTTTATGGGAGTTTTTCTACTATAGCATCCTCCATTGTTACTATTCATTCATAGCTTAGATTTAGATTATCTTCTCTCAACCCTTTTCTCTTTTTCTCTTTCTTTTAGATCCTTGTTAGAGTAGGATTGTAAGCATCACAAAAATGCTAAATTTGATGAACATAGTGAGATTCAGCTTGCTGTTTTGAGAGGGTAGCCACTGTTCATTCATTTCCAGCACTTTGAAACTCCATTTGCAAAACAAACTTCCCATGCTTTGTAAACCATAAAGGCCACCCTATGATTACCAACAAATCACATTAACCAATTGAACTATTCCAAGAATTCTCATGACCTGACACCCATGAGACTTTGGGGTGATTATCTAAGAATCAATTGTAGATTTTCAACTTTCAAGAGAGGCATTGCACTTGTGCATTGTCTGTATTGAGAAGTTGAAAAAAAATCAACAAGATCCATAAGGGCTTGATGACCCATTAATGGTTGGGTGGAAACTGGCCCGCTCTCCCTTTCTTTTGTGTTTTCTTTTCTTTGTGAACAGGTTTCAAAATTCAACTAGATTTTCTCTTTTAAAAGTACTTGACAAATTCCATATAGTATGAAATACTATTTCCTTCCTATCGTTGCAAAATTTGTCTAAAATAACTCTATTCGTAGCATTGTGTATACCCCAAGTGTTTGAGGGTTTGAGATATTTCTCCAAAAGGGTGAAAAGTAGCTGTCTACTTCAAATGGAAATTCTAAAATCACATGTATGAATGAATTCCATATCAAAGGCTTTCTATGTTGGGTTTGAAATTTGAATTTGGGTCAATTTTCTCTTTATGCTATTTTATTTCTGGGTTATTCTAGTTGAAATGTTGAAAAAGTACTTGTAAAATTATTCATGGGGCCTACAATTATAAATCAAAGCCATAGATAGCTAGGGAGAGATTGATCCCATTGTATTGTATTGGGATAAAAATAAATATACTTCCTTGTGTATTATAAGATATTCAGAGGTAATTCAAAACCCTCATTACATTAAACAGTTATTGTATGGCTCCTTGTGAAGTTCATGAATGGCTATAAATTTGAATGTGCCAAGTATGAGTGTTTGTGGGTCCTACTTGAGCATCAATGCATCAATTATCTATATAAAAAATGCTTACTTGTTATTATTTTGTGTCTCAAGTTGAAAGTTACAACCATAAAAAAGGTAATCCTTGTGTGTGATGTTGTGATGAAACTGGTGTGAAGCTTTGTGTGTATAAAATGCAGTCATTAGGATCCTTGTAGGATCTCTTGGCTAGGGGGTAATGGTGAGAGCCATAAGGCCTTGATGACCCATTAAAGGTTGGGTGGAAACTGGTTTTCTCTCCCTTTCTTTTGTGTTTTCTTTTCTTTGTGAACATGGTTTCAAAATTCAACTAGAGTTTCTACTTTAAAAGTACTTGAAAAATTTCGCATAGTATGAAATAGTAGTTTCTTCCTATCATTGCAAAAATATGTATAAAATAACTCTATTCATAGGATTGTGTATACCCCAAGTGTTCGAGGGTTTGAGTTATTTCTGCAAAAGGGTGAAAAGTAGTTGTCTACTTCAAATGGAAATTCTAAAATCATATGTATGAATGAATTTCATATCAAAGGATTTCTATGGTTTGAACTTTGAATTTGGGTCAAGTTCCTCTTTATGCTACTTTATTTCTAGGTTATTCCAATTGAAATGTTGAAAGAGTGCTTGTAAAATTATTCATGGGGCCTACAACTATAAATCAAATCCATAGATAGCTAGGGAGAAAACAATCCTATTGTATTGTATTGGGACAAAAAGAGATATACTTCCTTGTGTATTATAAGAGATTCAAAGGTAATTTGAAACACTCATTACATTAAACAGTTATTGTATGACTCCTTGTGAAGTTCATGAATGGCTATAAATTTGAATGTGCCAAGCATGAGTGTTTGTGGGTCCTGCTTGAGCATCAATGCATCCATTATCTATATAAATCCTATTTATTTATTTAGTTATTATTTTGTGCCTTATGTTGAATGTTAGAACCATAAAAAAGGAAATCCATGTGTGTGATGTTGTGATGAAATTGGTGTAAATTTTTGGTGTAGACATTTTTGTGATGTTGTGATGACCCATTAATGGTTGGGTGGAAACTGGCTTGCTCTCCCTTTCTTTTGTGTTTTATTTTCTTTGTGAATAGGTTTCAAATTTAGCTGAAGTTTCTCCTTTAAAATTACTTGGAAAATATTGTATAGTAGGAAATACTAGTTTCTTCCTATTTTTGCAAAAATCTGTATAAAATAACTCTATTTGTAGGATTGTGTATACCCCAAGAATTTGAGGGTTTGAGATATTTCTGCAAAGGGGTGAAAAGTAGCTATCTGCTTCAAATGGAAATTCTAAAATCATATGTATGAATGAATGTCATATCAAAGGCTTTCTATGTTGGGTTTGAACTTTGAATGTGGGTCAAGTTCCTCTTTATGCTATTTTATTTCTGAGTTATTCTAGTTGAAATTTTGAAAGAGTGCTTGTAAAATTATTCATGGGGCCTATAACTATAAATCAAAGCCATAGATAGCTAGGAGAAAGCAATCCTATTGTATTATATTGGGACAAAAAGAAATATAATTCCTTGTGTATTTTAAGAGATGAGTTACATAAATAGCAGGGTATCTTGTCATAAGACATTGAATACAATGTAACAATTTGGAGTTCTTGAGATTGTGAAAAAATTGGATGCTTTTATTCATTGTTTAAACAATACCATAGAAGCAAAAAAAAAAATGGGGAAAAAATCAAAATGTATGAAAAATGTGGTAGCATAGACAAGGAAATGAACAATTTGAAAAATTCCTCAAAGAAATGTGGTCTCATGGTGATGGAATGCCATGACAAGCCATAAGCAAGGCAATGAACTATTTGAAAAAATGCCTCAAAGAAATGTGGTCTCATGGTGATGGAATTCCATGACAATCAAATGTAATGTCATGACATTCCATTACCATGCATTTTGATTGTCATGGAATTCCATCACCATGAGACCACATTTCTTTGAGGCATTTTTTCAAATAGTTCATTTCCTTGTCTATGCTACCGCATTTTTCATACATAGTCTACCAAAGCATTTTATCAAACAATTCACTGCCTTGCTGCTATGGCTAAAATCCTACAACAAGTGATTTTGAACAAGCTATGGATGCTTGGAAAAAATCTATCAAAGCATAATAGTAAGAAATAACATAGACAAGGTAGTGAGCTGGTTGAAAAATTGCCTCAAAGAAATTTGGTTTCATGGTGATGGAATGCCATGACAAGAAAATTTCCATGGATTTTCATGGCATTCCATCACCATGAGACCACGTTTCTTTAAGGCATTTTTTCAAACATTTCACTACCTTGTCTATGCTACCCATTTTTCATACATGTCTACCAAAGCATTTTATCAAATAGTTCACTGCCTTGCTGCTATGGCTAAAAGCCTAAAATAGGTGATTTCAAACAAGCTATGGATGCTTGGAAAAAATCTATCAAAGCATAATAATAAGCAATAACATAGACAAGGCAGTGAACTGGTTAAAAAATTTCCTCAAAGAAATGTGGTCTCATGGTGATGGAATGCCATGACAAGCAAATTACTATGGATTGTCATGGAATTCCATCACCATGAGACCACATTTATTTGAGGAATTTTTTTAAATAGTTCACTGCCTTGTCTATGCTACCACATTTTCATACATGTTTGCCAAAGAATTTTATCAAATAGTTCACTGCCTTGCTGCTATGGAAAAAATCCTAAAACAAGTGCTTTTGAAAAAGCTATGGATGCATGGAAAAAATATATCAAAGCATAATAGTAAGCAAAAAGCTATGGTATTTCTTGAATTTGAATTGTTGCAGAGTGCTGAAGAGAATGAGTTTACATGTATTAGATCCTGAGTTAGTTGAGTTTTTTAGATTTCTATTTTTTTCTTGAAATAGGAAACTAAATTAATACTAGATTAATGCAAAACATTACAAATGGATCAATGTTGAAGATTGACTATGGATAAATACCATGCATTTGATGAGAGAGTAGCCGATGACAGGGACATGGAAAAATATCCATGTCCATGTAATGACTATCTCAGTGGAAAGGTGAAAAAAGGAAATCTGATTTATCAACATATGATAAGATATGGGCATAGTGGTATAAGCCCTTGGGGTTATAATTATTATGAAGATATGATTGAATTGTAGAGTGTGAGAGATGAAGAGGCAACAAACATAGATGAAGTGGCAACAAACATAGATGAAGAGGCACCAAACATAGATGAAGATGCAACAATGTTAGCCAAAGGGTTTGAAATTGATGTAAAGTTGAATGAGGGTCTAAACGATGATTGGGACAAGCTGATTGAAGATTCTTTAAAGCCTATGTATGATAATTACAAGTTAAGTCATTTGATAACAATCCTTCAAATTCTTAACTAGTTGCAAGTGGTGTTTGGATGGACAAATGAGAGTGTAGATAAGTTATTGGCATTATTAAGTTCGTTGTTACCACTTGACTCCACATTGCCAACAAAATGAAGTCAATGCAAAAATCAAATCACTAAGCCAAGATTAGGGTATGAAAACATCCACACATGTGTGAATGGTTGTGTATTATTTCAAAATAATCTTGCAAGTGAGAGTGAATGTCCAAAATTTCATGAAGTGAGAAATCAGTTGTGGTTTCTAGAAAGGTTCTTCGCCACTTTATGATTTCCCACAATTACTCTGAATGTATAGGTGCAAAGATATTTCTAAAATTATGCAACGACATGCCCAAAATAAGAGCACCGATGGAAAACAATGACATGTGCCTGATTCTAAGACGTGGATGGAATTTGATAACATATGGCTTGATTTTTCTCAAGATCCTTATAATATAAGGTTGGGTTTAGCTCTAGATGGGGTGAACCCATTCTCATATCAAAGTACTAAATGGTCAACTTGGCCAATTTTTTAATAAATTATAACTTTCCTCCATGGTTAGCAACTAAACCATTTTTCTTAATGCTATCATTGATTATACTAGCAAAGAAAAGTGTGACTTCAGATACAATTCGATGCTTATCTAGAGCCATTATATGATGAGCTAATGGAATTGTGGAAAGGAATTGAAGCAATTCAATATTTAAGGGATGGTCATTCAATCAAATTCCCTTTAAGAGATTCCTTATTGTTTATGATTCATGATCTTCTTGGGTGAAATCACAATAATGTGTCTCACTTTTTACCCAAGATGGGCATTTACATCAATATTTTTAACTGAATCTTCATCTTTCGAGACCTATAGCAGCTAAACCATAAAGAATTTGAAGATGATGTGAACTAGTGATTTGTGGAAATTTGTGTGTAGATTATAAATATTATTTTTTCCAATTTATTTGAAATAAATCATGAATCTTTCAACATCTCCTTTAATAACTAGTTTTAGACAAAAAACAACATTTCCAGAAACTAATGTTTGTGTCGTACAACATAACTTTTTTTCCTATAAAGGATTAAATTCTAATTTTTGGAATATAGATTCTCAACATCAATATCTAGGGAAAGGGTATTTTTTCATAATTTTTTATTGCATATTTCTTTAAAATTAATTTTTTAAGTCATTGTAACTATAATTTGGACATACGTGTGTGTAGTACAACCTAAATTTTTGTGTATATATCGAAATCCATTTTTTCTTTTTTGGGTGAAACAAAGAAATCAATATATAGGGAATGGGTATCTTTTGAATTTTTTTTATAATGGTTTACTATTTTTCCTCCTTTGCACAACAAAGAGCTTGATGTTCAGAGAAAAACCTATGTTTAGTAAAAATAAAAAATTAAATAAATGATAAAATAAAAATATATCAAACCTATACTTGTTGGAAAGCTCGTTTCAAGGGATACAATATTTCTAAATATAATTTTTAAATGATTTTATTTAATCCCTCAAAAGGTAAAGAAAAAGTGATTTTTTTCCAACATTTTGATAGTTGTGAAGGAGACTCCATTGTGGGTATTATTGAATACTAGAGGGCTTCTATCCAAGGGAGTTTGATCTAAGGGGTTGTTATCTATCCCTCTTCAATGAAAACCCTTTAGATGGAGCCTCTCAAGAATTAAATCATTAGTTTTTCTGAAAATAGTGATTTAAGGCAAAAATCAGCACATCCCAAAAGTGAGACACAATATTGTGACAACACCTTCCTACATATGGCACATTGTCTGGTCTCAGTGTTCATGGATACCATGGATGTCCTGCTTGCAACTTTAAGGATTTTGTGAGGAACTCAAGAATTTTGCGTAAGTGTATTTATTGTGGACATTGTGCTTACCTTAAAATGGATCATCCATATCATTGACAAAAAACATGTTTCAATGGTCAAAACGAGAACCGTGAAGCACCATGTTGCTAATAACAAGTGATTACAATGTGGAGAATGGACAAAAAAGAATGTCATTTATAATTGAAAATGATGAGATTGTTGGTAGTAGATATGATCCATGTAATGAAAGTGGTGTAAAACTATTGTGCATATTCTATAAGTTGCCATATACTTTAAGGATATAACCATTAGGCACACTGTTGACTTTATGCATACTGAGAAAAATATAGCCTATATTATTATAGAAACTCTTTTTGGTGCTTCTGATACTATTTCATAATGTGAAGACTTTTGAGAACTAAAGATTCGTCAAAATCTTTAAGTTGAAAAATATGATGATGAAAAATATAGAAAACCTAGTGCTCCTTATGTTTGGACAAAGGAACAACTTGTATAATTCTTATAGTTGACGTTTGAGACTCGCTTTCCCAATATATATGTAATTAGTAGTATTAGAAGCCAAACTGATGTTAATAGCTTAAGAGGCCTCAAGACCCATGACTATCATGTCATAATCGAGAATATTTTACCTATTGTGGTAAATATATCAAGTTTGGAAAAAGGGGAAAGAATGGAAATTATAAGGTTGGGCCTAAAATTAAAGAGAATGATTTTACATGTATTAGATCCTTCAAACTTTGATAGTGTGGTGGAGGAGGTTGTTGAAGTCCTTTGTCTATTGGAACAAGAATTTCCACCAACAATCTTTAACCTTTCTATGCATCTTTTGATACATCTAGAATATAAACTAGAGCATTGTGGCCTAGTAAGAATGACATGGATGTATCCTATAGAACGATATATGAAGGTTTTGAAAAAAAATGTTTGTACTAGGGAAAAATTGGAAGGCAACATGTTTGATGGATATTCAATGCAAGAGGCCATGGGATTTTGCATATGTAGAATATATGAAGGATTTTAAAAATGTCAATCAACATGTATGGGATGATGACGAAGATGAGAGAGTATAGGTGAAGTATTAGAAGGAAATGGATGTCCCTTCAAGCTATGACATTAAGAAAGAAGTGTGATACATGCCTATATTCTTCAAAACATAAATTTGTTCGATAAATGGCGTAGGTAAAAAAAATACACAATAATTTATTTAGTCAATTGCATTTACACATTTATATTCTTAATCTTACTATTTGTACGCTAATATTCTATGTATAAAATATGAAGAGAATCAAACTTGGATGCAACTCGACGTCAAAAGCGCAGACATCATGATTTGATTGGAGGTGATTCTTTTCCAAAAGTTGAAGAATGTATTGCTAATGCAATTAGTGATGCAAAAGAAGAAGGTCAAGATATAACAACGGAGGAAAGTGAGCTTTCACAATCACCACATTTATGGGCTATGCATTTTAGTGGAATGTGGGCCTATGGTATTCATTTAAGAGTGGAAGAAAAAGACAAAGGAAAGACAAATTGTGATTTTGTTATTAGTGTTGAATTTCTTCACGAAACTGGGAAGAATTTTATGTTGGATTCATCCAAGATATTATTCAAGTGGATTTTGGTGAAAATAGTCCTATATTATTAAAATGCAAGTGGATCCGACCATCCATAGTATAATTTGATGAGTATGGATTTGTATGTGCAAATACATGACAATTTGTATCAAAGACACATGAGCCATATGTTTCCCCTCTTCAAATTAACCAATCATTTCTATTTGATGATGCAAGAAGCCCAGGATGGTTGTATGTCATTCAAATAGAGTCTCATTCAAAACAAAAATTCATGGAAGTTGTTGATATAATGCTTGATGGGAAATATGCTAATTTATAATAAACATTTGAAGGAGTGGATGAAGACAATAATGGAGTGTTTGAGGAAGAAATTTTGATTAGCAACGAAAAGATTGGGAGAGAGAATGTATTGCATTTCATAGATGAAGATGAGGAATAAAATCAAGCAAATTCAAACATGAGTGATCAGAAATCTGATCTTGCTAGTAGTGCAAATGATTATGATGATGTTTTGTCACCTTAACTAGCCTATCACCTTAACTTGTAAGCTTGTCACCTAAATTTTGATTATATGTATGGTGTAATTTATTATTGAATGTAATAAAGATCTGAGTATAGGTGTGCTTATTCACTATTTTTTTACTAATACATTTCTAAATGTAATCATCATTATTATGCTGGTACATTGTATATAGAACCTGAGATGTTCACTACTGATTTGAAGTGCATTTAAAGTTAGGTTCAATCATTCTTCTTAGTTTTCTTACTTTGGTTGAAATTAATTTTGTTTAGTTAGAATATAATTTCTTGTATTTCCTATATGTTTTCTAGATGCTAGACTTTTCTAACTTCTCTAGAATTGCTAGATATGAAAAGAAGCAAGTAAGGTCTAAAGGTATCAAATAATGCAACAAGATACCTATGAAAGTAAACAACTCTTTAAAATCCTGGCAATAAATTGTAGTCATTTCTCTGATATTTGGATAACTTTAGTTTGTAATACAACTTCTAGCCTCCACATGCATTGAATATGTTTGTGTGAAGGAAATAATAATGAACATGTGTGATTTAATAATACATATAGATATCTTAACATTAGGTCTGATTGACACTAAAAAGCCCCATACAGTTCCAAATATTTGAGAAATCATCATATATGCTTAAATAAGATGTGTCTAGCCCCTTTACATTCATAAAAATCCATTACCGCACCCCTGTAGGAGTAGTTGTTCACTTATAAGGGCCCTCCACGGTATGGAGGGGTAGAAAATAAGACACAATCATATACCACTATACCACGACAGTCATAAAAGATGTGTGCAGGATGGTAGTGATAGGTCTCTTAAGTATAGAAGTATACCGCTACCCCACAACAATCAATGATTATGTAAAATAAAAATTGTGATATGGTGGTATGCTCTCAACTTAACTGTCAAAGGTTAACCTGTTGTCTCGCAACCAACAAACAATAACATTAAAATAACATGTGGTATGGCGGTGTTAAGTTATGTAACCTGCTATCCCATGATCAACAATCTGTAAAGCAAAAGTAAGTGCATGATTTGGCTGTATGAAGCTATATAACCCACCACCCCATGGTAAACATATTTTAAAATTAAAAAGGACTTGCAGTATGGTGGTATAAGGATGTATAACCCACTGCACCACAGTGAACAAACAACAACATAAAAGAAGTGTAAGGTATGGTGGTATGAGAACCGTAGTCTCGCAATAGAAAAGTGATAACATAAGTAAAGCCTGTGGTATAGCGGGATAGCCAAAATGAATATATTATGTGATATCTCCATCCCGCAATAGTTAATAGAAGTGACAGTGGTACTGTGATATAGGTTGGAAAAAGCATTTTGATCTTCTAAGATCAACGACATATATTCAAAATTGAAAAGGAGTAGATTATGAAATATTTTGAACAAAGTAGACATTAATGTCAAAATGACTGAGTTTTAAAGCAATTATATCTAGAATTTGACGTCATTTTTTGCAATCATTTGCAAAAGTATCATCATGCCAAGAGCTAAGGAGTTCGAGGAAGAAAAGCTCTGCAACTACTATATCACCGGGTAAGTGCACAAACTCTCTTCATAAGCAATTCTAAAGTATTTGGTCGACTAGGATCTACAACTAAGGTTTTAGAAAATTCAAAATGAAGTAAAAAATTTACACCATGCCACCTAAGAAGAGTGAACCTGTGAGTAAGATGGAAGAACCCAAGGTGAAGAAAAGTGTAATGCCCAAAATTTTACACGAAGGGAAAAAACACAACTAACATTTTTTTTTTCAAAACAACGTCACAAAATGCTGACAATTGTTAGCCATGTACATGCATTGTAACACACCATACACATCAAGCGGAGTTGCTCGTGCAACTCCACCATCAATGCGTCAAGCAAGGGTGGGGTGAGGGAAGAAAACAATATTGGATTAACGAACTCCCTTGCATGCACCCTTAGAACTGTAACAAGATGACATAAGTACTAGGTTAGGGTTGTGCTAGGTTCAAAATACTTACTAAGGACTATCGGTGAATAACCTCCACTTGACATCCAACTCCATTCTAAACATAGTGTTATTAATCCATCCAAAGATTAACTATCATTTGAAAAGTATTATTATCGTAATCCTAATGATATAAATGCCATTTACTGAGGTATTACTGTTGTAATAATTTAAATATTCATATTAACATCAATACAAATTTGATTCGTGAAGTTTAATCCATTTAAACTAAATAAATTTACTCGGTGAGAAAAACATTCTATCCTATATGCCATAATTTAATTATCCCAATATATACCTATAAAGGAAAAATGACAAACACAATAATTTAAGCGAATGAATATTATAAAAAAAATATATAATAAAATAATTTTCCCAATTAAAATCTTATCATACATATATATTCACTGTAATAAAGAAAACTTTTATTTTTCTTTTTAAATTATTTACTTGAATGAACTAACTTATAACATCATACTTACTTAATCTTAAAATAAATAAATAAAATTCTAAGACTCTTAAAAAAACTCGAAGGAAAATAACCAAGATTCTTTTTAAAAGGAAGATAGAGAACTTTTTAAAAGATTTTCCTAAATATGATATATATTTATACTTTTAAAAAATATCAAGATTTAAGAATAGTAATTATAAATAAACATAAATTATTTCTTTTATTTGCATAAAATTACTTTCCCTTAAAGGGAGGGAAGAGGAACGAATGAAGAGTAGAATTTTCTTATTTTTTAGGGCATCTTTTTAAAAGGTATGGGATTACACCAAAGCTTCCTACGCCAACGCCTCAGGATTGGAGAGGGATACTACACGCTGACAGCTAGGATTAATGCAATTAAGGTAAACAACGTTAGTGTAGGATGGCACCCAAACTGAAAGTGATATATACAAAAAAATTAATATTATTTCTTAACCAATATTTTGCCTTAATTTAATGCCTCATTAATATCTGGTTGACAACACAGTCTGTCATTTAATATTATTCGTAGTGAGGAAATCGATTTAAGCATGCTCATTATTTGTGGCAGTTGAACGATTAATTAGGATGCTGGCAAAATTTCTGGGGATACTTAATGCTAGCGGTTGCGTGAGAAGGACTTCAATGATGGAGAGTTTAAAGAATTAAAATGAAACGGATTCTAGCAATAATTATACTACAGATCTATCTGTTTGATTCGAGGATATAGGATTTCCAAGATAAGTATTTAATGGGATTGGCTCACCGTCATGGTTTAACTAGACCCCTGGCAATGGAGTTAATGTGATACAGTGGCTACTCATTTTACCAGCGTTACACAATCCAGGATAATAATATATGGAGAAAGCTAACTCCTAGACAAAAAGCACCTATGTATGTAACATGCTATCATACCCCCCATCCCCTATCCCACACATGGACAAAGCATGGCCGAAGGGACAAATCACATCAACAGAAAGACTTGACGGTCAGATGTTAACTCCATCTTGTCGTTGCTTGTCCTGTCACTGGGAAAATGTGTCAATGCTAATGGGTTTTCAAAATCATATTTCAGAATTGACAAAAACCTAAAAAATGTGGCATTCAAAACCATTATTTGCAAATATCAAAAAGCCCAGACGAGGTCCCATCTTCCACAACGAAATTTTGTAGGTTGCTAGAGAGCAACAGGAAGGAGTTGCAGATGTTTGAAGCTATAAGGTATGTATATTCGCTTGAAATATATGCTATTTTTCCATTCTACCTAGGAACTCTAAAAAAGCGAACATCTATTCGTTGCAGGTTTATCGTTTATGTGTTTTTCTATTGAGGGTTTTGTAATTTTGTTTCCTTCCATCTCCTAGTTTAGAAATTTTGTGCTTGTTGAATGAAATAGTTGACAACCCATTATGGAAATATGAGTAAAATAACTGAATAACATTTATAGGAACCATAAACCATGCAGAATATATTACGAGGTTGGAAAACACAATGTGGGTTCTGCAATGAAATGATATATTTTGAAAACATAAAGCCCAGAACGTCACCATTGTTCACATTCGTATTTTGAACGTTGCAAGGTTTTTCGTTGGGAAAGAGGGTTTTTTATTTGAAATGCAAGGTTGTTAATGTTTTTTTGTGTCGAGGGTTTTTTAATTTTGGTTTCCTCCTGTATGCTGGTTTTCAAATTTTTCCATTGCCGAATGAAATAAATGACAACCCATTGTGGAAATATGAGTGAAATATTGAATAATGTTTATAGAAACTAGAAAACATGCAAAGTATATTACAAGGTTGGAAATAGCAACGTAGGTTCTATAATGAAATGATATATTTTGAAAACCATATAAAGCCCAGAACGTCGCCATTCTTCATATTCTTATTCGGAATGGACAAAAAAGCCCAAAACATGGCATTTGAAATCATAATTTGCAGATAGGAAAAGCCCAAACGAGGTCCCATTTTTTTTGCCATTTTATACACTATCGTTTTGGAAAACACGCTGTCTCCTAAAATCTTGACTATTCTAAAACACTTTAGAAGTAACAACCCAATTGGTTACTCACCCCTGACCTCAATTTGGTATGTTTTGTGATTGTCTGGAGAACCTTTTGTGATTTAGATAGTAAGAATGTAATGAAATTGGAAAGCAATAGGTATTATGAAACCTGCAAGGCACAATGTTATAGATTGTTTTCAGTGTTGGAAACATACCATCCCATGTCAGTTAACTCCTACCTACCTTTCCTGGACATTTGGTCATGTCTGCCGGTACAGTCCACTTTGGTATAGTCCAAATGTCATTTCACTTTCTTCATCTGATTGGAACACAATGCCTTGACGAAAAAGAAGGCTGGATGGAAAAATTGCATTGATGGTCAGACGTTAACTTCGACCTGTTGTGGCTTGTCCCGTCATCGGGAATACGTGTCAGCGCTAGTGGGTTTTCAAAATCATATTTTGGAATGGACAAAAACCCAAAAAAATGTGGCATTCGAAACCATTATTTGCAAATAGCAAAACAATGTGCCAAGAATGTAATGAAATTGGAAAACAATAGGTATTAAGAAACCTACAAGGCACAGTATTGTTATAGATAGTTTACAGTGTTGGAAAACACACTGTCCCATTTGAGTTAGTTTGATATGAATAGTTTTATTTCATTATGCTCCAAGAATGTAATGAAGTCCACTTTCAAATTTTTGAACTCTTTGCTAAAATCCAAATGCCATTTTGCTTTCTTTATCTAATTGGAACAAATAAATTGCTTGCATTATTTGTAGAGTTGGAAAACACACTATCTCCTCTTAGTTGCAGAGGGTTTTACAACACTATATGGGTTGTTTATTTCTTAACACCTTATATGGAGACAGTGTGTTTTCCAACACTACAAATAATGTGAACATTTATTTGGTCAAATTAGATGAGGAAAGTAAAATGCCATTTTGATCTCATGTTACATACATAGGTGATTTTTGTTTATGAAACAAATAAATTGCTCACATTATTTGCACAGTTGGAAAACATACAGTCTCCTCTCAGTTGTAGAGGGTTTTACAACACTATATGGGTTGCTTGTTTCTTATCACCTTATATGGAGATAGTGTGTTTTCCAACACTGCAAATAATGTGAGCATTTATTTGGTCGAATCAGATTAGGAAAGTGAAATGCCATTTTGATCTCATATTACATACATAGGTGTATTTTTTCTACGAGTTAGCTTTCTCCTTATTGGAACAAATAAATTGCTCGCATTATTTGCAGAATTGGAAAACACACTGTCTCCTCTCAGCTGTGGAGGGTTTTACAACACTATATGGGTTGCTTGTTCTTATAACCTTATATGGAGACATTGTGTTTTCCAACACTAAAAATAATGTGAGAATTTTATTTGGTTGAATTAGATGAGGAAAGTGAAATTCCATTTTGATCTCATGTTACATACGTAGGTGCTTTTTTTCTAAAGTCAAAAAGCTAGACAAAATGCACCTAACATCGTCATTTTCCACATTTTTCATTTTCCAGTTTGGTGGGTGGGGAGGGATGTGCAGGCGAGGAAAATGGAGTTGCAAGTGGCCAAATGAGTACAAACCCCTCAAACTCATTCCTTGTTGTGGTGCATCGCCATTTTCCACATTTTGATTTTGTAGTTTGTTGGCTGGGGAGGGACGTGTGACTGAGGATGGAGATAGTGTGTTTTCCAATAGTGCAAATAATGTGAGCATTTATTTTGTCGAATCAAATGAGGAAAGTGAAATGCCATTTTGATCTCATGTTACATATATAGGTGCTTTTTGTCTACGAGTTAGCATTCTCCTAGTTGGAACAAATAAATTGCTCGCATTATTTGCACAGTTGGAAAACACATTATCTCCTCTCAGTTGCAGAGGGTTTTACAACACTATATGGGTTGCTCGTTTCTTAACACATTATATGGAGACAGTGTGTTTTCCAACACTGCAAATAATGTGAGCATTTATTTGGTTGAATCAGATGAGGAAAGTGAAATACCATTTTGATCTCATGTTACATACATAGGTGCTTTTTGTTTACAAGTTAGTTTTTTCTTGATTGGAACAAATAAATTGCTTGCATTATTTTCATAGTTGGAAAACACACTATTTCCTCTCAGTTGTAGAGGGTTTTACAACACTATGTGGGTTGCTTGTTCTTATTACCTTATATGGAGACAATGTGTTTTCCAACACTGCAAATAATGTGAAAATTTATTTGGTAGAACCAGATGAGGAAAGTGAAATGCCATTTTGTTCTCATGTTACATACATAGGTGCTTTTTGTTTATGGGTTAGCTTTCTCTTGATTGGAACAAATAAATTGCTCGCATTATTTGCACAGTTGGAAAACACAGTATCTCCTCTCAGTTGCAGTGGGTTTTACAACACTATATGGGTTGCTTGTTTCTTAACACCTTATATGGAGACAATGTGTTTTCCAACATTGCCAATAATGTGAGCATTTTATTTGGTCAAATCAGATTAGGAAAGTGAAATTCCATTTTGACTGTACCAATTAGAAGAGAAAAATAAATAGAAATAAAATGCTCACATTGTTTGCAGTGTTGGAAAACACACTGTCTCGTCTCAGTTATATTCCCATATGAAAAGTGTTGGTTTTATATGCTCCAAAAATGTAGTGAAGTCCACCTTGATCTTTTAGAACAATTCTTTGGTGACGTAAATATGGAATTTCCCTTTTTTCATCTGATTGGAACAAATAAAATGCTCCCATCATTTGCAATGTTGAAAACACATTGTCCCATGTCAGTTAATTTGTTATGAAAAGTTTTGTTTTGTTATGCTCGAAGAATGTAATGAATTCCACTTTGAAGTTTTTGAATAAATCTTTGCTACAATCGAAATGTCATTTCACTTTCTTCATCTGATTGGAACAAAAGAAAATACTCGCATTATTTGCAGTGTTGGAAAACACACTGTCTCCTCTCAGTTATTCCCTCATGAAAAGTTTTTATTTCGTATGCTTGAAAAATGTGATGAAGTCCACCTTCATATTTTAGAACAACTCATTGGTGACGTAAATATGGAATTTCCCTTTTTTCATCTGATTGGAACAAAAAAATGATCCCATTATTTGGAGTGTTGGAAAACACATTGTTGCATGCTAGCTAGTTCATTATGAAAAGATTTGTTTAAGCATTTTGGAGATTAAAAAAAAAATCTATTTAGAAAACTCATTGTCTTGTGTCAAAATTATTATTTAGAAAACTCACTATCCTATGTTAGTTAGTTTTGTCTGAGCATTTTATTTGTTGGAAACACACACACACACACACACACACACATATATTATGCATTGTTGGAAAACATAGTGTCCCATGACAGTTACTTTAGTGCGAGCATATTTTTTGTTCTAAATTATTTTCTGCATTTATTTTTAAAATCATATGAGGAAATTGAAATCCAAATTTTAGTGTAAGAGTTGCTTTAACTTGTGAAGGTCAATGGACTTCACTGCATTCTTACTGTCTACAAAACTAAAGGTTTTCATTACAATCATGTTGTCTACATGTAATTCTGTGAAACTAATAACTTGTAATTTTCCTAGGATACAGAGCACCCAAGTTGTCTTGTCCATAAAATATTTTTCAAGAAATTCCCTAATATTATTATCCTTTTTAGAGAGAGTAGAAAAGTAATTTCAATAATCTTCCTCTTCAAGCTCAACTTTTAATGCACTTCCAATCAATGTTGACCATAGTTTTCCTAACTCCTATTTTATCTCATTGAATCGAAATTAGAAAAGCAGAGTTATCCAAGGTGTGTTTATAATTGAGTGGAATACATTAAAAGTTGCTTGAAGAGCAGGAATATTCAAATTCCCATGTATTGTTTTTGAAAAGGATAATAAGCTAGGGAAGTTTGAGAATTTTTTTTGATGGACAAGACAATTTTGTGCAACGTGTCATAGGAAAATTACAAGTTATTAGTCCGAAAAGTGACACTTATGAAGCTTTAGAACTAATAAATAAAATATTTATTACAATTCATAGTGGAAAATACACTGTGTTGTAGAAGTTATTCATGATAGAATTTACTTGTTCAACTCCATCCATAGTAGCATCTCTGAATTTCTTTGTGTGCACAAATTGTCATGCAATACAAAACCTCTTCAGTTTGTCCACTTGTGCATTGCCATTTTCCCTTTGCTTATATTGCGCATGCACCTTCCTCAACTTCTCAAGAGCATGGTGGATCTTTTTAGTCAGTACATTATGTATCTCACTCAACCGCTCTGCTTATTTTCAAGTGTTTTTAGAGAAGATTTGTTTTTCATTCCATGCATTCTAGTACTTGCTGCCTCCAGTTCTGCGTTACCATTTTCCCATTTCACATAGTGCACATGCTCGTTCATCAACTTCTATAGAGGAGGAACAATATCTTCAGTCAATACATTATCTATCTCATTCAATTTGGTTTGCTTCTTTTCAAATGTTTTTAGAGCAAATTCCTTTTCGATTACATATTATGTACTACCTATTGGTCAAGTTTTGCATTGCCATTTTCTGATTGTGCATATTGCACATGCACCTTCCTCAACTTTTGAATAGTAGGGAGAATCTCTTCACTCAATACATTATCTTTTATCTATCTCATTCAATGTGGTTTGCATAAGTTTCGAAGGTGATCTTCATTACATTCTTATTATGTACTAAACAAATCCTTTTCATTACGTTCATACAGTCTCTATATAACTTCATCTTGGAAAACATCGGGTGTGTACTCAAATTGAGGTAAGAGGTCACAAACCAATTGGGTTGTTATTGCATTAATCATAAAAGGTTTTGATCTCATTCTTACTATTTTCTGAAATTCCTGGTTGGAAAACACTAGGTGTTATAAAACCTGCAACCCACATACTGTTCTAATACCCTTTACAAGTAGCAACCCAATTGCTTAGTCACCCCTCATCTCAATTTGGTATTTTTTGTATTCCCCACCTACAGCTCCTTCATGTGCTTGCACAAGCCACTGGGCCTAGTGTTGTGCAGTTTTCACACACACGCCTCGTTGAAAGCAGGAACCCTCTTGACTCTGGTTTTTGATGCCTTTTGTTCCTTTGATTATTGAATTTGGTTGCTTTTAGGAGTGCTTGGATATTATTCTTCTTGTTCAAATGATCCCCTAAAATTATTCATTGAAAATCCTGTGTCTCGAGGTGATTTTCAGGTTTTGACTGGTTTCGGGAATTTCCTTCTTGGGCGGAATTCCTCGAATGCGTTGGATATTCGATGAGGACTATTTTGCATTGCGTTTCAGAGATTTCTGCCCTTTGCAAAATTTTGCATCCACCGGATTTCTCCGAAATTCCTTTACCCCCTTAGATTCTGAAGTCTGTCTTGGCCTGCCTGGTGAATCTGTGTGCTTAATTTGACTCGTTATGCAAGATCTAAGGTTCTTGAGATTAATTTATTTCCCTAATGGTGTTAATGTTGTCTTGGAAATGGAATTTTCAGTCACTATTGCACAATTGTGTGAGAAAGTTGGTTTATATGTGCATTACACCTCTTTGATCTCTGGTTTGGCCCTCCTTGCACACTGATATTGGATTTAATTCTGCTGTAAATTTATGCTTGACATATGAATATGGGTTCATTGATTATCCACTTTTATCTTCTCATGCTAATCTTGTATAAATTGATATTGCTCGAAAAACACTTGTATGATTGACATTTGTCGAAGATCTGAGTTTGGAAGGTAGAATTTTCATGGTTCGTCAATTTAAGTGAATATTTGTGTTCACTGTTAACCACACTTGGCAGGTTCTTAGCATTATCAAGAGCAGGGCCTTGAACGGGATATAGTCATGAAGGGAAGATTACGTACTTTGAATTGCACTATGTAAGAAATTGATGAAGGTGAGCGACATTCGGAAAAATCCTTCCGCATAGGAATTTCCTGAGGTTCCTAATTCCACGAAGCTCCAAGGTGGCGAAGAATGGGAGTCCATGAGAACTGTGACAACCATTGAAACTCAGTGTATTTCGAGTGCAACAAGGTCTTCGAGATTCAAATACCAATATTGCAAAGGCATGATCTTGATATGCAAGTTTTTGAAATATTGTAATTACTTACAGGGGCGGATACATTGAGATTGAACTTAGCGAAATCAAGATGATGGCATTGGCCTATTATGTATGGCATGTCAAGATTATATGAAATGGTAGCAATTTATCGAAGGAGCTAGTGAAAATGGCTTTGGAGCCGTAGATGGTTGAGAATCACGAGATCAAAACTTTGCAAATTGACGCATATCAAAACACCTGGGCTTGTTTTGAATGGTGCATAAACTAGTAGACACATTTGTAGAATCATAACACTTGCAATAGATGTGGAGCTCCCTTGATGAGGTGGTGGTTTGAAATTAGAGGAGGCATCTAAAACGGTACAAAGGAAATTCGTAGTGAAGAACAAATCCTAGAGAAATCCTTCCACGCCGGAATTTCCTGAGACTTCAAATTTCCCCGAATATTCAAACATAAGCGATTCACGTGGTCCTCTTACATGTCAGATAAGATCTGAGAATTTCAATTGTGAAGGATGTATGAGGCAGGTGTTCGAATATTCCATCGAATGGAAAGATTTCATGAGATAGACGAGACAATGAGGAAGCATCAAATTGATTGGGCATGTGAGCAATGATAATTCACAATGCGGGCTACATTCGCCAATCAAGTGCAGAAACACACGGAATATAATCTGGTGATCTCTTGGTGAAATGGAATGCATAGGGCTCGCTAATTTCTATGGAAGTTCAGGATGGCTTAAGAATACCAAAAGCATGGGGAAATCCACCATCGTGGTGGGATCGGTAAAGGTTACTGTACAATAGGAAGATTAAGTCCCTGCTCAGCATCAGAAATGACTGTGCTCATATTCAGGAACGATAAATGGAAAAATATAATGTGATCACCAGAATGGGATAAGAAGGAGAGAACATAGAAATGAAGCTAGTATTCAAACAATGATGACTTTCGAGAATTCTGCCTGGATGACAAATCTTGGAAAAATCCGCAGCGATAGAAATTCCGTGAAAACTCAAAATCCCCGAGGTCCTATATTCTCCGAAGTACAGAATTTCTCGAGAGTCATTCAAATTACGGGGATGGCAAAGTTTTTAGATATATATGAAGGAGGTGACGATCATTGGCATGGGATTGAAAAGCCTATAAATCAATGAGTCCTTGGATGCTTATAGTGATTTGTGTTGCTGGGAGTGGTAATCCGCACTTCAAAGGACCAATGAATCGGTGACTATGTGGGAAATGATTGATAGTAAAGTGACCCCGGGGATGATTCTTCACGTGTTTTATTACAGCTAGCAATCATGTTTCCATCGTGATATTGTTGCAACTGGTGATGGCCGACGACGACTCCCCTTTGCATATGTTCTAATGGATAAGCGTCAAGATATTCTGCTATTGGCCGTCAAATGGAGATATTGATAAGGACAAAGTTGCATATTTGAAATAGATGGAAGATTATGTCGATCCCATACGCATGGTATTCAAAAGAAAAGGAGTCCTGAGAAGTGAGTGAATCTAAACTATCTCAGTGTACGTAGTGAATAAAGGTCCATACTCCTTCCGTGTAAAAGGAGCTCATACTTACGGGCAATGCTGAGGCTATGATTGGAGCAATAAGGAAGCGTTCAAACTTAGATTGATATGTTGTTGACAATAGCAATATGATTGGAGCAATAAGGAAGCGTTCAAACTTAGATTGCTAAAGGTGGTACAATGAGATCCATATGCTGAGAATATAAAGTGATACCAAGATTTGGCATGGCCGATCAATTCAGGGTAGTCTTTGGTGGCGATAAGATGATAAATAAATGGAGGCTAGTTTTATTGAAAGTTTTAAATTGATTTAATCTTCCTTAATATTTGGATTCATTTATGATTATTTTTATTCTTATTGCAGGATATTAAACAAATGAATGGAGTTTCAAACTATTTCAACTAGACCAATGTTTGGAAATGTGCTAAGGAAGGAGGATAATTCAAATTAGTCAAATGCCATCATATATGGAAACGTGTCGAGGATAAGCTGCCAGAAGGATTTCTAATTTCAATTCAATAAATTAAATATGGAACTTACCTAAGAATCCGTGCCCAACTATTTGCCGATTGGAGGAATTTTCTGGAGATTCAATATCACATGTGGACCTGTGTCTTTAATCCAATCAGGATTTTTGTTGATGTCAAGGTGGCAGAGTCTTATTTTCTCATTGATCAAGATTGTAACTGCTATTTTCTCACTGGTTGATGATGCACCCAGGATTGTCAAACCCTAATGATGCTTCTAGATGTGCCATTTGTGCTCTTGATTTGATCTGATCATGGCCATTGATTCAAAAAATGTAAAAATTTATAAAAGGCCAGTGCCTTCTCATTTGTAAGGCAGAGAGTAGAAGTCAAAAGAATTAGATGTAGAAGCAAGTAGGGTAGTAAAGCAAGAATTAGAGCTAGGAGTTAGTTCATTTTGAGCAAGTGTTGTTACAGAACACTAGAATTGTTGCTGTCATTGGATGATTCAATACAATTGAAGACATTGTGATTTTTGGTGATTTCTTTGTGTTGACTTATCTTGCATGGTTCTTATTGTTCCATCTTTTGAAACTGACCAAGATTATTAGATATATGTTAGATTTAGAATTAGAAGTGATTCAATGGTGTTTATGATTTGATGCTTGAAGTGTTTGCAACAATCCCTGGTCCATACTTTTTGCAGCTAGTTGACTATTAGTTGCTTTGCAAAGTTAGCCTAGAACTTATATTCATTGTGTTTAGTTCAATTGTGAATGTTTGTTCATTTCAATTGCAAATGGGGTTGTTTTGAATGAATGTTCATGATTTGCAAATCTTTATTACCTTAGAAGATTGCACTGTTCTTGTAAGATTGCAAATTCATTTGGGTTAAGCAAGAATTGGTTTATGAGGGATTGGTCCATTTCAAGTATTTCATCATTTTCATTGTTAATCTTAGGAGTAGTATTAATCTTAGTAATCTCTCTAAAACCCTTATCTTTTGTTATTTATTTTATGATTCAAGTTAGATTTAGGATTGAAGTATCATTACATTGCCACATCTAATAAATTAAAGATTCAGTATTTGCTTGTAGTAAGGTCCCTTTGTGATTACCAACATTTTCACATTTATCACTGAGTTGTTTATGCATTGTCAAGACCTGACATTAGAGACCTTGGGTTATCTCTTGAGACTTGCTAATAGAGATTTACCTTTCAAGAGAGATAGGATACTTGTATCTTGTCTGAGTTGTTGCTGTGCAGAAAACACCATCAACACCTAGTTTTTTCAACCGACAAGAGGTGGGAAAACTGCCCTAACGGTGTCGTTATCTCCTTCCTACTATTTCTCTAATGTTTTCTCTCGTACGCTAGTTTCAACAAATTTATCCCCCATTTGGTGGGCCCCACACTACGACGTATCATCATGTTATGTATGTTTCAATGTATGGTTTCATGCATTTTTGTATGTACATAGGTGCTTTTTGTGTAGAGATCAATTGCGTCCCATTACATTCTTACTGTGTACTAAAAAAAACTTTTTCATTATGTTCTTACTGTCTATATATAAGTGCATGTTAGAAAACACTAGGTGTGTAATGAAATCAATCCAAGGGGTGACAGACCAATTAGATTGTTACTGCATTGATCACAAAAGTTTTTGAATACATTCTTACTATTTTCTAAAATTTTGGGTTGGGAAACAATGGGTGTTATACAAGTTGTAACCCACTTACTGTTCTCAAACCCTTTACAAGTAGCAATGCAATTGCTTACTCACCCTCACCTCAATTTGGTAAGTTTTATGGTTTCCCACATGCAACTCCTTGCTGTGCTCTTCACCCTCTAGGTTTGAGAATGGAGATTGGAGCACAAAGTGTTATCCAACATGTAAATATTTTGTGCATTATCATATTTAACTAATGTGATCACCTGTTAATTTTTGGTCAATAAAGGTGATCACCAAGGCTTTCATTGACTTCTTAATGTTTATTCTTGAATAGTCGATGCAAACTATGCTTTGCAACCAATGTGTCTTGCAATAATTTGTATTTTGTTCAGTTATCTATACAAGTAATGAAAAAAAAAAAGTTTGAGAGTGGTATGTGGTATCTTTCTTGTGTGTCTTGTCTGCCCTCATTGATTATGCAAGTGATGGCCTCTTTCATATACCAAGAGAGATGAGTTTGAGATATATCCAAATGAATGTTCAGTGCTTCATAGTTCCAGCATAATGGAAAAATGACAGATATAATTGTTGATAGATATATTACTAGTGTTAGTGATAGGTTAAATTAGAAATTAAATTCCCATCATACAAATTAATATGTTTGTTTATTGACTGTACAAGCTGGCATGTTGCAGTCAACACAACATATAATCCAATATTAGTGAAGTTTGGAATGAAGTGAATTCTTTGTAGCACCAAATGTCTTTCATTTTCCAATTTAATCTATTGTTAACACTTTTCTTTCTTCCAAGTGGTTGATATAGGCGAGGAAACAAAATTGAACAAAACAAGGGTAGGTGGATTGAGAAGGATGCTTAAGGAGACGCGAATATTCTACACTAAATACAGGTGATTTTGGCTGCCATAGCTTGAATCGCAAGTGTACTAGACAGTTAAATTTCCAAAATTTATTTTGCAAATTTAGAAGTTTTGATTTATATATGGATGGGATGCTTATTGTGGGGAATGCAAACAATTTGCACTTTAATTTAAATAAAATAAATGTTACATTATTGTGTGTGTATTATATCCAAAAAATTTACGTGAATCATGTTTCCTCATTGAAGAGTGAGTGTTGCATGGGAAATGTTTAAAGCATTAGTGAAGGGTGATACAGCATCCTTTTAATTATGTTTCTCATAATTGATTTGTGTTAATTTTAGGTTGATTTCTGCAACACTACATCAGTATCATTTGTCTCCCAAAATAGAATAGGAACCTTTGGATGCTTGGCAATTAGATCAAATATATTTCAAAAAGAACATAATATTTATGATTTTACATTAGAGTATCTCCCCCTTTAAATCATGTACCTTTGTTTAGTTGTGAAGCAATGTTGCATAGTTGGGTTTCATAAGGTTGTGAATAAGGAACACTGTTATTGTAATTATTTTTACTCAATATAATATACCATACAAACTGCAAAGGTGAGGCCATAATAAAATAGAAATGGCCATTAGGCTTCCAAATTTTGTAATGGAATTTCTCTTCTATACACAATGCAAAAGTTCTAAAAAAATAATCTATTTTGCAATGTAGAAGCCTCTTTACAAATATGAGTTTTCCTTGTTGCCACTTTGGAGGTTTAGAAACAAAATGTGTTCTCAATTGTGCAGACATACTGAAAAGACACACCTATGTACATACACAAAATGTATAAAACCATAAATAAAAGCATACATAACAACATACATGGAAACAAAAAGTGACAAAACTGGTAGACGAGACCAAACATCCATGAAATGGTAGGTAGGAGTTAACGGTGGCATCAGGTTGGTATTGCCACCTCTTGCCGATTGATAAATGTGGGAGTCTTAGCTTGGTCGTGAATTTTTTCTTTCATCCATTTTTTCTTGGCACGGGAAAATTGGAGGTGGAGTGACGTGTGCCTTTTTGGTTTGGATAAAGAAGGGTGAAAACACGATTTGTTTCTAGTCTGGACATTGAAAATTGAAGGTTCTCGTGCACATGGAGGAGTTGGAGGAGAAAACTGACTAAATTGAGGTGACAAGTACTATCCAATAGTGTTGTAGAGGGTTTTACAACACTATTTGGGTTGCTTGTTTCTTAACATCTAGGGTTTTACAACATGAATTGTTGCAAAATAGAATGAAGTGTGTACTATGAAGCACACTATGTATTGATAGTTAATAGAGTCCCCCTTAAATGGGAGATGTGCTATTTGATAAAATAAAACACCATTTATATGTTTGTATATCTACATTTCAAGACAAAGGTTGGGTATAAGTAGAGGCAGGCTTCAAAACACATTGTGTTTTCGAACATGCACTACATAGCGTTCACCACTTCCAGTGAGTCTATTCATTATTGCCAATAACTGTCAGAAATTGGTGATCTCACTATTTGTAATGCACACCTACATATACGGGTTTAAAAAGCAAAAGGGATTGGGTATGTTGTGATGTGGAGGTTGAAAAATGCAGTGTGTTATGAAGCATGCAATTTGTTATATACTTGAAACTTAAACACAACAATAGAAGGTGTGATTTTGAAGACATTCATACTGTTTTGTAACATTCCATGTTGCAAAACTGTACGTGTTAAGAAGCAAACAACCCGCTGTGAGAAAACCCCTTAGATTTAAAAAAGGAGATTCAAACAACTAAAAGCCCACATTGTGTTTTCCAAAATATAACTATTTTGTGCACTTTTTTTTTTCAATCATCCAAAATTTAAACACAACAATGGAAGGTGTAATTTTGAAAACATCCATACTGTTTTGTAAAGCTCCATGTTGTAATGCCCTACGTGTTAAGAAGCAAGCAACCCACTATGAGGCAACCCTTTACATTTAAAGAAGGAGATTCGAATAATTGAAAACCACCACTGTGTTTTCCAAATTACAATTATTTTGTGCACTTTTTTTTTGGTCATGCAAAATTTAAATGCAATTTTTTCCCAAATTAAAAGTCCTTATAAATTTTGAAAGGGATTTTCAATACATTTAGATTGTCTATATTACAAAATATTTTGAAGACATTCTTTTTGTTTAGTAAGAATGCATGTTGGAAAATCCTAGGTGTTAAGAAACAAGTAATGCATATAGTGTTGTAAAACCCTATGCAACTGAGAAGAGATAGTGTGTTTTCCAACATTGCAAATAATGTGAGCATTTTATTTGTTCCAATCAGATAAAGAAAGTGAAATGACATTTGGACTGTAGCAAGAGTTGTTCAAAAATTTGAAAGTGGACTTCATTACATTCTTGGAGTAACAAAATAACACTCTTCATAACGAACTAACTGAAATGGGATAGTGTGTTTTCCAACACTACAAACAATCTCTAACAACATTGTGTCTTGCAGGTTTCATAATACCTATTGTTTTCTAATTTCATTATATTCTTGACACCTCATTTTGTTATTTGCAAATAATGGTTTCGAATGCCTTGTTTTTTTAGGTTTTTGTCCATTATGAAATATGATTTTGAAAACCCACCAGTGTTGAAATGTTTTCCCAGTGACAGGATAGGCCACGACAAGTTAGAGTTAATGTCTGACCATCAAGTATTTCCATCGGTGTGATTTTTTCGTTTGGCCTTCTTTTCCATCGAGGTGTTTTGTTCCAATTAGATGAAGAAAGTGAAATAAGATTTCGATTGTAGCAAAGTGAAATTTGAAAGCGGACTTCATTACATTCTTGGAGCATACCAAAACAAAACTATTATATATTCTGCATGGTTTTTGATTTCTTTAAACGTTATTTAGTTATTTCACTCATATTTCCACAATGGTTGTCAGTTATTTCATTCAGAAATTGCAATATTTTAAAACCAGCAAATGGGAGGAAACAAAAATTTAAAACCCTTGACACAAAAACATGCAAACAACTTTGAATTTCAAATGAAAACCCCTTTTCCCAAGGAAAACCCTTTGTTTTTATGTCAATGAAAACCCATCTTTGCAACAAATAGCCATTCATTTCTTCACAATTCCTAGGCAGAATGGGAAAATGGCATATATTGATGGCGTATAAACATACTTGCTAACTAGGAAGTTGCACACACCTCTCAAATGCATTTTTGTATGGAGGGTGGTCCCACGGCTTTGGCCTCTAAATGCTTGCAAATCCTTCTCATTGCTCTCTAACAACCTGCAAAACATCACCGTGGAAAATGGCGGCGAAAATGGGACCTCGTCTAGGCCTTTTTCTATTTTCAAATAATGGTTTTGAATGCCACATTTTGGGCTTTTTTTCCATTCTGAAATATGATTTTTAAAACATGATGACTATTATAATGCATGTGACTTGTTTTTTTGGGGAGAATATCATCATCCCAATTGTAGAAGGTGATCTCCTTGCAACGTGGCTTACACATGATAACATATTTCCCAAGTCTTCAGGGATAAAACATGTCTGATTATTATTGCTAGTTGATTTTTGCATTCGATTGTGTAAGAAATTTTGCATCAACATTTTAAATCAAACTTTGTGATCCATCATTGAGATGAAGAATAGAGCATAAGGGGTGACCCTCATGCTCTCTTCTTCATCCTGATGATGGATCATAGAGTGTGATCTGAAACATTGATGCAAAAATTCTTACACAATCGAATCCAAAAATCAACTAGCAATAATCAATATGGATTGTGGAAAATTGATATCATTTACGTCTAATTATATTATCATGTGAAAGAAATATATTTTTTCAGGGATAATGGCTTGATTTTACTATATTTATAACCATGTCGCAAAGTTCTAAATTTTCATAACTTCATGATTCCATGACTTGGTTGATGGTTCAGTTTGTTGAGTTGCAAGTCTTTCCTGGTCATCTTTCTACTCGGTGGGTCGAAGGTTTCAAAAACTTCAAAACTTCATAGTTTGGTTCTAAGGTTCACTTTGTTGAAGCAAGAATGAAAAAGAGATAAAGAAAACTTATTATTATAACTAATAACACTATGAAGAAATGATCACTCACCTTTTAAGTCTACGTTTTCAACTTTCGCTGACTTTCGAATCGAGAAGTAGAACCTCAAAATCGAACAAAATGTGTAAGAATAAATGACACTTTCAATTGTATTTATATCAATCCATGATTCCATATTTGGCGAATTCCTCGAGATTTTTAAATGGTATATTAAATATTTGGCAAATCCCACGTGCTTATACAACGATACGTTGTAATTTTCAAGGCGAAATATGTCCTCAAATGTAATTATTTTTTAATGTTATTAGCGAAATAGGTCCTCATAAGCAATTATTTATAAATTTTAATTGGTGAAATGGGTCTTCACAAGCAACTATTTGTAAATTTTAATTGGCGAAATAGGTCTTGATACAATGTTGTTTTAATATTATTGGCAAATATGTAGGTGTTTTATTAAATGCTTTTGGGATTCCAGGCGAAAATATTAGTCGGTCCAATTGAAATTCGTAGTTTGACAATGGAAAATTTGTTGCTTAAATATGCCTCATAAAAAAACTCATTGGAAAATGGACATGCATTGGACCTATAGTTCATAAAATCTGGGCAATTTGGACACTCTGTTGGGTGTGAGAATTTTTCCAATTTCGATTTGGCCGATTCCTAGAATTCGCCAATTGGCGAAGATTTGCCACTAAAGTTTTCCCTGATGGGAGTCTTTCTACTATAGCATCCTCCATTGTTACTATTCATTCATAGCTTAGATTTAGATTAGCTTCTCTCAACCCTTTTCTCTTTTGCTCTTTCTTTTAGATCCTTGTTAGAGTAGGATTCCAAGCATCACAACAATGCTAAATTTAATGAACATAGTGAGTTTTAGCTTGTTGTGTTAAGAGGGAAGCCACTATTCATTCATTTCTAGCACTTTGAAACTCCATTTGTATACCAAACTTCCCATGCTTTGTAAAATCTAAAGGCCGCCATGTGATTACCAGCAAATTGCATCAACCAATTGAACTATTCCAAGAATTGCCATGACCTAACACCCATGAGACCTTGTGGTGATTATCTAAGACTTAGTTACAAATTTTCACCTTTCAAGAGAGGCATTGCACTTGTGCATTGTCTACATTGAGAAGAGAAAAAACACCCATCAATAGAATTGGCGCTAAAGGGAGGGAATGGATGAGCACAAGGCTACAAAGCTAGAAGTTGAAAGCACTTTCAAGTAAAATCTAAGATAGAGAAGATATCATTATATGCTAGAATTTTAAATCAAAAAATTTGAAGACAAAGCCACATCTGAGCTGAGATGGAGCAACAATTGCAAATCAACATCACTCAGATGCAAGAAGATTTAAGTAGGAGATTGAAGAGGCCACTACAACACTTTGCATTAGCAAACAAGTGCAGAATTCATGACACTTGTAGACATAATGAGATGGAATGTTTGACATTCTTGGGAAAAATTGAAATGGTTTTGCAAGGAGAAATACCCTTTTGGTAAATATACCAACCCTTGGTTCATGTAGATCTAGAAGAAGAATTTGCTAACATGGCAACCACAACCTTCAAGGAGTTGATCCAAGAGCACTTGAGCAGCAAGGATGGACTAAGACAAGAAGAAGTGTTGATGTATGGATGGTTCAGGGTCCATCATGCACCTCATTCAGAATTTACTTACCCTTCATGTGTAGACATCAATGCCCAAGCTAGGAGTTGTTTGAAGTAGTTTGTGCAGATTGGGAAACCAACTCCCAATGAAGAAAAATCAACCACGCAAGCAAAAGGATAGTTAGTAATTGGAAGGCCATACACAAAAGATGATTCAAAAGAATTTGCAACAATGCTTGCTAGGATAGCTAACATAGATATTGGAAATAAAAAAGAAGAGGTTGAAAACTTGGGGGAAACAAAGAATACTGAAGAAAAGTCAAGTGAAATGGGATTTGAAGGAAGATTCTCCATGAATGAAGGAAATTAGGCCTTTGAAAAAGATCTTGAGGAATGGGAAAAAATTCAAGTGGAGGCAGTCCACCATTAGGCTTCCTCCCCAATTGAGGATGACGACCTAGTGATAGAAAGATACAATGAACTCATTTTGAGGCTCATGATGGATTGGTCAGAGATGAGATACCAGATAGATTTGGAGGTGTTACTGCTACTAGGATGGTGTAGGCTCCATGATTCAACACATTCTGAGTTCACGTGCGAGCTATGTCAAGAGGCCATCAAGCAAGTTAAAGAACAAGGGGAGCAACCAAGTGCACCGCCTCTTGTAGTTGCCTCCATGATTGAACCACAAGTCCAAGAACTAGAACCAAGTGATAACTTGACTGAATGTAACCCACATGAGGATCTTGGGATAGCAACTGAAGAAGAACCATATAGTCCCAAACCTTCAAATGATGAACCAGATCAAATGGGAGAGTTGTCCATTGACCATCAAGAGTTTTCCCCTCTTGTAGAGTATTTATACATGATGGATGATAGGATTTATGGAGGAATTTTGGAGGGAAATCATACATCATACTTTAGTCCCCTTGATGAGCCAGTGTCCCTTGTTGATTTTTTTTCCACTTGGAATCGTGCCACAGAGGTATAGCAACATTGAGGAAGAGTATATTTTAGAGGTTGGCAGTAATGATGATATATCACCTAAACCTCTGGATGGTGAAGCATTAGGACTCCTAGATTGGGAGAGGGACTCCTTTTCCATCTATAGCGACAATGAACAAGAGGAAATGACTGAGCCTCCTGGTGAGTCACATGAATTGCAAAAATAAAAAGACCAAGGCAAAGAGGTCTTGGAAGCTGCCCACAAAGATGATCTACCTTTCTAGCTACGGGCTGCAACTAGGGGTATTTCCTCCTTGTCCATTGCTGCTCCTCCTACACATTTTGAGAGTTGTAACAAGATAGGTTCATCCATATCATGTTTTTATAAGATGGAGCATCATAAAATTGAGATCAATATGAGGGAAATGAGATGGGACAACATGCTACCTTTTGAAAACAACAATCAAGTGGAACCATGGACTATGGAGGACCAACATGATAGTGTCTATCTCCTTGAAGAACAACCAATAGAGGTGGTGGGTCCCACTGGGAGCTTGGAAGGGGTGTTTTCTTATTCGTTTTCCCATCCTTATGCAAACCCAAAATCAGAAAGAATGTTCCTTGAATCCAAAATTTTTAATTATGTATAGTGTCTACTACCTGAGCAATTGGATTGTGATTTGCAGATTTGTGATGAAAAGGGGATGCTGAACCATTCATTGCACCCGCCTGAAGTTTCCAATGCATGGTTTGATTAGGCCGCACCCACTCCAAACCATCCAACATAGTTTCCCTCATGTGAGGACATCTAGGTTCTATCTTTCAATACTTCTATGAATGCTTGTAGCTGCATTTATTGCTTTGATTATGGGAACAAGGGGAGAAAAACTTGTTTGTGGATTGATCACAAACTTGACGAACCACCTCAACTCTTAGTTCTTCCTGAATGTGTTATTGAATTTGAATGTTGTGACATAAAGCTTTATTTTTATAAATATAAGGATGAATTTTCACTACTTAGAACCATTATGATCGACCGTCTACTTGTGCATGCGTTGTGAAATCCAACAAGCGTAAACGCCAGTTTGCTTTGCCTAAACTTGGTTCTTTGTAAATCTCTTTGTACATAGCTTGGTTTGGGTAGTGTAGATTTGTGTATATAGTTTTGTTCTCCTGCTTTCGTTAGGTTAGTTGGTTTGTTGTAGGTTTTTTTGCTTTTGCTTTCCCCTCTTTGGTTAATTTAGGTTGTTGCCTTAGGTTGGTTTGCTTTCCGTTTGCTTTCCATTTGCTTTTGTCTGCTTCTGTCTTGCTTCCACTTTGCTGCTTTGCAAGGTCTCTTTTGCTTGCTACCGAGTAGGTTTTCATACACAACAACCATTTTATTTCCTTGGGGGTTGTTCCAAGTGTTTCTTCAATAAACTTCAATCAAGTTTTCAGAGTGGATGGTGAGGGTCTTCTATTAGTCTCAAGTGATCTGGATGTTTCATTCAAAGAGGATAAGTCGGTGGTTGATCTGATTATGATGTATTATGAAATCTTATATCTCTCACACACTTTAAGAACCTAGAGGTTGCTATAGGGTCCTTTGCAAAGTCCAGTTAAGTGAAAAATCTATAATTCTACTTCAACGCCATTGTGATTCTTAGGCCTGAGTGCAAGCTTCACTGCTTGCGGGTTGAAATGAAAGAAAGAAGATAAAGAAACATCAAAAGAAATGAATAAAATAAAAGAAAAGAAAAACAATGAAAATCAAAAGAAAGAAAATTCAACTTTCAAGAGGATCTGGATAACTCTAATGGGGCTATGGACACCCGGCTGGTAGCAATGTTTGGGAGAATCACAATGACAACCTCATTGGGGCTATGGATGTCTGACTGGCAGTGAGGCAATGTCCTGTATGATTTTGGAGTTAGAATAAATTATGTAGCTTAACTTGATGGATCTTAGGTTCCTATAATGGCTTAAGGAGGGGAATTAACGCATTTGCACACACTTGGATTTTTAGTATACAGAAGGTTGGACTAACTAGCGGTTTTGATCCTTTGGTCAGGTATTCAGTTTGTTTGTCCTAACATGAAGGTCATAACCAAAGATTCTAGGTTTGTGATCCCATTTTGTCATTGAAATTCTCTAGAGCATTTCCCCTAGCGAGGCGCCATTTGTTGTGCATGTTTTGCACACACACCCCACCAAAGGAAAGGACCCCCCTCTCTTTTGCTCCTGTTCAATCATTCTTGCTCTCGATGGGTTGTCTTTGATCCTACCTCATTTTGCATGCCCCTAATCCCACACCTAAATTGGTCACATGCATTAAATGATAAAATTTACGTTTGACCAAGATCACCACTCCAAAATCCACTAAGTCTTTTTCCTTTGCGGGTCTAGAATTGAAGGTTTCCCTTGGATTTTTTCCTCGATGTCTGTCGAGCCTCGCGAACCCGCATTAGCGGGTTTCCTCTTGCGGGTTGCCTCTTGCATTTCATTGCTAAGTAGTAACTAGCTCTTAACTTCCGCTTGCATGGCAGGTTTCGCATCTAGTTCCTCCATCCTCACCATCACTTTGAGTGGAACAAACCCCTTGCCTTAGAATTCACTAATTCCAAGCACCCTTGCGAGCCACTGCATATGGCTCATCGTCCTCCAATCATTGTTCTTTAACAATGAGCTCATCACATCCTCCTGTATTGTGGGCTTCGGTCCTTTCATTGCCATCCTATTTTGGGAGTTTGTTACATCAAAATGACTAAGTCAATGCTGCGTGTGGGCCGGCCTCTGCCGGTGGCCATATGCGGTTGGCCCTTCCTCCACTGTCATTCTTTAACAACAAAATGTTCACACCAGCCCACATAGTGGGTTTCACACAAGATATCTCCCTCTACCAAATCTTGAAGATCATTAGTGTGTAACTTAAGTTCATGGGCTCATTGCAAGCCCACCTATGCAGACCACTACTTGCAGACTGTCGCCCCTCTAGGGCCATTTCTTAATGGTGGATGTTTGATGGTGGCCCGATAATGTTCTTTCGCATGTCCCAAAGAGTTAAAGATCCAAGGCATGACTCCCGACCGTCCGAGATGCCCGCGGGTCTCACAGTGCGGACTACCACCTGCAGGTTGCCATTCCTTGAATGTCACTAGTGCTCAATAGATAAACCTAAGCATTCTTCCACCCTCGAAATTCTGTATTTACTGGCCCGCATTCCATTTGGTGGTGGACATATTACATGTGAGGGTTTTCATTCACTTGGTTGCTCCATAACGTCATTTCTAAGTGGCAGCTTCACACATTTCTCTTGCAACAACAAAACTTCATGGAATTTGAGCGATGCAACTATGAAGGCATTAATAATGATAATAATGACGTCAATACTTTAAAGAGCTCCAATGCCTACCTCCAACCATACATGGAAAGTGGCTCATAGCAAACAATCAGATCACGCTTTATGCACCAGTTGAATGATTGGGGGAGTTTCACACCCTACTAGCTATTAGATTTAGAAATGACGATTCTTAGTCAAACACTTTGATGCATAATTGATTGGGGTGATACATTTCAAGGAGCATTCAAAAGCTTCTTATTTGATTACATCCCCATCCACCCAAGTGGTTCCAATGATCATCCTCATAGTTTCCTTTTATGAATATTCAATATGCGGGTGTCATGGGGTGGGACACCATGTGCATCTCGCCACTCTTTAACGACAAATTGGGTATGGCTTTCTACACCAAATCTCCTGTATAGCCAACTCACCTCGCATCTCCGCATCAAATGGCTACATTCTTGTAAGGGATAACATTGAACCATAGATGATAGTGGAGTCAAGGTTATATTCATGAAGCTCCATCCGGCTGAGACTACTAAGCATGGAGGTCACAACTTTGTGCATTTGATCAAACAATTGAAAGCAGTGGAATTCATGTTTATAAGTTGTGCTTCATGCACTCTAAATTTGTGTATAGTGACTTGATGACAGAAGTGTAGCTCAGTGAATTTGATGTCTTCACCTGGTATCCAAAGAGATTTTCTTTTTGCACACCTCTAGGAGAGAGTTATGTGTTGATTGTAATTGGTAACTTTCGAGGGCAATCACATGAGGAAATGGTGGGTGCAATGAGTAAGTTGGCAACATGGGCTCAACCAACATATTTCATGTAAACTTGAATCAGATCTTATCATTTGAGAAAGTAGCAAGGTGGGAATGTTTGAGAATGTAGGACGGTGAAAAGAAAGAACGTTTGTTTATGTGCATTTCAACGATGTCGATATCAATCGTGAGTGTGGTCATCACAAAGGTCGCCAATCTCTTTGAAATTGTTACTGTGGCTTGCCCATGGCGCCTTCCCGCATATTCCTGACCACACTTTCAAAACACCACTCACCCCTTGGTGCCCCGTACACTCCATCTCACTCTTTGTGGACCTTTGCTGAATGAAGGCTGTTGCTTACTTGGCCATTCCAAAATGACATTTCCTAACGCCCTCCTTGCATAATTCTTTCACAAGTGGCTTCAAGTTGTTGGGTCTCCACATGGAAACTCTTGGGCTTCTATATTTCATATATGATGAATAAATTGAAAGAGGGTCAGGATCTGGGTTGCCATGGTGGGTCTCATCATATTATAATTAGTCGCCAAGACCTCCATGAGGTTATCAACTTATTGCACGAGGAGCTATGACCATAATTATTTGTTATGAACATTTATGGAGGCGCTCCCAGCTCGGATCCACCCATGTTGATCCAAAGGAGGCACTATGACTGTTTGAGTGAGATATTATCTCATTAAGGACTGCAATTTGATGGTAAGAAGGGGTCATCCTTTAGTGGGTAAGGCTGAATAAAGCAACATCTGATAATTTCAAGACCAGCAACGCAAGCTCTAATTCGAGCACTTGATATCTGTCCAAATTTAGAGCATCATGATTTAACTTCATGGTGTGGAAGGCAGATGCTTGACAAAGGCCTAAAAAGCCTTGGAATAGATTTCATCATGAGAAAAGTGGCAAGGTTGTGATAGTCATGTAGGTTTTGCATCTTCAAAAGCCATTTATCTTCTTGTCATTATTATTACGGCTTCACCATAGCATCTTCTCGCAGGCTGCAAACTGCATGTTGATCCCCACATCTCCTTTTTCGGAAGCTTTCTTTACGGGGTCTGCAGTCTGTTCCATCGTTTGAACAACGACTTCCTCACATCATGTTCCCGCTTGTGGCATCCTAGCATAGTGAGCTTGCAATTGATCTCCACATTACCAAAAACCTCTACATTTTATTGAGAAATTTGGAGCCCGATGTTGAAATGACTTGATTAAAGAGGTTCCTGGGTGGGAGGCTTGTTCCTATAGAGGTATCGTGTAAAAGGATTAATCTTGTAGACCCAAACTTTTATAACACTGCCACCATGATCACTGCACATTTTCACTAGTGATTGAATGGGTTTTTGTGCATTGCTGACCCATGGAGTTAAAAGGGTTCCTTTGTTTTCACCTTTGTGGCTTATTAAATTGCTTGCAATACACAAGCTGGATAGAGTGTCGATCAATCAGTCGATGATTCCTTATTACATTATATCATGAAAACTTTTAGACCAATATTCACCCACGCATGGCTGTAGCAATGTTCTTGGCACAACGGTGATGGATCTGCATGATCCATATCTTTCCTGCTTATGGCATTTTTTTCCCACTACTTGAGAAGATAAGCGATTGTGATGCTCTTTAATTTCAAAATGCATGAGAGACGATAAACCCATCTGGTGGAAAATGTTTGTCTCTCACGGGTTTTTGCGGCCATTAGAAGCTCTCTCCCTTCTTCCTCCCGCACCTTTTCCCTTTGCAAAAACTTTGAACGAAGTTGTTTAGGTGCGTCGTTTAGACAATGGGGTCTTAAATGTGAACAAATGTCATCGAAAATACACTAAATTAGCAACAACTCGGGGACATCGGCTGACTAGATTGAATATCAACACATTGACAATTTCGGTCTAGAATACAATTCTCTTAATATTGTCACCTTATTTTAAGGATTCGTTACCTTTCAAAAATTGATAATGGTGCCATGCAAGTGAGGTTCTTAAGTTGAATACAACTGTCAATAGGTGATAGGATGTCAAAGTGGGGGGTAGTTTGCATGTCTGTCTTGAGTATGATTTCATAAGAATCAATGAAATATGTGTTTTGAGTTTTGGGAGTTTAAGATGTAGTTTAACGTCAACCTCGCTCAAGAAGGAGGAGAATCATTGAGTACGTAGTTGCCATTGTTGATTGGTGAAGGATTTTGCATCTGTGGCAAGTGACATTCAGAATCAACATCAATTTCAAACTATTACATCATTACACTATGGTTGCGCGAGCTGCGGGGGCTGTCAGTCTCTCCGTCGCTATTTCTATGTCCTTCCTTCAATGTTGTCCCATGTATTACCCTCCATAGCGATCCCATGGTCCATTCCCACAAAGTCAATTTCCATATTATAAGCCATCATAACCATGGGAATAATGATTACCATGATGGATGTGAGTTTGAGTGTGATAACCAATGGGACCTCTTTCTTTGAAATAATCTTTGTTAAGATTGGCTTGTAGATTATAAAGAAACAGTGTGAAGGGGAACTTAACTATAGGTGCCTCAGGCTTCAAGTTGGTTGAAGGGGGGTATTCCAATACCTTGGATGCATGACAAAACACATGAATTTATTTAATAATATTAACCTTTCCTATCTGTGTGGTGAATTAAAGACTAAGGGTCATTTAAGTTTAGGCTCTTATTATTATGACTAATGATATTGTCATTCATTGATTAGTAATGTATATATTCTAATGACTTAAATATCAATCAAGTGTTAAATGATTTTGGTAATGCAAGATGAATGAAGATGGATCAATGTCAAGAGGCACGTCAAAAGGGGGGTAGGAGATCACGACTTAAAATTCTAGGAGAAGGTAAAAATTCCCAGGTTGGGGGTTTGCTTACCCATGGATGCACGCTAAGAAGATGTTACCTAGGAATGTGTCCGCAAAAGACTTGCATGTGGGATTATATCAAGAGTCGAGGAATTTGGTTTAAAGATGAAGGAGATCTTTGAGAAAATGAAGCTACAATGAGAAGAGTGATTTCACACAAAGTGTGTTGGGAACCATGTACTTCAAATCAAACATGCCCAAGTAAGGAAAGAACACATTGTTGTAGTCATCTATTTTTTCCTCTCCTCCTAGCACACATCGATAGAGCTAGCGATAGAGGAGGACTGGCCAACACATAAATGCATGCCAAAGAGTCTAGTGCCGAGAAATCATAAGGTTGTCCACCAAAATCGGGAGCAAGAGGGATCTATTCTATTTTCCACCAAGATGATGGTGATTTCCAGGAGCTACCCACCAGGATCAAGAGGAAAATGTTTGCTTCTTAGTGACACAAATCTACAACAAGATTCAATGAAGGATGCTGCAAACATATTAGACAGAGGGCACCTTTTAACAGTCTCTAGCTACAGTAGAGAAGGAAACTAGAAGACAAAACAACTACAACAGCTAAAAGACAAAATAGACCACATGACAAAATAACATTTTAAATTGTGAAATATTAGGGGTAGGTGAAACCCTAACTTGTATCAAATCTAATCCATTCATTTGGGTTTTTGAAAACTATAAATAGGGGCTTGCTCCTCATTTGTAAGTGTGGTGAATTGTTGTAAAAGAATTTTGCAGCAATAGAAGGAAGCATTGCATTATTTTAGGTGTTTTCTTTGAGCTTGCTCATTTTGCATGCATGATTCAACCTCCATGTTAGTGTTTTAGTTTCTTGAATGTCTTTAATGATGGTTGCTATTATGGTATTTGATGGACTTCTAGTGATCTAGGTGGATCCAGAAGACCTCAAAATTTCACAGTCCCAGAATCAACCAAAAATAGTCTCAGATCGAAGAGCTCGCTGACATGATTCTGACACAACTTGAATTGCGTCAAAAGGAGATCGTACGTGGAAGTTACGCTCAGTCAAAAGGTCCGGTCAAAAGGGTACCAAGGGCTGACAGGGAGTGGAAAAATTGATCATCTCAGAATTTGTCGAAATCAACGTCAAATCAAAGTGCTCGTCGAGATGATTCTGACGACGTTCGTTTCGTTGAAAGCGGAGCTCGTATGACAGAGAAACGGTTGGTCAAAGTTTCAGGTTGACTTGGTGGACTTGGGGGTACGGGTGATGATGTCAGCATCCGTACGTGATGACGTCAGCAATCAGTAAAATCCTAAGTGGACCAATCGGGTGCTGACACGCGTCCATCCGTACAGGTGACGTGGCATGACGTACAAGGTGATGTGGCATGCCGTACAAGGTGACGTGGCAGATGGCGTGTCAGGTTACGTGGCATCTGTACACCCAGGTGGCATCCGAGTCAGCGGTCCAGTCGGCAGTGACGTGTCTTCGGCAACGAATGAAGTGTTGACACGTGTCATCCATACATCCAGTTAGCATTCGGTCAGCAGTACAGTGGCAGTCTAGTCAGTGACATGTCGGTTGGGAGTCAGCATACACATCAGTGGCCCGGTCAGCGACAGGTCATCGTCGACAGTCAGTAGTCTTCTGCCACGTGGCATTGGTCGGCAACAGGTCAGCATGGTTGGACAAATTAGAGACGAACATGTGTCAGGTCGTCGGTGCGCTCCTCCGGTCGGTGGTAGTCGAATGAGTTCAAAATTTGTTTGTTTGTTTCAACAAAAGGTTGTTGAGGCTCGACCCGTGATCTCCATCAAAACAGCTGAGCCATTAGCCATTGCACCCGCCACGAACTTTCAATAGTATATTATCAAGCATTTGTTTTGTTGTTTTAAAATTTTGGTATTTGTTTTAAAACGTGGCCGGTGGGGTTTGAACCCCCGACCACGCGGCTAGCAAAATATATATAAGCTATTAGACCACCGAAATGTCTTTGAACATATTAAGGGTTTTTTTTATTTTGTTAACATAGTCGGACCAAATTCTCAACAAATATACCTATTAAAGGGTATTAGGTGAGATTTTTAAATAAATAGCCGAATGTAGAAAACAACAAGAAGGTTTATTTTGTTATTCATTTATTATGGAGGTTTTTGGAATTTTTAGCCAACTTCATGTATAAAAGGGAGGTATGTGAGGTGTTTTTCACTCAGAAATTCAGGGATTTAGAATTTCGGGAATAAGGAGACTTGAGGAGTCTTGTGAGAATTCTCTCTTGGGAGAATTGGGGAAATTCTTGTAAAGTGTGTTCTCATTTCTTAGCTCTTGGAGAGTTTTGTTGCTCTTAGTAAAGGGTTTATGGGAAAGTGAGAATTTTCTTGTAATGGGCTAAGTGTTCTCTAGGGAGAAGAGATAATAACTTAGTGAGTCCTTTGAGAGATTTTGTACGACTTTTGAGTCATTTGTAAAGGCTAGACGCCTATGTACTCTGGTGTGAGTGTGAGTTGCAGTTTCATTGTCTGAAAGCATTGTAAAGCTGACAGAAGGACTGGGCAGGGTGCTAGAAAGTTCTTGTCAAGACAGTGTTTCAGTGGGAAGCAGATTGTAACTCAGTGAAAGACCATGGTGATGTAAACAAAGTTGCATCATAGTAATGGCATCGATCACGCTTATTTGCGGATCCAGAGACGTAGCCAAAAACTGGTGAACTCCATTATCAAATCTCTTTGTCTCTCTTTTCTTGGTGCATGATTCTATCAACTTCTTTACTTTCCTATGTTTTATGTGGTTATTTGCTCAATTCACAAGCATCGTCAGTTACGATCTTAAATTTAAATCCGTATCCTGGTGAATCTAACAAGTTGTTAAGTGATTCATAGTAAGGAGTTTACAGATCATCTAGCCCATACTTTTGGCACTTGTTGATGACAAAATGTTGTGTAAAGCTAGCCTAGACTTGTTTATTTCATTGTTGCAACTTAGTTCAATTGTATGTTCATGAGGTGAATGCACAATCTGAAAATTTGCTGGCCTTAGAAGATTGCACTAGTTTTGTGTAGATGTAGGTTCTCTTGGTCAAGAAAAACTTAGTTTTATGGGAGTTTTTCTACTATAGCATCCTCCATTGTTACTATTCATTCATAGCTTAGATTTAGATTATCTTCTCTCAACCCTTTTCTCTTTTTCTCTTTCTTTTATATCCTTGTTAAAGTAGGATTGTAAGCATCACAAAAATGCTAAATTTGATGAACATAGTGAGATTCAGCTTGTTGTTTTGAGAGGGTAGCCACTGTTCATTCATTTCCAGCACTTTGAAACTCCATTTGCAAAACAAACTTCCCATGCTTTGTAAACCATAAAGGCCACCCTATGATTACCAACAAATCACATCAACCAATTGAACTATTCCAAGAATTCTCATGACCTGACACCCATGAGACTTTGGGGTGATTATCTAAGAATCAATTGTATATTTTCAACTTTCAAGAGAGGCATTGCACTTGTGCATTGTCTGTATTGAGAAGTTGAAAAAAAAATCAACAAGATCCATAAGGGCTTGATGACCCATTAATGGTTGGGTGGAAACTGGCATGCTCCCCCTTTCTTTTGTGTTTTCTTTTCTTTCTGAACAGGTTTCAAAATTCAACTAGATTTTCTCCTTTAAAAGTACTTGACAAATTCCGTATAGTATGAAATACTATTTCCTTCCTATCGTTGCAAAATTTGTCTAAAATAACTCTATTCGTAGCATTGTGTATACCCCAAGTGTTTGAGGGTTTGAGATATTTCTCCAAAAGGGTGAAAAGTAGCTGTCTACTTCAAATGGAAATTCTAAAATCACATGTATGAATGAATTCCATATCAAAGGCTTTCTATGTTGGGTTTGAAATTTGAATTTGGGTCAATTTTCTCTTTATGCTATTTTATTTTTGGGTTATTCTAGTTGAAATGTTGAAAAAGTACTTGTAAAATTATTCATGGGGTCTGCAATTATAAATCAAAGCCATAGATAGCTAGGGAGAGAGTGATCCCATTGTATTGTATTGGGATAAAAATAAATATACTTCCTTGTGTATTATAAGATATTTAGAGGTAATTCGAAACCCTCATTACATTAAACAGTTATTGTATGGCTCCTTGTGAAGTTCATGAATGGCTATAAATTTGAATGTGCCAAGTATGAGTGTTTGTGGGTCCTGCTTGAGCATCAATGCATCAATTATCTATATAAATCATGTTTATTTGTTGTTATTATTTTGTGTCTCATGTTGAAAGTGTGGACATCAAAATCTGCAAATCGTTAGTAACTAACATATACAAACATGATTAGTTTCCAAGCAATAAGCACCATTCAACATCCATATGAGATATCTAACATGTTTTAAAATGCTATCTAATAACAAGATACATAAAATCCTATAAAGAAAAACATGAAACCAATCTATCCCATATTGGATTGGTGTCACATGTGCTAGTGACCCTTTCCCAATCCTTGATAAAAAGCTCAAGATGATGAAATGCTATGAAAATGGAGATGATAAATGGACAAGATAAGTTCTCAAAGAGAATGACCTTGCAAGATTGTGGAGATTGTGAAGGATTTGCTCAATGTTGAAGCCTCTATTTGAAGATTTCAAATGCTAAGATTGTTGAAGAGGGACCAATGTGGGATCAAAAACAAGCCAATGAGTTGAGGACACTTGTCATCATGTGATTAGTTGATGTGTGTGCAAGATTTGGGAAGAGTGCCCAAGAGGGGGAAATTTTGAATTCAAATTTTGCCATAAATGCTGAGAGGGGGACAAGGAAAAACAGCAATAAATGCCCTGTTTGACTTGTCATGTTGAAAGAAAATGAGATTTTAATAAATCAATAAAATTGATTTATTGTGCAAGTGGCTAGGTCTAGATAATGCAAGTGGGATGGGATTAACATTAGATTAGGATTAGATGATGATCATGTTGATTAATGCTGATTAGATGAGTTGACATTTTGGACTTTGGAAAATGATCTAAGATTTGATTTAAATGGCTTTTTGATTTATTTAATTAAGTGGATAATGCAGGATGAAGGTTGAATGATAAGGTTTATTTGATAAATGAATGGATGAAATGCACTTGATTAATTGATGAATGGTCCTAATGCAATGTCTAGTTCGGTTAATGAATGATCCTGATCAAATGCAGAAGGTTAATTTTGCATGCCCACATTTTGGCCCTCTTCAGCAATGTACCTGTTGGCGCTTGGTTCAAAGAATAAACTCTCACGCAATAGAAATTCTAAAATTTCATGATTTTTCGGATGCCCCAGCGGAGAGAAGTACACTGGTACATTGCCCCCTCGAGAGATCGAGCGAAAAGATTCGATTTGAGGGTCGATCTCGCGATAAAGAGGTTCAAAATGGGTGATTGTGGATGACGATGCAAATGAGATGATTTCAAGATGCTTAGAATAACAAATCTATATTATTCTAAACAAATTAAATGATGATATGATATGAGATGGATGAGATGGATGATGTGATATGCTGTGATTATGCAACGGATGATTTATGATATGCTTAGACTACCAGATCTATATTATGATGATGATATGCATGTGAGATGATATGCAAAATACTGATGTTTCCTATTATGTATGATATGAATGATATGTGATATGCAGTTTATTGATGGTTTGCAGATGCAGGATGGATGCATGATGGATGCATGATGTTAGTGCGGGAATGAGATGATGACAAAAGGATCCAACAAGTCCATGATTGGTCGAGACTTTATTAGCGATGATGATGATAGATGAAGATAGATGGATGATTTGCTTATCAAGGATTGGGATTTTCAAAGGGTCACTTACTTTATTTTTGATAACACGCCTAAGCATGATGCATCAAGGTATGAAGGACCAGGATGGCGTTGTGCTTAGTGTGATGGACTTTGACTCAACAAACAGATAGGAGTATTCTTGTTCACACTTGACATACGGAAACCTTACTAGGGCGTACCTAACAAAGCAAGTATTCGCCAAGTTATATTACAAGAGCGTCCAACAAGCACAGCAGACAAAAGATAATGATCGTTGCCCCATTCCTATCTCTCTAAATCCTTCGTTCGGATATCATCGAGAGGTCCTTGGAATGAGCGCAATAAGATAAATCAAAAGAAAAGATCAAGTACGCAAACAAGCCAATGTTCTTCATACCTCTAGCCAAAGGAATGTGTTTCAAAAGATGGGAGCCAAAACTCATTGCCAAAAGATAATGTCCATTGTCGGAACGGATCCTAGGACATGTTAATGACACGTCGTTTTGTTTACCCAAAGTGGTTGATTTGATAAAAGTGCCCATTGTCGGAACGGATCCTAGGACATGCTTTGTATAGGATGATGATGGTTTGATAAGTTGATTGATAGGCTAATGATATAAAGTTGACTGACATGTTTACGACTAATCAAGTGTTTGATTTTGTTTTAAATGTTTTGTTGTTCGCTTTTGATTTTACGATTGAAGCTTGATTTTGCTGACTGCTGTGATTGTTTCTGTTTGCGTTGCCAAAGGATGAAGATGGTGATCAGTTATTATGGATGATTGATTATTGCGGATGCAAGCGAGATGAGACAGATGGATTTTTTCAAATATTTGGATGTTTTTGACATTTTTGAAATGTTTTGAGGCTGTTTTTGTATTTTGATGTTTTTCAGATGTTTTGGGGTTTTGATGTTTTTCAGATGTTTTTGGATTTTGATGTTTCGGGGGCTGATCAAAGATTAGCCTTGCCTATGTTTAAGCTCAGAGACGACGTAGTTCGGATTTCAATGTTTTTGATGTTTTCTGTTTTCAAGTTGTTTTTGGATTTTTTTGATTTTCTGATGTTTTTGGATTTTTCTGATTTTGAGGATTTGGATATGGACATGTGTGATGATATCAGTGCTCTGTTTAGGATTTTGCTGAAGACCAAGCTAAGGTTGATTGATCAGATCAATGAATTGATGATGATGATAACATTGTTGAGGATACACAACAATGCAAGGATTTGATTGATCAAGATTGATGAGGATAACATTGTTGAGGATGCACAACAATGCAAGGATGGATGGATTGATCGAGATTGATGAGGATAACATTGTTGAGGATGCACAACAATGCAAGGATGGATTGATCAGGATTGATAATGATAACATTGTCGAGGATATACGACAATGCAAGGATAGTGTTAAGCAACACAAGGATTGGGAAAGATATCCCCAAGATGATGATTTTTTGATTGGACTTTGATTGATCATGATTGATGAAACTTGGTTTTGAACAAAAGATGTTTGGATGATTTGATGTGATGTTTGATGTGCAACTTAGATGCGACTGATATCGATTGTTTTGATTGATGTTCAATGAAAGATGAAGCTTGATAAGGAATGTTTTCTTGTCAAAATGTGCCATGGGCTAGTGATTCGGATTTTTGCTCACAAGTGGTTTGACCAATATTATTTCATGTTTTCCAATGTTCGGATCACCACATAAGGTGAAGGATATAGATCAATATTTATTCTCGAAACAAGATGTACATATCTGCCCCCAATGTCTAGCAACGTATGGAATGTAATGGATGGATGCTCGGATAAGTGTATGGATGGAGCCATTTTGTGGACATCAAAATCTGCAAATCGTTAGTAACTAACATATACAAACATGATTAGTTTCCAAGCAATAAGCACCATTCAACATCCATATGAGATATCTAACATGTTTTAAAATGCTATCTAATAACAAGATACATAAAATCCTATAAAGAAAAACATGAAACCAATCTATCCCATATTGGATTGGTGTCACATGTGCTAGTGACCCTTTCCCAATCCTTGATAAAAAGCTCAAGATGATGAAATGCTATGAAAATGGAGATGATAAATGGACAAGATAAGTTCTCAAAGAGAATGACCTTGCAAGATTGTGGAGATTGTGAAGGATTTGCTCAATGTTGAAGCCTCTATTTGAAGATTTCAAATGCTAAGATTGTTGAAGAGGGACCAATGTGGGATCAAAAACAAGCCAATGAATTGAGGACACTTGTCATCATGTGAGTAGTTAATGTGTGTGCAAGATTTGGGAAGAGTGCCCAAGAGGGGGAAATTTTGAATTCAAATTTTGCCATAAATGCTGAGAGGGGGACAAGGAAAAACAGCAATAAATGCCCTGTTTGACTTGTCATGTTGAGAGAAAATGAGATTTTAATAAATCAATAAAATTGATTTATTGTGCAAGTGGCTAGGTCTAGATAATGCAAGTGGGATGGGATTAACATTAGATTAGGATTAGATGATGATCATGTTGATTAATGCTGATTAGATGAGTTGACATTTTGGACTTTGGAAAATGATCTAAGATTTGATTTAAATGGCTTTTTGATTTATTTAATTAAGTGGATAATGCAGGATGAAGGTTGAATGATAAGGTTTATTTGATAAATGAATGGATGAAATGCACTTGATTAATTGATGAATGGTCCTAATGCAATGTCTAGTTCGGTTAATGAATGATCCTGATCAAATGCAGAAGGTTAATTTTGCATGTCTACAGAAAGTTACAACCATAAAAAAGGTAATCCTTGTGTGTGATGTTGTGATGAAACTGGTGTGAAGCTTTGTGTGTATAAAATGCAGTCATTAGGATCCTTGTAGGATCTCTTGGCTAGGGGGTAATGGTGAGAGCCATAAGGCCTTGATGACCCATTAAAGGTTGGGTGGAAACTGGTTTTCTCTCCCTTTCTTTTGTGTTTTCTTTTCTTTTCTTTTCTTTGTGAACATGGTTTCAAAATTCAACTAGAGTTTCTCCTTTAAAAGTACTTGAAAAATTTAGTATAGTAGGAAATAGTAGTTTCTTCCTATCATTGCAAAAATATGTATAAAATAACTCTATTTGTAGGATTGTGTATACCCCAAGTGTTCGAGGGTTTGAGTTATTTCTGGAAAAGGGTGAAAAGTAGTTGTCTACTTCAAATGAAAATTCTAAAGTCATATGTATGAATGGATTTCATATCAAAGGATTTCTATGGTTTGAACTTTGAATTTGGGCCAAGTTCCTCTTTATGCTATTTTATTTCTAGGTTATTCCAATTGAAATGTTGAAAGAGTGCTTGTAAAATTATTCATGGGGCCTACAACTATAAATCAAATCCATAGATAGCTAGGGAGAAAACAATTCTATTGTATTGTATTGGGACAAAAAGAAATATACTTCCTTGTGTATTATAAGAGATTCAAAGGTAATTTGAAACACTCATTACATTAAACAGTTATTGTATGGCTCCTTGTGAAGTTCATGAATGGCTATAAATTTGAATGTGCCAAGTATGAGTGTTTGTGGGTCCTGCTTGAGCATCAATGCATCCATTATCTATATAAATCCTATTTATATATTTAGTTATTATTTTGTGCCTTATGTTGAATGTTACAACCATAAAAAAGGAAATCCATGTGTGTGATGTTGTGATGAAATTGGTGTAAATTTTTGGTGGACATTTTTGTGATGTTGTGATGACCCATTAATGGTTTGGTGGAAATTGGCTTGCTCTCCCTTTCTTTTGTGTTTTATTTTCTTTGTGAATAGGTTTCAAATTCAGCTGAAGTTTCTCCTTTAAAATTACTTGGAAAATTTTGTATAGTAGGAAATACTAGTTTCTTCCTAGTTTTGCAAAAATCTGTATAAAATAACTCTATTTGTAGGATTGTGTATACCCCAAGAATTTGAGGGTTTGAGATATTTCTACAAAAGGGTGAAAAGTAGCTATCTGCTTCAAATGGAAATTCTAAAATCATATGTATGAATGAATGTCATATCAAAGGCTTTCTATGCTGGGTTTGAACTTTGAATGTGGGTCAAGTTCCTCTTTATGCTATTTTATTTCTGAGTTATTCTAGTTGAAATTTTGAAAGAGTGCTTGTAAAATTATTCATGGGGCCTGTAACTATAAATAAAATCCATAGATAGCTAGGAGAAAGCAATCCTATTGTATTATATTGGGACAAAAATAAATATAATTCCTTGTGTATTTTAAGAGATGAGTTACATAAATAGGAGATAATTTTGTCATAAGACATTGAATTCCATGTAACAATTTGGAGTTCTTGAGATTGTCAAAAAAATGGATGCTTTTATTCATTGTTTAAACAATACCATAGTAGCAAAAAAAAATTGGGGAAAAAATCAAAATGTATGAAAAATGTGGTAGCATAGACAAGGAAATGAACAATTTGAAAAATTCCTCAAAGAAATGTGGTCTCATGGTGATGGAATGCCATGACAAGCCATAAGCAAGGCAATGAACTATTTGAAAAAATGCCTCAAAGAAATGTGGTCTCATGGTGATGGAGTTCCACGACAATCAAATGTAATGTCATGACATTCCATTACCATGCATTTTGATTGTCATGAAATTCCATCATCATGAGACCACATTTCTTTGAGGCATTTTTTCAAATAGTTCATTGCCTTGTCTATGCTACCGCATTTTTCATACATAGTCTACCAAAGCATTTTATCAAACAATTCACTGCCTTGCTTCTATGGCTAAAATCCTACAACAGGTGATTTTGAACAAGCTATGGATGCTTGGAAAAAATCTATCAAAGCATAATAGTAAGAAATAACATAGACAAGGTAGTGAGCTGGTTGAAAAATTGCCTCAAAGAAATTTGGTCTCATGGTGATGGAATGCCATGACAAGAAAATTTCCATGGATTTTCATGGCATTCCATCACCATGAGACCACGTTTCTTTGAGGCATTTTTTCAAACATTTCACTACCTTGTCTATGCTACCACATTTTTCATACATGTCTACCAAAGCATTTTATCAAACAGTTCACTGCCTTGCTGCTATGGCTAAAAGCCTAAAATAGGTGATTTCAAACAAGCTATGGATGCTTGGAAAAAATCTATCAAAGCATAATAATAAGCAATAACATAGACAAGGCAGTGAACTGGTTAAAAAATTTCCTCAAAGAAAAGTCTCATGGTGATGGAATGCCATGACAAGCAAATTGCTATGGATTGCCATGGAATTCCATCACCATGAGACCACATTTATTTGAGGATTTTTTTTAAATAGTTCACTGCCTTGTCTATGCTACCACATTTTCATACATGTTTTCCAAAGAATTTTATCAAATAGTTCACTGCCTTGCTGCTATGGAAAAAATCCTAAAACAAGTGCTTTCGAACAAGCTATGGATGCATGGAAAAAATATATCAAAGCATAATAGTAAGAAAAAAGCTATGGTATTTCTTGAATTTGAATTGTTGCAGAGTGTTGAAGAGAATGAGTTTACATGTATTAAATCCTGAGTTAGTTGAGTTTTTTAGATTTCTATTTTTTTCTTGAAATAGGAAACTAAATTAATACTAGATTAATGCAAAACATTACAAATGGATCAATGTTGAAGATTGGCTATGGATAAATACCATGCATTTGATGAGAGAGTAGCTGATGATAGGGACATGGAAAAATATCCATGTCCATGTAATGACTATCTTAGTGGAAAGGTGAAAAAAGGAAATCTGATTTATCAACATATGATAAGATATGGGCATAGTGGTATAAGCCCTTGGGGTTATAATTATTATGAAGATATGATTGAATTGTAGAGTGTGAGAGATGAAGAGGCAACAAACATAGATGAAGTGGCAACAAACATAGATGAAGAGGCACCAAACATAGATGAAGATGCAACAATGTTAGCCAAAGGGTTTGAAATTGATGTAAAGTTGAATGAGGGTCTAAATGATGATTGGGACAAGCTGATTGAGGATTATTTAAAGCCTATGTATGCTAATTACAAGTTAAGTCATTTGATAACAATCCTTCAAATTCTTAACTAGTTGCAAGTGGTGTTTGGATGGGCAAATGAGAGTGTAGATAAGTTATTGGCATTATTAAGTTCATTGTTACCACTTGACTCCACATTGCTAACAAAATGAAGTCAATGAAAAAATCAAATCACTAAGCCAAGATTAGGGTATGAAAACATCCACACATGTGTGAATGGTTGTGTATTATTTCAAAATAATCTTGCAAGTGAGAGTGAATGTCCAAAATTTCATGAAGTAAGAAATCAGTTGTGGTTTCTAGAAAGGTTCTTCGCCACTTTCTGATAATCCCATGATTACTCTGAATGTATAGGTGCAAAGATATTTCTAAAATTATGCAATGACATGCCCAAAATAAGAGCACCGATGGAAAACAATGACATGTGCCTGATTCTAGGACATGGATGGAATTTGATAACATATGGCTTGATTTTTCTCAAGATCCTTATAATATAAGGTTGGGTTTAGCTCTAGATGGGGTGAACCAATTCTCAGATCAAAGTACTAAATGGTCAACTTGGCCAATATTTTTAATAAATTATAACTTGCCTCCATGGTTAGAAACTAAACCATTTTTCTTAATGCTATCATTGATTATACCAGGAAAGAAAAGTGTGACTTCAGATACAATTCGATGCTTATCTAGAGCCATTATATGATGAGCTAATGGAATTGTGGAAAGGAATTGAAGCAATTCAATATTTAAGGGATGGTCATTCAATCAAATTCCCTTTAAGAGATTCCTTATTGTTTATGATTCATGATCTTCCTGGGTGAAATCACAATAATGTGTCTCACTTTTTACCCAAGATGGACATTTACATTAATATTTTTAACTGAATCTTCATCTTTCGAGACCTATAGCAGCTAAACCATAAAGAATTTGAAGATGATGTGAACTAGTGATTAGTGGAAATTTGTGTGTAGATTATAAATATTATTTTTTCCAATTTATTTGAAATAAATCATGAATCTTTCAACATCTCCTTTAATAACTAGTTTTAGACAAAACACAACATTTTCAGAAACTAATGTTTGTGTCGTACAACATAACTTTTTTTTCTATAAAGGATTAAATTCTAATTTTTGGAATATAGATTCTCAACATCAATATCTAGGGAAAGGGTATTTTTTCATAATTTTTTATTGCATATTTCTTTAAAATTATTTTTTTAAGTCATTGCAATTATAATTTGGACATACGTGTGTGTAGTACAACCTAAATTTTTGTGTATATATCGAAATCCATTTTTTCTTTTTTGGGTGAAACAAAGAAATCAATATCTAGGGAATGGGTATCTTTTGAATTTTTTTTATAATGGTTTACTATTTTTCCTCCTTTGCACAACAAAGAGCTTGATGTTTAGAGAAAAACCTATGTTTAGTAAAAATAAAAAATTAAATAAATGATAAAATAAAAATATATCAAACCTATACTTGTTGGAAAGCTCGTTTCATGGGATACAATATTTCTAAATATAATTTTTAAATGATGTTATTTAATCCCTCAAAAGGTAAAGAAAAAGTGATTTTTTTCCAACATTTTGATAGTTGTGAAGGAGACTCCATTGTGGGTATTATTGAATACTAGAGGGCTTCTATCCAAGGGAGTTTGATCTAAGGGGGTGTTATCTATCCCTCTTCAATTAAAACCCTTTAGATGGAGCCTCTCAAGAATTAAATCATTAGTTTTTTCTAAAAATAGTGATTTAAGGCAAAAATCAGCACATCCCAAAAGTGAGACATAGTATTGTGACAACACCTTCCTACATATGGCACATTGTCTGGTCTCAGTGTTCATGGATACCATGGATGTCCTGCTTGTAACTTTAAGGATTTTGTGAGGAACTCAAGAATTTTGCGTAAGTGTATTTATTGTGGACATTGTGCTTACCTTAAAATGGATCATCCATATCATCGACAAAAAACATGTTTCAATGGTCAAGATGAGAATCGTGAAGCACCATGTTGCTAATAACAAGTGATTACAATATGGAGAATGGACAAAAAAACTGTCATTTATAATTGAAAATGATGAGATTGTTGGTAGTAGATATGATCCATGTAATGAAAGTGGTGTAAAACTGTTGTGCGTATTCTATAAGTTGCCATATACTTTAAGGATATAGCCATTAGGCATACTATTGACTTTATGCATACTGAGAAAAGTATATCCTATGTTATTATAGAAACTCTTTTTGGTGCTTCTGATACTATTTCATCACGTGAAGACTTTTGAGAACTAAAGATTCGTCGAAATCTTTAAGTTGAAAAATATGATGATGAAAAATATAGAAAACCTAGTGCTCCTTATGTTTGGACAAAGGAACAACTTGCATAATTCTTATAGTTGATGTTTGAGACTCGCTTTCCCAATAGATATGTAATTAGAAGTATTAGAAGCCAAACTGACGTTAATAGCTTAAGAGGCCTCAAGACCCATGACTATCATGTCATAATCGAGAATATTTTACCTATTGTGGTAAATATATCAAGTTTGGAAAAAGGGGAAATAATGGAAATTATAAGGTTGGGCCTAATATTAAAGAGAATGATTTTACATGTATTAGATCCTTCAAACTTTGATAGTGTGGTGGAGGAGGTTGTTGAAGTCCTTTGTCTATTGGAACAAGAATTTCCACCAACAATCTTTAACATTTCTATGCATCTTTTGATACATCTAGAATATAAACTAGAGCATTGTGGCCTAGTAAGAATGAGATGGATGTATCATATAGAACGATATATGAATGTTTTGAAAAAAAAAAAATTGTACTAGGGAAAAATTGGAAGGCAACATGTTTGATGGATATTCAATGCAAGAGGCCATGGGATTTTGCATAGAATATATGAAGGATTATAAAAATGTCAATCAACATGTACGGGATGATGATGAAGATGAGAGAGTATAGGTGAAGTATTAGAAGGAAATGGATGTCCCTTCAAGCTATGGCATCAAGAAAGAAGTGCGATACATGCCTATATTATTCAAAACATAAATTTGTTCGATAAATGACATAGGTAAAAAAAATATGCAATAATTTATTTAGTCAATTGCATTTACACATTTATATTATTAATCTTACTATTTGTACATTAATATTCTATGTACAAAATATGAAGAGAATCAAACTTGGATGCAACATCGACATCAAAAGCGTAGACATCATGATTTGATTGGAGGTGATTCTTTTCCAAAAGTTGAAGAATGTATTGCTAATGCAATTAGTGATGCAAAAGAAGAAGGTCAAGATATAACAACGGAGGAAAGTGAGCTTTCACAATCACCACATTTATGGGCTATGCATTTTAGTGGAATGTGGGCCTATGGTATTCATTTAAGAGTGGAAGAAAAAGACAAAGGAAAGAAAAATTGTGATTGTGTTATTAGTGTTGAATTTCTTCACGAAACTGGGAAGAATTTTATGTTGGATTCATCCAAGATATTATTCAAGTGGATTTTGGTGAAAATAGTCCTATATTATTAAAATGCAAGTGGATCCGACCATCCATAGTATAATTTGATGAGTATGGATTTGTACGTGCAAATACACGACAATTTGTATCAAAGACACATGAGCCATATGTTTCCCCTCTTCAAATTAGCCAATCATTTCTATTTGATGATGCAAGAAGCCTAGGATGGTTGTATGTCATTCAAATACAGTCTCATTCAAAACGAAAACTCATGGAAGTTGTTGATATAATGCATGATGTGAAATATGATAATTTATAATAAACATTTGAAGGAGTGGATGAAGATGATAATGGAGTGTTTGAGGAAGAAATTTTGATTAGCAACGAAAATATTGGGAGAGAGAATGTATTGCATTTCATAGATGAGGATGAGGAATAAAATCAAGCAAATTCAAACATGAGTGATCAGGAATCTAATCTTGCTAGTAGTGCAAATGATTATGATGATGTTTTGTCACCTTAACTAGCCTGTCACCTTAACTTGTAAGCTTGTCACCTAAATTTTGATTATATGTATGGTGTAATTTATTATTGAATGTAATAAAAATCTGAGTATAGGTGTGCTTATTCACTATTTTTTTACTAATACATTTCTAAATGTAATCATCATTATTATACTGGTACATTGTCTACAAAACCTGAGATGTTCACTACTGATTTGAAGTGCATTTAAAGTTAGGTTCAATCATTCTTCTTAGTTTTCTTACTTTGGTTGAAATTAATTTTGTTTAGTTAGAATATAATTTCTTGTATTTCCTATATGTTTTCTAGATGGTATACTTTTCTAACTTCTCTAGAATTGCTAGATATGAAAAGAAGTAAGCAAGGTCTAAAGGTATCAAATAATGCAACAAGATACCTATGAAAGTAAACAACTCTTTCAAATCCTGGCAATAAATTGTAGTCATTTCTCTGATATTTGGATAACTTTAGTTTGTAATACAACTTCTAGCCTCCACATGCATTGAATATGTTTGTGTGAAGGAAACAATAATGAAAATGTGCGATTTAATAATACATATAGATATCTTAACATTAGGTTTGATTGACACTAAAAATCCCCATACTATTCCAAATATTTGAGAAATCATCATATATGCTTAAATAAGATGTGTCTAGCCCCTTTACATTCATAAAAATCCATTACCGCACCCCTATAGGAGTAGTTGTTCACTTATAAGGGCCCTCGACGGTATGGAGGGGTAGACAATAAGACACAATCATATACCACTATACCATGACAGTCATAAAAGATGTGTGCATGATGGCAGTGATAGGTCTCTTAAGTATAGAAGTATACTGCTACCCCACAACAATCAGCGATTATGTAAAATAAAAATTGTGATAGGGTGGTATGCTCTCAACTTAACTGTCAAAGGTTAACCTGTTGTCTCACAACCAACAAACAATAACATTAAAATAACATGTGGTATGGCGGTGTTAAGTTATGTAACTTGCTATCCCATGATCAACAATCTGTAAAGAAAAAGTAAGTGCATGATTTGGCTGTATGAAGCTATATAACCCACCACCCCATGGTAAACATATTTAAAAATTAAAAGGGACTTGCAGTATGGTGGTATAAGGATGTATAACCCACTGCACCATAGTGAACAAACAACATAAAAGAAGTGTACGGTATGGCGGTATGAGAACCGTAGTCTCGCAATAGAAAAGTGATAACATAAGTAAAGCCTGTGGTATAGCGGGATAGCCAAAATGAGTATATTATGTTACAAATCTCCATCCCGCAATAGTTAATAGAAGTGACAGTGGTACTGTGATATAGGTTGGCAAAAGCATTTTGATCTTCTAAGATCAACGACATATATTCAAAATTGAAAAGGCGTAGATTATGAAATATTTTGAACAAAGTAGACATTAATGTCAAAATGACTGAGTTTTAAAGCAATTATATCTAGAATTTGACGTCATTTTTTGCAATCATTTGCAAAAGTATCGTCATGCCAAGAGCTAAGGAGTTCGAGGAAGAAAAGCTCTGCAACTACTATATCACCGGGTAAGTGCACAAACTCTCTTCATAAGCAATTCTAAAGTATTTGGTCGACTAGGATCTACAACTAAGGTTTTAGAAAATTCAAAATGAAGTAAAAAATTTACACCATGCCACCTAAGAAGAGTGAACCTGTGAGTAAGATGGAAGAACCCAAGGTGAAGAAAAGTGTAATGCCCAAAATTTTACACGAAGGGAAAAAACACAACTAACATTTTTTTTTTCAAAACAACGTCACAAAATGCTGACAATTGTTAACCATGTACATGCATTGTAACACACCATACACATCAAGCGGAGTTGCTCGTGCAACTCCACCATCAATGCGTCAGGCAAGGGTGGGGTGAGGGAAGAAAACAATATTGGATGAACGAACTCCCTTGCATGCACCCTTAGAACTGTAACAAGATGACATAAGTACTAGGTTAGGGTTGTGCTAGGTTCAAAATACTTACTAAGGACTATCGGTGAATAACCTCCACTTGACATCCAACTCCATTCTAAACATAGTGTTATTAATCCATCCAAAGATTAACTATCATTTGAAAAGTATTATTATCGTAATCCTAATGATATAAATGCCATTTACTGAGGTATTACTATTGTAATAATTTAAATATTCATATTAACATCAATACAAATTTGATTCGTGAAGTTTAATCCATTTAAACTAAATAAATTTACTCGGTGAGAAAAACATTCTATCCTATATGCCATAATTTAATTATCCCAATATATACCTATAAAGGAAAAATGACAAACACAATAATTTAAGCGAATGAATATTATAAAAAAAATATATAATAAAATAATTTTCCCAATTAAAATCTTATCATACATATATATTCACTGTAATAAAGAAAACTTTTATTTTTCTTTTTAAATTATTTACTTGAATGAACTAACTTATAACATCATACTTACTTAATCTTAAAATAAATAAATAAAATTCTAAGACTCTTAAAAAAACTCGAAGGAAAATAACCAAGATTCTTTTTAAAAGGAAGATAGAGAACTTTTTAAAAGATTTTCCTAAATATGATATATATTTATACTTTTAAAAAATATCAAGATTTAAGAATAGTAATTATAAATAAACATAAATTATTTCTTTTATTTGCATAAAATTACTTTCCCTTAAAGGGAGGGAAGAGGAACGAATGAAGAGTAGAATTTTCTTATTTTTTAGGGTATCTTTTTAAAAGGTATGGGATTACACCAAAGCTTCCTACGCCAACGCCTCAGGGTTGGAGAGGGATACTACACGCTGACAGCTAGGATTAATGCAATTAAGGTAAACAACGTTAATGTAGGATGGCACCCAAACTGAAAGTGATATATACAAAAAATTAATATTATTTTTTAACCAATATTTTGCCTTAATTTAATGCCTCATTAATATCTGGTTGACAACACAGTTCGTCATTTAATATTATTCGTAGTGAGGAAATCGATTTAAGCATGCTCATTATTTGTGGCAGTTGAACGATTAATTAGGATGCTGGCAAAATTTCTGGGAATACTTAATGCTAGCGGTTGCGTGAGAAGGACATCAATGATGGAGATTTTAAAGAATTAAAATGAAACGAATTCTGGGAATAATTATAGTACAGATCTATCTATTTGATTCGAGGATATAGGATTTCCAAGATAAGTATTTAATGGGATTGGCTCACTGTCATGGTTTAACTAGACACCTGGCAATGGAGTTAATGTGATACAATGGCTACTCATTTTACCAGCGTTATGCAATCTAGGATAATAATATATGGAGAAAGCTAACTCCTAGACAAAAAGCACCTATGTATGTAACATGCTATCATACACCCCATCCCCTATCCCACACGTGGACAAAGCATGGCCAAAGGGACAAATCACATCGACAGAAAGACTTGACGGTCAGATGTTAACTCCATCTTGTCGTTGCTTGTCCTGTCACTGGGAAAATGTGTCAATGCTGATGGGTTTTCAAAATCATATTTCAGAATTGACAAAAACCTAAAAAATGTGGCATTCAAAACCATTATTTGCAAATATCAAAAAGCCCAGACGAGGTCCCATCTTCCACAACGAAATTTTGTAGGTTGCTAGAGAGCAACAGGAAGGAGTTGCAGATGTTTGAAGCTAGAAGGTATGTATATTCACTTGAAATATATGCTATTTTTCCATTCTACCTAGGAACTCTAAAAAAGCGAACATCTATTCGTTGCAGGTTTATCGTTTATGTGTTTTTCTATTGAGGGTTTTGTAATTTTTGTTTCCTTCCATCTCCTAGTTTAGAAATTTTGTGCTTGTTGAATGAAATAGTTGACAACCCATTATGGAAATATGAGTAAAATAACTAAATAACATTTATAGGAACCATAAACCATGCAGAATATATTACGAGGTTGGAAAACACAATGTGGGTTCTGCAATGAAATGATATATTTTGAAAACAACATAAAGTCCAGAACGTCACCATTGTTCACATTCTTATTTTGAATGTTGCAAGGTTTTTCATTGGGAAAGGGGGTTTTTATTTGAAATGCAAGGTTGTTAATGTTTTTTTGTGTCGAGGGTTTTTTAATTTTGGTTTCCCCCTGTATGCTGGTTTTCAAATTTTTCCATTGCCGAATGAAATAAATGACAACCCATTGTGGAAATATGAGTGAAATTATTGAATAACGTTTATAGAAACTAGAAAACATGCAAAGTATATTACAAGGTTGGAAATAACAACGTAGGTTCTATAATGAAATGATATATTTTGAAAACCATATAAAGCCTAGAACGTCGCCATTGTTCATATTCTTATTCAGAATGGACAAAAAATCCCAAAACATGGCATTTGAAATCATAATTTGCAAATAGCAAAAGCCCAGACGAGGTCCCATTTTTTTTGCCATTTTATACACTATCGTTTTGGAAAACACATTGTCTCCTAAAATCTTGACTATTCTAAAACACTTTAGAAGTAACAACCCAATTGGTTACTCACCCCTGACCTCAATTTGGTATGTTTTGTGATTGTCTGGAGAACCTTTTGTGATTTAGATAGTAAGAATGTAATGAAATTGGAAAGCAATAGGTATTATGAAACCTGTAGGGCACAATGTTATAGATTGTTTTCAGTGTTGGAAACACACCATCCCATGTCAGTTAACTCCTACCTACCTTTCCTGGACATTTGGTCCTATATGCCGGTACAGTCCACTTTGGTATAGTCCAAATGTCATTTCACTTTCTTCATCTGATTGGAACAAAATGCCTTGACGGAAAAGAAGGCTGGATGGAAAAATTGCATTGATGGAAAGACTTGATGGTCAGACGTTAACTCCGACCTGCTGTGGCTTGTCCCGTCATCGGGAATACGTGTCAGGGCCAGTGGGTTTTCAAAATCATATTTTGGTATGAACAAAAACCCAAAAAAATGTGGCATTCGAAACCATTATTTGCAAATAGCAAAACAATGTGCCAAGAATGTAATGAAATTGGAAAACAATAGGTATTAAGAAACCTACAAGGCACAGTGTTGTTATAGATAGTTTACAGTGTTGGAAAACACACTGTCCCATTTGAGTTAGTTTGATATGAATAGTTTTATTTCATTATACTCCAAGAATGTAATGAAGTTCACTTTCAAATTTTTGAACTCTTTGCTAAAATCCAAATGCCATTTTGCTTTCTTTATCTAATTGGAACAAATAAATTGCTTGCATTATTTGTGGAGTTGGAAAAAACACTATCTCCTCTTAGTTGCAGAGGGTTTTACAACACTATATGGGTTGTTTGTTTCTTAACACCTTATATGGAGACAGTGTGTTTTCCAACACTGCAAATAATGTGAACATTTATTTGGTCGAATCAGATGAGGAAAGTAAAATGCCATTTTGATCTCATGTTACATACATAGGTGATTTTTGTTTATGAAACAAATAAATTGCTCACATTATTTGCACAGTTGGAAAACATACAGTCTCCTCTCAGTTGTAGAGGGTTTTACAACACTGTATGGGTTGCTTGTTTCTTATCACCTTATATGGAGATAGTGTGTTTTCCAACACTGCAAATAATATGAGCATTTATTTGGTCGAATCAGATTAGGAAAGTGAAATGCCATTTTGATCTCATGTTACATACATAGGTGTATTTTTTCTACGAGTTAGCTTTCTCCTTATTGGAACAAATAAATTGCTCGCATTATTTGCATAATTGGAAAACACACTGTCTCCTCTTAGTTGTGGAGGGTTTTACAACACTATATGGGTTGAACATTTTGTGATTTCAACATGATAGATTGTGGAAATCTCATAGCATTAAACTATATGGGTTACTTGTTCTTATAACCTTATATGGAGACATTGTGTTTTCCAACACTAAAAATAATGTGAGAATTTTATTTGGTTGAATTAGATGAGGAAAGTAAAATTCCATTTTGATCTCATGTTACATACATAGGTGTTTTTTTTCTAAAGTCAAAAAGCTAGACAAAATGCACCTAACATCGTCATTTTCCACATTTTTCATTTTCCAGTTTGGTGGGTGGGGAGGGATGTGCAGGCGAGGAAAATGGAGTTGCAAGTGGCCAAACCACTACAAACCCCTCAAACTCATTCCTTGTTGTGGTGCATCGCCATTTTCCACATTTTGATTTTGTAGTTTGTTGGCTGGGGAGGGACGTGTGACTGAGGATGGAGATAGTGTGTTTTCCAATAGTGCAAATAATGTGAGCATTTATTTGGTCAAATCAAATGAGGAAAGTGAAATGCCATTTTGATCTCATGTTACATACATAGGTTCTTTTTGTCTACGCGTTAGCATTCTCCTAGTTGGAACAAATAAATTGCTCGCATTATTTGCACAGTTGGAAAACACATTATCTCCTCTCAGTTGCAGAGGGTTTTACAACACTATATGGGTTGCTCGTTTCTTAACACATTATATGGAGACAGTGTGTTTTCCAACACTGCAAATAATGTGAGCATTTATTTGGTTGAATCAGATGAGGAAAGTGAAATACCATTTTGATCTCATGTTACATACATAGGTGCTTTTTGTTTACAAGTTAGTTTTTTCTTGATTGGAACAAATAAATTGCTTGCATTATTTTCATAGCTGGAAAACACACTATTTCCTCTCAGTTGTAGAGGGTTTTACAATGCTATGTGGGTTGCTTGTTCTTATTACCTTATATGGAGACAATGTGTTTTCCAACACTGCAAATAATATGAAAATTTATTTGGTAGAATCAGACGAGGAAAGTGAAATGCCATTTTGATCTCATGTTACATACATAGGTGCTTTTTGTTTATGGGTTAGCTTTCTCTTGATTGGAACAAATAAATTGCTCACATTATTTGCACAGTTGGAAAACACACTATCTCCTCTCAGTTGCAGTGGGTTTTACAACACTATATGGGTTGCTTGTTTCTTAACACCTTATATGGAGACAATGTGTTTTCCAACATTGCAAATAATGTGAGCATTTTATTTGGTCAAATCAGATTAGAAAAGTGAAATGCCATTTTGACTGTACCAATTAGAAGAGAAAAATAAATAGAAATAAAATGCTCACATTGTTTGCAGTGTTGGAAAACACACTGTCTCGTCTCAGTTATATTCCCATATGAAAAGTGTTAGTTTTATACGCTCCAAAAATGTAGTGAAGTCCACCTTGATCTTTTAGAACAATTCTTTGGTTACGTAAATATGGAATTTCCCTTTTTTCATCTGATTGGAACAAATAAAATGCTCCCATCATTTGCAATGTTGAAAACACATTGTCCCATGTCAGTTAATTTGTTATGAAAAGTTTTGTTTTGTTATGCTCGAAGAATGTAATGAATTCCACTTTGAAGTTTTTGAATAAATCTTTGCTACAATCGAAATGCCATTGGGTGATCCCATAATAGTGGTTTACAATTTTTGGCCAAATTGGACATTGAAATTATTATTTTTAACTAAATCTTCACATTCGGGCACCTATAGCAGCTAAACTGTGAGGAATTTGAAGATGGTGCAAACTAGAGTCTCATCAAATTTTGTCTGTAGATTCTAAAAATATTTTTTCAAAATTTTTGGAATCAAATTTCCTTTTCCATCTCCCACAAAAAATTGATTTTTCAAGAAACAACATTTTTTAAAAGTGGCCTTTACCATATAGCATAACTTTTTTTTCCATGAAGGATAAAATTCTAATTCTTTCAAATTTAGATTTGTAACTCTGATATCTAGTGCTTCCCTTGGTTAGATAGTTTTTATTGAATATTTTTTCCTTAATCAAGGTTCAAAGTCAAATGGATTACAATTCAGACACAACGCCACTGTATAACGCATAACTTTTTTTGTATATGTCAAAATTTAATTTAATTTTTTTTGTTAGATCAAGGACTTCAATATCTGGTGGACTCATATTTTTCAATTTTTTTTTTTGATAATCTTCTATTTTTCACATGTGAAGAACAAAGAAATTCATTTTGATGAAAACCTATGTTTAATAAAACTTAAAAACAAATACATAACAAAACCAAAACATATTAAAATTATATTCATTGGATAGCTTGTTCTGAGGAATACCATAATCATTTGAAATAAATTTTAAATGAATTCATTTGATCCCCCAAAAGCTAGATCAAAAGTGATTTTTTATCAGCATTTTGATAGGTGTAATGGAGACGCATTTATAGGTATGGTTTAAAACTAGCGAGGTTCTATCCAAGGGGTTTTGATCTAAGGTGATTTGATCAAACTCTATTCAATTGGAATCCTTAAAATGGAACTTTTAAAGGCTTTAATCATTATATTTTCTAAAAATATGTGATTTCAGCTAAAATTTGTTCCTCTCAGGAATTGTAAACCACTATTATGACAGCACCGCATTTCACTTTCTTCATCTGATTGGAACAAAAGAAAATACTCGCATTATTTGCAGTGTTGGAAAACACACTGTCTCCTCTCAGTTATTCCCTCATGAAAAGTTTTTGTTTCGTACGCTTGAAAAATGTGATGAAGTCCATCTTCATATTTTAGAACAACTCTTTGGTGACGTAAATATGGAATTTCCCTTTTTTCATCTGATTGGGTGAAAAGCCATTGGATGATGCTCAGTTCAGTGTTGTGAATCTGTGGATGGTTGTTCTGTTGTGGGCATGTGTGGTGAGCAGGTGTCCATGGGTCTGTGAGTGTGTGATAAGTCAGTGTCAATAACTTGTAATTTTCCTAGGATACAGAGCACCCAAGTTGTCTTGTCCATAAAATATTTTTCAAGAAATTCCCTAATATTATTATCCTTTTTAGAGAGAGTAGAAAAGTAATTTCAATAATCTTCCTCTTCAAGCTCAACTTTTAATGCACTTCCAATCAATGTTGACCATAGTTTTCCTAACTCCTACTTTATCTCATTGAATCGAAATTAGAAAAGTAGAGTTATCCAAGGTGTGTTTATAATTGAGTGGAATACATTAAAAGTTGCTTGAAGAGCAGGAATATTCAAATTCCCATGTATTGTTTTTGAAAAGGATAATAAGCTAGGGAAGTTTGAGAATTTTTTTTGATGGACAAGACAATTTTGTGCAACGTGTCATAGGAAAATTACAAGTTATTAGTCCAGAAAGTGACACTTATGAAGCTTTAGAACTAATAAATAAAATATTTATTACAATTCATAGTGGAAAATACACTGTGTTGTAGAATTTATTGATGATAGAATTTACTTGTTCAACTCCATCCATAGTAGCATCTCTGAATTTCTTTGCGTGCACAAATTGTCATGCAATACAAAACCTCTTCAGTTTGTCCACTTGTGCATTGCCATTTTCCCTTTGCTTATATTGCGCATGCACCTTCCTCAACTTCTCAAGAGCATGGTGGATATTTTTAGTCAATACATTATGTATCTCACTCAACCGCTCTGCTTATTTTCAAGTGTTTTTAGAGAAGATTTGTTTTTCATTCCATGCATTCTAGTACTTGCTGCCTCTAGTTCTGCGTTACCATTTTCCCATTTCACATAGTGCACATGCTCGTTCATCAACTTCTATAGATGAGGAACAATATCTTCAGTCAATACATTATCTATCTCATTCAATTTCGTTTGCTTCTTTTCAAATATTTTTAGAGCAGATTCCTTTTCGATTACATATTATGTACTACCTATTGGTCAAGTTTTGCATTGCCATTTTCTGATTGTGCATATTGCACATGCACCTTCCTCAACTTTTGAATAGTAGGGAGAATCTCTTCACTCAATACATTATCTTTTATCTATCTCATTCAATGTGGTTTGCATAAGTTTCGAAGGTGATCTTCATTACATTCTTATTATGTACTAAACAAATCCTTTTCATTACGTTCATACAGTCTATATATAACTTCATGTTGGAAAACATCGGGTGTGTACTCAAATTGAGGTAAGAGGTCACAAACCAATTGGGTTGTTATTGCATTAATCAGAAAAGGTTTTGATCTCATTCTTACTATTTTCTGAAATTCCTGGTTGGAAAACACTAGGTGTTATAAAACCTACAACCCACATACTGTTCTAATACCCTTTACAAGTAGCAACCCAATTGCTTAGTCACCCCTCATCTCAATTTGGTATTTTTTGTATTCCCCACCTACAGCTCCTTCTCGTGCTTGCACAAGCCACTGGGCCTAGTGTTGTGCAGTTTTCACACACACGCCCCATTGAAAGCAGGAACCCTCTTGACTCTGGTTTTTGATGCCTTTTGTTCCTTTGATTATTGAATTTGGTTGCTTTTAGGAGTGCTTGGATATTATTATTCTTGTTCAAATGATCCCCTGAAATTATTCATTGAAAATCCTGTGTCTCGAGGAGATTTTCGGGTTTTGACTGGTTTCGGGAATTTCCTTCTTGGGCGGAATTCCTCGAATGCATTGGATATTCGATGAGGACTATTTTGCATTGTGTTTAAGAGATTTCTGCCCTTTGCAAAATTCCGCATCCACCGGATTTCTCCGAAATTCCTTTACCCCCTTAGATTCTGAAGTCTTTCTTGGCCTGCCTGGTGAATCTGTGTGCTTAATTTGACTCGTTATGCAAGATCTAAGGTTCTTGAGTTTAATTTATTTCCCTAATGGAGTTAATGTTGTCTTGGAAATGGAATTTTCAGTCACTATTGCACAATTGTGTGAGAAAGTTGGTTTATATGTGCATTACACCTCTTTGATCTCTGGTTTGGCCCTCCTTGCACACTGATACTGGATTTGATTCTGCTGTAAATTTATGCTTGGCATATGAATATGGGTTCATTGATTATCCACTTTTATCTTCTCATGCTAATCTTGTATAAATTGATATTGCTTGAAAAACACTTGCATGATTGACATTTGTCGAAGATCTGAGTTTGGAATGTAGAATTTTCATGGTTCGTCAATTTAAGTGAATATTTGTGTTCACTGTTAACCACACTTGGCAGGTTCTTAGCATTATCAAGAGCAGGGCCTTGAACGGGATATAGTCATGAAGGGAAGATTACGTAATTTGAATTGCACTATGTAAGAAATTGATGAAGGTGAGCGACATTCGGAAAAATCCTTCCGCATAGGAATTTCCTGAGGTTCCTAATTCCACGAAGCTCCAAGGTGGCGAAGAATGGGAGTCCATGAGAACTGTGACAGGCATTGAAACTCAGTGTATTTCGAGTGCAACAAGGTCTTGGAGATTCAAATACCAATATTGCAAAGGCATGATGTTGATATGCAAGTTTTTGAAATATTGTAATTACTTACAGGGGCGGATACATTGAGATTGAACTTAGCGAAATCAAGATGATGGCATTGACCTATTATGTATGGCGTGTCAAGATTATATGAAATGGTAGCAATTTATCGAAGGAGCTAGTGAAAATGGCTTTGGAGCCGTAGATGGTTGAGAATCACGAGATCAAAACTTTGCAAATTGACGCATATCAAAACACCTGGGCTTGTTTTGAATGGTGCATAAACTAGTAGACACATTTGTAGAATCATAACACTCGCAATAGATGTGGAGCTCCCTTGATGAGGTGGTGGTTTGAAATTAGAGGAGGCATCTAAAACGGTACAAAGGAAATTCGTAGTGAAGAACAAATCCTAGAGAAATCCTTCCACGCCGGAATTTCCTGAGACTTCAAATTTCCCCGAATATTCAAACATAAGCGATTCACGTGGTCCTCTTACATGTCAGATAAGATCTGAGAATTTCAATTGTGAAGGATGTATGAGGCAGGTGTTCGAATATTCCATCGAATGGAAAGATTTCATGAGATAGACGAGACAATGAGGAAGCATCAAATTGATTGGGCATGTGAGCAATGATAATTCACAATGCGGGCTACATTCGCCAATCAAGTGCAGAAACACACGGAATATAATCTGGTGATCTCTTGGTGAAATGGAATGCATAGGGCTCGCTAATTTCTATGGAAGTTCAGGATGGCTTAAGAATACCAAAAGCATGGGGAAATCCACCATCGTGGTGGGATCGGTAAAGGTTACTGTACAACAGGAAGATTAAGTCCCTGCTCAGCATCAGAAATGACTGTGCTCATATTCAGGAACGATAAATGGAAAAATATAATGTGATCACCAGAATGGGATAAGAAGGAGAGAACATAGAAATGAAGCTAGTATTCAAACAATGATGACTTTCGAGAATTCTGCCTGGATGACAAATCTTGGAAAAATCCGCAGCGATAGAAATTCCGTGAAAACTCAAAATCCCCGAGGTCCTATATTCTCCGAAGTACAGAATTTCTCGAGAGTCATTCAAATTACGGGGATGGCAAAGTTTTTAGATATATATGAAGGAGGTGACGATCATTGGCATGGGATTGAAAAGCCTATAAATCAATGAGTCCTTGGATGCTTATAGTGATTTGTGTTGCTGGGAGTGGTAATCCGCACTTCAAAGGACCAATGAATCGGTGACTATGTGGGAAATGATTGATAGTAAAGTGACCCCGGGGATGATTCTTCACGTGTTTTATTACAGCTAGCAATCATGTTTCCATCGTGATATTGTTGCAACTGGTGATGGCCGACGACGACTCCCCTTTGCATATGTTCTAATGGATAAGCGTCAAGATATTCTGCTATTGGCCGTCAAATGGAGATATTGATAAGGATAAAGTTGCATATTTGAAATAGATGGAAGATTATGTCGATCCCATACGCATGGTATTCAAAAGAAAAGGAGTCCTGAGAAGTGAGTGAATCTAAACTATCTCAGTGTACGTAGTGAATAAAGGTCCATACTCCTTCCGTGTAAAAGGAGCTCATACTTACGGGCAATGCTGAGGCTAATAATTATGTTATAATATGCACAATCGTTCATAAGCAGGGATGAATATTTGGAGCAATAAGGCGCAGATTGATATGTTGTTGACAATAGCAATATGATTGGAGCAATAAGGAAGCGTTCAAACTTAGATTGCTAAAGGTGGTACAATGAGATCCATATGTTGAGAATATAAAGTGATACCAAGATTTGGCATGGTCGATCAATTCAGGGCAGTCTTTGGTGGCGATAAGATGATAAATAAATGGAGGCTAGTTTTATTGAAAGTTTTAAATCGATTTAATCTTCCTTAATATTTGGATTCATTTATGATTATTTTTATTCTTATTGTAGGATATTAAACAAATGAATGGAGTTTCAAACTATTTCAACTAGACCAATGTTTGGAAATGTGCTAAGGAAGGAGGATAATTCAAATTAGTCAAATGCCATCATATATGGAAACGTGTCGAGGATAAGCTGCCAAAAGGATTTCTAATTTCAATTCAATAAATTAAATATGGAACTTACCTAAGAATCCGTGCCCAACTATTTGCCGACTGGAGGAATTTTCTGGAGATTCAATATCACATGTGGACCTGTGTCTTTTATCCAATCAAGATTTTTGTTGATGTCAAGGTGGCAGAGTCTTATTTTCTCATTGATCAAGATTGTAACTGCTATTTTCTCACTAGTTGATGATGTACCCAGGATTGTCAAACCCTAATGATGCTTCTAGATGTGCCATTTGTGCCCTTGATTTGATCTGATCATGGCCATTGATTCAAAAAATGTAAAAATTTATAAAAGGCCAGTGCCTTCTCATTTGTAAGGTAGAGAGTAGAAGTCATAAGAATTAGATGTAGAAGCAAGTAGGGTAGTAAAGCAAGAATTAGAGCTAGGAGGTAGTTCATTTTGAGCAAGTGTTGTTACAGAACACTAGAATTGTTGATGTCATTGGATGATTCAATACAATTGAAGACATTGTATTTTTGGTGATCTCTTTGTGTTGACTTATCTTGCATGGTTCTTATTGTTTCATCTTTTGAAACTGACCAAGGTTATTAGATATATGTTAGATTTAGAATTAGAAGTGATTCAATGGTGTTTATGATTTGATGTTTGAAGTGTTTGCAACGATCCTTAGTCCATACTTTTTGCAGCTAGCTGACTATTAGTTGCTTTGCAAAGTTAGCCTGGACCTTATATTCACTGTGTTTAGTTCAATTGTGAATGTTTGTTCATTTCAATTGCAAATAGGGTTGTTTTGAATGAATGTTCAAGATTTGAAAATCTTTATTACCTTAGAAGATTGCACTATTCTTGTAAGATTGCAAATTCATCTGGGTTAAGCAAGAATTGGTTTATGAGGGATTGGTCCATTTCAAGTATTTCATCATTTTCATTGTTAATCTTAGGAGTAGTATTAATCTTAGTAATCTCTCTAAAACCCTTATCTTTTTTATTTCTTTTATGATTCGAGTTAGATTTAGGATTGAAGTATCATTACATTGCCACATCTGATAAATTAAAGATTCAGTATTTGCTTGTAGTAAGGTCCCTTTGTGATTACCAACATTTTCACATTTATCACTGAGTTGTTTATGCATTGTCAAGATCTGACATTAGAGACCTTGGGGTTATCTCTTTAGACTTGCTAATAGAGATTTACCTTTCAAGAGAGATAGGATACTTGTATCTTGTCTAAGTTGTTGCTTTGCAGAAAACATCATCAACACCTAGTTTTTTCAACCGATAAGAGGTGGAAAAACTGCCCTAACGGTGTTGTTATATCCTTCCTACTATTTCTCTAATGTTTTCTCTCGTACGCTAGTTTCATCAAATTTATCCCCCATTTGGTGGGCCCCACACTACTATGTATCATCATGTTATGTATGTTTCAATGTATGGTTTCATGCATTTTTGTATGTAAATAGGTGCTTTTTGTGTAGAGATCAGTTGCGTCCCATTACATTCTTACTGTGTACTAAACAAAACTTTTTTATTATGTTCTTATTGTCTATATATAAGTGCATGTTAGAAAACACTGGGTGTGTAATGAAATCAATCCAAGGGGTGATAGACCAATTAGGTTGTTACTGCATTGATCACAAAAGTTTTTGAATACATTCTTACTATTTTCTAAAATTTTGGGTTGGGAAACAATGGGTGTTATACAAGCTGTAACCCACATACTGTTCTAAAACCCTTTACAAGTAGCAATGCAATTGCTTACTCACCCTCACCTCAATTTGGTAAGTTTTATGGTTTCCCACATGCAACTCCTTGCTGTGCTCTTCACCCTCTAGGTTTGAGAATGGAGATTGAAGCACAAAGTGTTATCCAACATGTAATTATTTTGTGCATTATCATATTTAACCAATGTGATCACCTGTTATTTTTTGGTCAATAAAGGTGATCACCAAGGTTTTCATTGACTTCTTAATGTTTATTCTTGAATAATCGATGCAAACTATGCTTTGCAACCAATGTGTCTTGCAATAATTTGTATTTTTTCAGTTATCTATACAAGTAATGAAAAAAAAAAAAGTTTGAGAGTGGTACGTGGTATCTTTCTTGTGTGTCTTGTCTGCCCTCGTTGATTATGCAAGTGATGGCCTCTTTCATATACCAAGAGAGATGAGTTTGAGATATATCCAAATGAACATTCAGTGCTTCACAGTTCCAGCAGAATGGCAAAAGGACAGATATAATTACTGATAGATATATTACTAGTGTTAGTGATAGGTTAAATTAGAAATCAAATTCCCATCATACAAATTAATATGTTTGTTTATTGACTGTACAAGCTGGCATGTTGCAGTCAACACAACATATAATCCAATATTAGTGAAGTTTGGAATGAAGTGAATTCTTTGTAGCACCAAATTTCTTTCATTTTCCAATTTAATCTATTGCTGACATTTTTATTTCTTCCAAGTGGTTGATATAGGCGAGGAAAAAAAATTGAACAAAACAAGGGTAGGTGGATTGAGAAGGACGCTTAAGGAGACGTGAATATTCTACACTAAATACAGGTGATTTTGGCTGCCATAGCTTGAATCGCAAGTGTACTAGACAGTTAAATTTCCAAAATTTATTTTGCGAATTTAGAAGTTTTGATTTATATATGGATGGGATGCTTATTGTGGGGAATGCAAACAATTTGCACTTTAATTTAAATAAAATAAATGTTACATTATTGTGTGTGTATTATATCCCAAAATTTTACGTGAATTATGTTTCCTCATTGAAGAGTGAGTGTTGCATGGGAAATGTTTAAAGCATTAGTGAAGGGTGATACTACATCCTTTTAATTATGTTTCTCATAATTGATTTGTGTTAATTTTAGGTTGATTTCTGCAACACTACATCAGTATCATTTGTCTCCCAAAATAGAACAAGAACCTTTGGATGCTTGGTAATTAGATCAAATATATTTCAAAAAGAACATAATATTTATGATTTTACATTAGAGTATCTCCCCCTTTAAATCATGTACCTTTGTTTAGTTGTGAAGCATTGTTGCATAGTTGGGTTTCATAAGGTTGTGAATAAGGAACACTGTTATTGTAATTATTTTTACTCAATATAATATACCATACAAACTGCAAAGGTGAGGCCATAATAAAATAGAAATGGCCATTAGGATTCCAAATTTTGTAATGGAATTGCTCTTCTATACACAATGCAAAAGTTCTAAAAAAAAATCTATTTTGTAATGTAGAAGCCTCTTTACAAGTATGAGTTTTCCTTGTTGCCACTTTGGAGGTTTAGAAACAAAATGTGTTCTCAATTGTGTAGACATACTGAAAAGACACACCTATGTACATACAAAAAATGTATAAAACCATAAATAAAAGCATACATAACAACATACATGGAAACAAAAAGTGACAAAACCGGTAGACAAGACCAAACATCCATGAAATGGTAGGTAGGAGTTAACGGTGGCATCAGGTTGGTATTGCCACCTCTTGTCGATTGATAAATGTGGGCGTCTTAGCTTGGCCGTGAATTTTTTCTTTCATCCATTTTTTCTTGGCACGAGAAAATTGGAGGCAGAGTGATGTGTGCCTTTTTGGTTTGGATAAAGAAGGGTGAAAACATGATTTGTTTCTAGTCTGGACATTGAAAATTGAAGGTTCTAGTGCACATGGAGGAGTTGGAGGAGAAAACCGACCAAATTGAGGTGACAAGTACTATCCAATAGTGTTGTAGAGGGTTTTACAACACTATCTAGGTTGCTTGTTTCTTAACATTTAGGGTTTTACAACATGAATTGTTGCAAAATAGAATGAAGTGCGTACTATGAAGCACACTATGTATTGACAGTTAATAGAGTCCCCCTTAAATGGGAGATGTGCTATTTGATAAAATAGAACACCATTTATACGTTTGCATATCTACATTTCAAGACAAAGGTTGGGTATAAGTAAAGGCAGGCTTCAAAACACATTGTGTTTTCCAACATGCACTACATAGCGTTCACCACTTCCAGTGAGTTTATTCATTATTGCCAATAACTATAAGAAATTGGTGTTCTCACTATTTGTAATGCACACCTACATATACGGGTTTAAAAAGCAAAAGGGATTGGGTATGTTGTGATGTGGAGGTTGAAAAATGCAGTGTGTTATGAAGCATGCAATTTGTTATATACTTGAAACTTAAACACAACAATAGAAGGTGTCATTTTGAAGACATTCATACTGTTTTGTAACATTCCATGTTGCAAAACTATACGTGTTAAGAAGCAAGCAACCCGCTGTGAGACAACCCCTTAGATTAAAAAAAGGAGATTCAAACAACTAAAAGCCCACATTGTGTTTTCCAAAATATAACTATTTTGTGCACTTTTTTTTTTCAATCATCCAAAATTTAACACACAACAATGGAAGGTGTAATTTTGAATACATTCATACTATTTTGTAAAGCTCCATGTTGTAATGCCCTACGTGTTAAGAAGCAAGCAACCCACTGTGAGGCAACCCTTTACATTTAAAGAAGGAGATTCGAATAACTGAAAACCACCACTGTGTTTTCCAAATTACAATTATTTTGTGCACTTTTTTTTTGGTCATGCAAAATTTAAATGCAATTTTTTCCCAAATTAAAAGTCCTTATAAATTTTGAAAGGGCTTTTCAATACATTTAGATTGTCTATATTACAAAATATTTTGAAGACATTCTTTTTGTTTAGTAAGAATGCATGTTGGAAAATCCTAGGTGTTAAGAAACAAGTAATGCATATAGTGTTGTAAAACCCTATGCAACTGAGAAGAGATAGTGTGTTTTCCAACACTGCAAATAATGTGAGCATTTTATTTGTTCCAATCAGATAAAGAAAGTGAAATGACATTTGGACTGTAGCAAGAGTTGTTCAAAAATTTGAAAGTGGACTTCATTACATTCTTGGAGTAACAAAATAATACTCTTCATAACGAACTAACTGAAATGGGATAGTGTATTTTCCAACACTACAAACAATCTCTAACAACATTGTGTCTTGCAGGTTTCATAATACCTATTGTTTTCTAATTTCATTATATTCTTGACACCTCATTTTGTTATTTGCAAATAATGATTTCGAATGCCATGTTTTTTTAGGTTTTTGTCCATTATGAAATATGATTTTGAAAACCCACCGGTGTTGAAATGTTTTCCCAGTGACAGGAAAGGCCATGACAAGTTAGAGTTAACGTCTGACCATCAAGTATTTCCATCGGTGTGAATTTTCCGTCTGGCCTTCTTTTCCATCGTGGTGTTTTGTTCCAGTTAGATGAAGAAAGTGAAATAAGATTTCGATTGTAGCAAAGTGAAATTTGAAAGCGGACTTCATTACATTCTTGGAGCATACCAAAACAAAACTATTATATATTCTGCATGGTTTTTTATTTCTTTAAATGTTATTTAGTTATTTCACTCATATTTCCACAATGGGTTGTCAGCTATTTCATTTAGAAATTGCAATATTTTAAAACCAGCAAATGGGAGGAAACAAAAATTTAAAACCCTTGACACAAAAACATGCAAACAACTTTGAATTTCAAATAAAAACCCCTTTTCCCAAGGAAAACCCTTTGTTTTTATGTCAATGAAAACCCATCTTTGCAACAAATAGCCATTCATTTCTTCACAATTCCTAGGCAGAATGGGAAAATGGCATATATTGCTGGCGTATAAACATACTTGCTAACTAGGAAGTTGCACACACCTCTCAAATGCATTTTTGTATGGAGGGTGGTCCCATGGCTTCGGCCTCTAAATGCTTGCAAATCCTTCTCATTGCTCTCTAACAACCTGCAAAACATCACTGTGGAAAATGGTGGCGAAAATGGGACCTCGTCTAGGCCTTTTTCTATTTGCAAATAATGGTTTTGAATGCCACGTTTTGGGCTTTTTTTCCATTATGAAATATGATTTTTAAAACATGATGACTGTTATGATGCATGTGACATGTGTTTTTTTAGGGAGAATATCATCATCCCAATTGTAGAAGGTGATCTCCTTGCAACATGGCTTACACATGATAACATATTTCCCAAGTCTTCAGGGATAAAACATGTCTTATTAAATTATTGCTAGTTGATTTTTGCATTCGATTGTGTAAGAAATTTTGCATCAACATTTTAAATCAAACTTTGTGATCCATCATTGAGATGAAAAATAGAGCATAAGGGGTGACCCTCATGCTCTCTTCTTCATCCTGATGATGGATCATAGAGTGTGATCTGAAACATTGATGCAAAAATTATTACACAATCAAATCCAAAAATCAACTAGCAATAATCAATATGGATTGTGGAAAATTGATATCATTTATGTCTAATTATATTATCATGTGAAAGAAATATATTTTTTCAGGGATAATGGCTTGGTTTTACTATATTTTGTAGGGATATTAGCTTCTGCCTTGCAATTGGATGTCGCTATTCTCCCTAGAAGAATGCATGCTAGAGGCATCATAACAAACAAAAATGCATTAAAACATACAAAAATACATACAATGCCACATGATGGGAAAGTGTATTGCAGAAAATAATTGGAGGTTGGAAAACACTGTGTGTTGTGAATTCTTTCATTTTGCACATTGAAAGTTGAAGGTTTGAGAGCATGGGGTGGAGTTGCAGGTGCAGGATATATAAAAGCATCCAAATTCAACTAAGGGGTGAGTAAGAAATTGGTATGTTACTTGTGAAGGGTTTGTAAATGGTATTTGGTTTGCAGGTTTAATAACACCCAATGTTTTCCAACTTGTAATTACACATTGTTGGCCTTGCCATTGTAGAAAAGGTTGACCTGTCAATGCCCGATACAAGTGTTAGATAAGACCTATATAAATACATGACAACATTTCATGACAACTGGGCATCTTTGTAGCTACTTTGCAATATTCGCAAAATAAGCTCTTCACTCTAGCACACATCACCACCTCTTCCATAATCTAATCCACTGAGGTCCATGATGTCGAAAGGTGTCATCGATGTTTGATGGAGAGAAGTGCATATTTTGGAAATGAGAAAGGTATGCTTCAAAGTTTCCCAGTTGTCATGAAATGTTGTCGCGCTGGCAGGGGGAATTGTTGGAAGCTTGGCACTTCTACCCCTTAGTGAGTGTTGTCTGTGTGATTCACGGTATGGTTTAATTTCCTACCATGCATCTTATCTAACGCTTGTATCAAAAATTGAGAGGTTGACATTTTTGTGCAACAACAAGGTCAACACACATAGACAATATGAATGTAATGACAACATTTTGGTTACTTAAGCAGTAAGAACCTAATTGGTTGGTCACTCCTCACATGAATTTGGATAGTTTTATGTATCCTCCAGTTGCAATTATATTGACAGTATGAATGTCTAGGAAGCCTTTTTATTTTTACATGCTAATAATGTAATGAAGTTCACCTTCAAAACACATAACTCTTATAGTATAAATTGTATTTGAATTTCTTTGTATGGTTGAAACAAAGAAATGCACAAAATAATGGTAGATTGAAAAACACAACGTGGGTTGTTAGTTGTTTCATTATGCATATTTAAATCTAAGAAGTTGAGAGGACGGGGAGGACTTCCAGGTGTAGGATACAATCGGTTGTAGGTTTCTTAACACCTTGTGTTTTAGAATTTCATTACATTATTGCTATCTAGAAAGATAAATGTTCTCAAGAAAATCACAAAACCTACCAAAGATGGACATGGGGATGGGGAGAGCACTGGCTTGCAAGTGGGAGAGGGTAGTAAAGTTGGACATGGGGATGAGGAGAGCGTTGGATTACAAGGGGGAGATACAATAAAAATGGACATGGGGACGAGGAGAGCACTACCTTGCAAGTGGGAGAAGGTAATAAAGATGGACATAGGGATGAGGAGAGCATTAGCCTGCAAGGGGGATATGGTAATAAATATGGACATAGGGACGAGGAGAGCGATAGCCTGCAACGGGGAGATGGCAATAAAAATGGACATGGGGACTAAGAGAGAAGTGGTGTGCCACTATATCGGTAACAGACCCAGCACACTTCCATGATTCTCTTCTTATTTCTTTATGAATCCTTTAATAGTCCTTCAATTATGATTCACGTCAATGACATTTCCATTGCAGCCAAATCCTATGGATGAATAGATGATAGAGTTCAAGGGAATAACTTTTAAGGTCAGTGATCAAATTGATCTTTGGAGGCAGCGTAAACGGGTTGCCAAAGGAATTGTACATGTTGTCAATAGAAACACTAAAACCCACACCTTTATGCACCAAAAAAAATTATGTGAGAGTCAACATTGTTGAGGCCATTGTTGGTGGCTGCTTAGTGCCTTTTCCATGTCCTAGCGCAAAGACCGTCGAAGAGTACATAGGAAGCTTCATGGTATGGAATCTCTCCAAGATGAAGCATTCTCTTCCAAAGGTACATATAAATGATATGTTGTTGTATATATCATACTACCTTATATTGTTTCCATCCATACATTAATTGTGAACATTGTTTGTTATAGGGTGAAGGTGTTAAAAGTACCAAGGAAAATGCACAACCTACAAAGAAATCTGTTGTTTCACATTCATCATCTGCGAGGGTTCATGGAATTTGAATCACCCCTCCCGAAATACACAAGAACCCTAAGAAACGTGCCATATATTACACATGCTTGAACTCAATTGCAAAGAATAGGCAGAATAGGATATGATGAGATAGGTTCAGAATACTGATTCTGCATTGTGGGTTTCATTATTTGATTATTGAACAATTATGGTGTAGAGATATACCATTTTCATATGTTTGAACACTATGTTATACATTTGATATCAGACTTTTCATGGCCCTCTGTAATTATTTGATTATTGAACAATTATGGTGAACAAATATACTATTTTCATATGTTTGAACACTATATTGTTATCCATTTCATATCATACTTTTCATGGCCCTGTTATTGTTTTGTTACGAGCAAGAATGTAATGAATTCCACTTTCAAGTTTTAGAACAAGTATTTTGCTGACTGAAATTGCATATTTCCTTTTTCCATGTGATTGGAACAAATGAAATGCTAGCATTGTTTGCAGTGTTGGAAAACACACCATCCCCCGTCAATTATTTTGTATGATAAGTATTTGTTTCGTTATGACCAGGAATGTAATGAAGTCCACTTTGAATTTTTAGAACAAATATTTGGTAGAGTGGAGACAGAAGATTTCCCTTTTCCATGTGATTGGAACAAATAAAATGCTTGCATTGGTTGCAGTGTTGGAAAACACATTGTCCCCTATCAGTTATTTGCTTATGAAAAGTTTTTATTTCGTATGCTCCCAAAATGAAATGAATTCCACTTTGATTTTTTAGAATGATAATTTGGTAGAGTGGAAATGGAATATTTCTTTTTTTCATATGATTGGAACACATAAAATGCTTGCATTGCTTGTAGTATTGGAAAACACATTGTCCTATGTCAGTTATTTCATTATGAAAAGTTTTTATTTCTTACACTCCAAAAATGAATTGAATTCCACTTTGAATTTTTAGAACAATGATTTGGTAGAGTGGAGATGGCAGATTTCCCTTTTCCATATGATTAGAACAAATAAAATGCTTGCATTGGTTGCAGTGTTGGAAAACACACTATCCCCTGTCAGTTATTTGCTTATGAAAAGTCTTTATTTCGTATGCTCCCAAAATGAAATGAAGTCCACTTTGATTTTTTTAGAATGACTATTTGGTAGAGTGGAAATGTCATATTTCCAATTTTCATGTGATTGGAACACATAAAATGCTTGCATTGCTCGCAGTTTTGGAAAACACACTGTCCCCGGTTAGTTATTTCGTTATGATAAGTATTTGTTTCGTTATGACCAAGAATGTAATGAAGTCCACTTTGAATTTTTAAAACAACTATTTGGTAGAGTGGAGATCAAAATTTCCCTTTTCCATGTGATTAGAACAAATAAGATGCTTGCATTGGTTGCAGTGTTGGAAAACACACTGTCCCCTGTCAGTTATTTGCTTATGAAAAGTCTTTATTTTGTATGCTCCCAAAATGAAATGAATTCCACTTTGAATTTTTAGAACGACTATTTGGTAGAGTGGAAATGACATATTTCCTTTTTCATGTGATTGGAACACATAAAATGCTTGCATTGCTTGCAGTATTGGAAAACACATTGTCCCCTATCAGTTATTGCCTTATTGAAAAGTTTTAATTTCTTACACTCCAAAAATGAATTGAAGTCCACTTTCATATTTCATCAATTTTTTTTTATTTTATATGCTTGAAAAATGTAATGAAGTCCACTTTGAAATTTTATAACTAGTTGCTTGAGTAAAAATGACATTTCTTTTTTGCATGTCATTGGAACAAATAGAATGCTCACATTATTTTCAGTGTTGGAAAATGCACTATTCTATGTCAGTTACTAAATGTTATGAAAAATTAATTATGTATGTCAACTTACTTACAAATGTAAGCACATGCAATGAGCACTTTATGTTCTAGAGACTATAACAAAACAATATATTGAAGTTCACCTTCATATTTTATGAAAACCCTTACTTGCAAAAAAAATTCCATTTCAATATTGTAATATGTTTGGAACAAAAGATGCAAAAAAAAGTTGCAGGTAGCTAGAAAACACACAGGGTTGTTCGTCACTTCTCAATTTTTGTTCAAAGACAACACTTTCTATTATGCAAACTGTAACAACACAATGTATTGAAGTTCACCTTCATATTTTATAACAACTCTTACTTGCAACAAACATTCCATTTCAATATCGTAATACGTTTGGAACAAAAGATGCACAAAAAAAGTTACAGGCTGGAAAACACACAGGGTTGTCCATCACTTCTCAATTGTTGTTCAAAGATAACACTTTCTGTTATGCAAACTATAACAACACAATGTATTGAAGTTCACCTTCATATTTTATAACAACCCTTACTTGCAACAAACATTCCATTTCAATATCGTCATACATTTGGAACACAAGATGTACAAAAAATGTTGCAGGCTAGAAAACGCACAGGGTTGTCTGTCACTTCTCAATTGTTGTTCAAAGACAACACTTTCTGTTATGCAGACTGTAACAACACAATGTATTGAATTTCACCTTCATATTTTATAACAACCCTTACTTGCAACAAACATTCCATTTCAATATCATAATACGTTTGGAACACAAGATGCACAAAAAAAGTTGCAGGCTGTAAACACACAGGGTTGTCTATCGCTTCTCAATTATTGTTCAAAGACAACACTTTCTGTTAAGCAGGCTGTAACAACACAATGTATTGAAGTTCACATTCATATTTTATAACAACCCTTACTTGTAGCAAACATTCCATTTCAATATTGTAATACGTTTGGAACACAAGATGCACAAAAAAAGTTGTAGGATGGAAAACACACAAGGTTGTCACTCATTTCTCAATTCATGTTCAAAGACAACACTTACCGTTATGCAAACTATAACAAAACAATGTATTGAAATTCAATTTCATATTTTATAGCAACCGTTACTTGTAGGAAACATTCCATTTCAATATTGTAATATGTTTGGAACACAAGATGCACAACAAAAGTTGCAAGATGGAAAACACACAGGGTTGTCCGTCACTTCTCAATTCTTGTTCAAAGAAAACACTTTCTATTATGCAAACTGTAACAACACAATGTATTGAAGTTCACCTTCATATTTTATAACAACCCTTGCAAAAAAAATTCCATTTCAATATCGTAATACATTTGGAACACAAGATGCACAAAAAAAGTTGCAGGGTGGAAAAAACATAGGTTTTTCACTCACTTCTCAATTCCTATTCAAAGACAACACATATGGTTATGGAGACTATAAAAATACAATGTATTGAAGTTCAACTTTATATTTTATAACAACCCTTACTTGCAGGAAACATTCGATATCAATATCGTAATACTTATGACTTGTATAAGACATGCTTTCTACTTAAAGATGTTCAAATGAGACAAAAAACTTGAGGATTTACACATAAAATCACAAAAACAAGTGTCAATCATTCATACGCACAATGAAGTAGCCATTTACAAGGAAAAAACTCGAAATTTTATTGATAAAAGAGGTCCTTACATAGTTGTATAAGTCTAAAATGAGCTACAATTTGTTGTCTTCAACAATGAAAGAACTCCAAAAGTTACAATACAATGCTTGGAGAGAAAAGTAGCGAAATATCTGCCTACAAATGGAACTTGAAGCTTAATATACAACATATCTGGCAGTTCCTTCTTGAAGAATCAGTCCTTTAATAAATGAATTTAGAACAAAATCATTGCATGCTTCTAAAACTTCTCATCAATTGATGATAACAATTTCACCATGTATAGAATAGATAGTACCCCTTTGACCAAAACTATGTCCATCTCATAGTCTTTAAGCATTGTTTTTTTGGCTTTCAGTAGCTCTCATGACTATAGCTGTGACTTCCTTCTTAGCAAAAATAAAAAAAACATACTATCACTATCTTTCTTGATTTGACATCATTGAGTTTAGTCATACCTTTTCCTGTCACAGGTGGCCCATAGAAGAACATATTGTGAAAAGGAAATTCACTAGACTTTGTATTTAGAGTTGCTTTTCCAAGTTGTCTAGTTCTCTTCTTGAATGCTTCATCTATGTAACACAAATATCCATCCAACTCCTTCCATTGTACTGTGCAGTTTCACATAACCCACTTGTGTGTTGTGGATTACAAAATCTCTGCAAAATGGCTTAAAATACTAAGAATACATAATATCATCTAGTCATGTTGCAATAATAGAGGATAGTTACATTGAAATAAAGATATTAAGGATGTTAGGACAATCATAGAGGAAGATTTCTCTAATTGAATTGGCAAGATTAATAAGGTATCATCAAATAGGGCATTGAACTTATTAGATGTCTACCATCTCTGTGAACAATACAGTGCATAAATATTCAACTTGAGCTCCACATTTTATAACAATATTGAAAATCACCTTCATATTTTATAAAAATGCCTACTTGCAATAAACATTCCATTTCGATATCATAATATGTTTTGAACATAAAATGCAAAAAAAAGTTGCAGGATGGACAACACACAAGGTTGTGACAATGTTTTCAAATGCTTTCATATTTTATCTAAGATAAATAATTCACATCACTCAATCAAATGTAAAAACATTTTGAGTCAATATTATAGATTCTAAAGAAAATTACAAGCCACATTTAATACTGTTAACACTAAGAACTACGTCAACCATTTATGAATAGGTATAATTTTTGCATTCTCAACATCCAAAAGGATTTGGTGCACTCTGATTATCAAGGTGGAATTGACATCATACAATGTTGGCACCCCGTAATACACATGTAGTAGCCTAAATGATGGTCTGACATGGTGGATCTCGAACCTAACAATGTGGTTGAACTTGAACACGGCCAACAACCATTCCTCCATAGGACCCATGTGATTACTAATTAGAGATTCCCCCTTAAGAAATCTCATAAACCTCATGGTCAGCTCGTTTGTAAGATTGTGCTTGTGTATGATTACTATTGGTTGAATGCATACCTTCCAGATGCATCCAGCTAGGAAAAGGTCTCAAATTTCTTGGTAAAGAGACATTGGCCTATCACATAAATTTAAAATCTATATTTCTAGATTGTAATATTGAATTTACATGCCCATTTTTTCCCATACACCAAAGATGTTGTAAAGAAGTGAGAATAATTATGATAGTTGAAATCAGTGCCGTTTGACCCTTTTCTATCAATTCTCCTTAACATATTTTCTCGCAACCTATATGGGAGACTCAATTCCTCAATGCGAGCAAGAATATTGCATGGAAGATATGGTTTGTAGTTTCTCAACCAACTATCCACCCATGCTTGTGAATTGTGCGACATCTTCTATACAACTGGAGCAACAGGTAGTGAAATTCCTGAAATGAAAGACAACTTTTTTAGAAGGTACAATTGCAATATTTTATTAGAAAGACACCCTCAATGCAATGGAAACACTGAAAAAGAAGCCAACAAAGTGAAAGATATAGATAATGTTTTCACTAAATAGATTCTACTTATTCTTCAGAACTTAACAAAGCAACATGTGCAATATCTCCAATGGGCATATGGAAATGCACGAATGGAACAACAGGAACTAAAATGCCTAAAATGAAAGACAACAAAAATTTCAGCAGATACAACAAAATTATCTAATTAGAAAGATAATTTGAATGTTGGCTTCATTACATTCTTGGAGTGTATGAAACATTAACATTTTCATGATGAAATAGGTGACAAGGGAAAAAGTGTTTTCGAACATGGAAAATAATGTGAGCATTCTATTTGTTACCATCAGACGAAGAAAATCATAAAGGACATTTGGACTATGTGAAACAGTTGCTCAAAAAATTCAAAGTGAAACAAGACTTTTCATAATAAACTAATTGTGTAGGGACAATGTGTTTTCCAATAGTGCAAACACTATGACCATTTTTTAGTGGTAACAAAACAAAACCTTTCATAGGGAACAAAGTGACATGGGACAGTGTATTTTCTAGCAGTGCAAACACTATGACCATTTTCAGTGGTAATGAAACAAAACATTTCATAAGGAACAAAGTGACAAGGGACAGTGTGTTTTCTAGTAGTGCAAACACTATGACCATTTTATTTGTTCCAATTAGATTGAGAATGTGAAATGGATATTTTTATTGTACCAAATAGTTGCTCAAGAAATTGAAAGTGGACTTGATTACAGTCTTCGTCATAAGAAAACAAAACTTTTCATAACAAACTAACTGACATTTGGACTGTGTTTTTCAATAGCGAACAATGCGAGCATTTTATCTGTTCCAATTAGATGAAGAAATTTAAATGGAATTTTGAATGTACAAAAACATTGCAAAAGTGGACTTCATAACATTCTTGGTCACAATGATACAAAAAAAATTTCAAAATGAACTAACTCACATGGGACAGTGTGTTTTCTAACACTACAAATAATGTGAGCTTTTTTTTGCGCAATGTACATATGGAAACACACAAGTGGAATAGGATGTACTAGAATGCTTGGAATGAAGAAGGGAACTACTATGAGAACACTTGAAAAGAAGTGAGCAATGTGAAAGAGATAGATAAAGTTTTGACCGAACAGATTCTTCTTGCTCTTCACAAGTTGAGGAAGGACCACGTGCACTATGCTTACCTACAGACGAAGGTTCACTGAAGTATGCTTGTGCAATCCTTAGTAACTCTTGAAGAAGTAGCAGAGTGAATGCACGTTGGCCGACATCAGCCTATCACCATAGCCAAATTTTTATAAGGAAGCATGGTATTGCATAATGTCATACCAAAAATTGGACTTACCTACACATAGTTATTAAATTTGAAACATACCTTCCATTGGGTTTACACTCACGAAAGACAGTCATCGGCGAGGACTCCTTTCCCCAGATTGGAATGTTGAAGCGAACAAAAAAGGGCAAAAAAGAAATCAGAAAGTTTATGACATGGTAGAAGCACATACTAGAAAACGAAATCTGTAATACCATTTCCTATTACAATATAGAAATTGAAATGGGTTTTCTCATAGTCACCCACATTAGATGTTGTATCCTATGCCATATCCATAGCAGCTATGCCTAAAGTCTCACATTGCATATTGACATTCACATTCAAGATATTGTTCGTGGATAAGGGAAAGGAGTCATACATAGGAGTTTGATGATCTGACTGCTTTGCAGCAGGCTTCGTACGACAAGTTGCATGTCGACGATGACCCTTGCTTTCACTAATCCATGGATGCATGTGAATGTTGTTAGTTGCAGCTCCATCAAGATTAGGAATGAATTCAAATGACAATGCATTTGATTGTTGTAGGTCCTGAAGAAACCTCTCCATGCACTATGCGTATGATTGCACCTGTTGTAGACACTGTGGCAGTGTATGCATCACTTTGTTCAAGATTTCATTTGTGTCATTCCAAATAGAAATTTTGAGCACATGTTCATCATATACATGAGTGATAGAAGGAGCTTGTGTAGGGGTGAGAAGATTATGATTTTTTCTTCAATGCCCCCTTATGACAATGTCTCATTCAAATCTATCCCTCTATCAATTGGTTGACCTCCCTCGTCTAAATGACCACACAGAAGAAAATTGTACTAGGCAATAGAAAATTCAAAACATAATTGAATCCTATAATGTAACACAATTCAAATTCAAATTCACTTACCGTGGACCACCCCTTCAATGATAGATGATCTTTTAATCAAGTCAGCAACCTTCAGGACATGTTTGCAAGTGTCCCCCTGCAAACTCCAAGGGCACTCACAAACAAAAAGGTGCTCCCCAAATTTCCAAACAAGGTAGTGGTTGGACCTACTTTGAATTTTCACCTAGTACCATCCAGGATGTGTTTCATCAGGAATACAATGATCATTTCGAATTTCCTTGGCCATCTCCAAACTAGATCGCATATTTAAAAACTTATAGTTTGTCAAAAAACCATAATGCTGAAACTTTTCCTCTTTCCTATAGAATGGTTCCATTTTATACAAAAGTGTGTAATACAAATAGTCCATTCTCCTAGTGCCTTTTTTAGAATGATCACACAAGTACCAATTTTTGAGTGTGCAATGGTATGACTCAATGGTTGCATTTGTATCCTACTTGGCATGTGGGAATAGTCTGCAATTTTTTTCCCACATGGCTACGAAAAAAATCCAATAGTCAAGTAAACTACAATGTATTAGAGGTAATGTCAAAGAATGTGAATGGTGAGAATCCTATGAGGTGAAAAAAACAATCAAATCACCAATTCAACCTTCTCCTTCACACCAGGTCTTGTTGAAGTACTCTAAAAATTGGGGCTAATAATTGAACTCCTTAAAGAAATAGTTCAATAGTTGAGTGACACTATCTTCACTGTCATTGATTGTCATCATGATCATGCCAAGTTTGTGGAAGATTTCCATTTCCCTTTCCTTGGTTGTATACTTATATACATTCTTCAGAAAATCCCTTTTAACATGCCAAAGGCATAGAAGCACACAACATTGCAAGACAACCCTAATAAACAATACAAATGATATTTTTTATTGCTCATTTGCATGAGAAAGTGGCATTGAAAACAAATAGAAAATGAGAAAGGTACACAAATGAACAAAGAGATGCACATACTATATGGCTTGGATTTCTGCAATCCCATCATCAGTAAAAAATGCATTGATTCTCCAGTCGGGTTTGACTCTTCTTCCACAGTCATGAAATACACGTAGCCATAGAGAGATGTCCTCAATTTTGTTTCATGCGGAGACTACCCACACAACTAGCACACCACTCTGTTGCTCATTGAAAACAAGCAAAGTATACAATGGAAACTGTAGACATAACAAATAAACATGAGTATTGTCAGGTTTATAGCCAACAAGATCATTGAAAAGATGAAGAACTATTTGTTAATGTTTGTAAGGCCTCACCCCAAATTTGTTAGTGGAAAATGTGGAATCCATTGAGATGACTGAATTGTGTGATTGGCTAACCATCTTATCCAACATCCATGGAGTCTGAACCCCGATAATGAAAGGTGTATCATTCCCATTGGGCCATTGAACGTAGAATTTGTCAAAGTTCTGTCTATTCCACATCATGATACTTGTTGAATTGACTTTGTGTTTTTATGTGTGAGTAGAACACACCTTTTTCTAGACATTCATTACATCCTTTCTTGTAAGGAATTGATCTCTCTTTGAAATCATGCCACATAAGACAAGATCGTTGATGTGTCTATCCATTATTGCATTGACACTGACATCCAGGAGCAAAATACTTTCAATATAGCTTTTGCACTCTGCAAATAGATTAGAGGCAAAGATAGAACTCCTATCTCCACTTTTGTCGTCAATTCCATGGAAAAACTCACCTTTTATATCAACGTGGAACAATCCTTTGTAGATAATATCAGCAACATTGGGTTTTCCATTCATAACCTTTACCATGAAGTGGTATTGACAACCTCACATTTGTATAAATGTCTTATGTTGTTTCTTCTCTAGTGGAGGTTGATCTCTGAGGTCTGTAGGACTATATTGACACCAATAGCTGTGAAAAAGGCATCATCTCATCATCTTGAAGCAAGAGAGAGTAAAATATCATTGGACCATACAAATGAATGTTGAAAGATACAAAACTATGATACCAAATTGTTTTGCCATAATTTTTGTCATTGAGGGGACGCGTGGTGGTAGGTTGTCTTTTTTTCTTGTCCAAAAATTTAGTTTCAAAACCTTCAACGGACATTTCACCATGAATGAAATCATCAAGTCTCATACAAGGAATTGCTGCAACAAGGTCAGGGACCCCATCCTTCTTGACGAAAATAGGATTCCATTGCAAATTGAAAGAGGAAAAAGGAGAGCCTCCATTTTGTACATCTTGCATGTGCAATTCGTCTTGCTTCTTCCATTTCAAACCTCTCCCCATTCTAGGAAAGGAGAAAACTGGACGAATATTTAAAAATAGTGTGGATTGTGTCAAGAAAAAGAAAGAAATCATTCATTGAACATAAATAAAATGTGCTTGCATTGCTATCACTCACGTGAAACCAATAGGAAGTTGCCACCTTCAACTGAGGAAAATTAAAGGTGATATATTGAATCAAGCTATGCATAAAATATAACACAAACATAGGCTACAAATCAGATCATCCATCTCAACATACAAGTGGACATAAACAACAACAATAGAAAATGACAGCCAAAACCTTTGATGACAACCTTGTATGTAAAAAAAGGTTCATCCATTGCTGCCAGCAATGCCAAAATGATAACATGTTTGTTGCATCTGTTGAAAAAAAGATGAATCAGTAATGAAGAGAATGAGGAAAGGTATAAAGGTGTAAAATTTTATATCAACCATGATGTAAGGGAATGCAGGTTGGAAAACACAGTGTGTAGATGAACCTCCACGCTGACATAAAGACCTCAAGTAAATTCGCAACCCCGCATGTAAATATAAAAAATATTTCAGAGTATATGGGGTGTACAAACCTCTTTTACTTGAGGAGGAATGTTGTGATATTCATCCTTCTGTTTGGTGTGACTTAACATGAGGAGAAAGCTCACATCTAGCAATTCATGAAATAAACAAGTGAACATTGAACCACACAATGAGTGGTTCAACCTACAACTTTGTATGTGGCATAAGAGTGTAACGTGCACACCAATATGTAATTACTTATAAAATAGCAACAATAGATGTATTATTATGGGAAGATATGTTGGTTGTGTTGTGTGTGTATGTGCTAAAGGAAAGGAAGCGTTAGAGGGAAACCAAAACCTTTGATGACAACCTTGTATGTAAAAATAAAAAGTGCATCCATTACTGCCAACAATGCCAAAATGATAACATGGTTGTTGTATCTATTGAAAAAAAGATGAATTAGTAATGGAGAGAATGAGGAAAGGTATAAAGGTGTAAAATTTTCTATCAACCATGATGTAAGCGAATGCAAGTTGGAAAAAATAGCATGTAGATGAACCTCCATGCAGACATAAATATTGCAAGTAAATTTGCAACCCCGCATGTAAATATAACAAAGGTTTCAAAGTATATGGGGTGTACAAACCTCTTTTATCGGAGGAGGAATGTTTTGATATTTAGCCTTCCATTTGGCGTGACTTAACATGAGGAGCAAAAGCACATCTAGCAATTCATGAGATAAAGAAGTGAAGGTTGAACAATGTGATGAGTGGTTCAACCTGCAACTTTGTATGTGGTGTAGGAGTGTAACGTGTATAACAATATGTAATTATACAATAGAAACAAAAGATGTATTATCATGGGAATATATGTTGGTTGTGCTCATGCCTATGTATGTGTTAAATGAGAGGAAGGGTTAGAGGGAAACCAAAACCTTTGATGACAACCTTGTATGTAAAAAGAAAAAGTGCATCCATTACTACCAGCAATGCCAAAATGATAACATGTTTGTTGCATATGTTGAAAAAAAGATGAATCAGTAATGGAGAGAATGAGGAAAAGTATAAAGGTGTAAAATTTTCTATCAACCATGATGTAAGCAAATGCAGGTTGGAAAACACATCGTGTAGATGAACCTCCACGCTAACATAAAGACCACAAGTAAATTCATAACCTTGCATGTAAATATAACAAATATTTCAGAGTATATGGGGTGTATAAACCTCTTTTACTTGAGGAGGCATGTTGTGATATCCAACCTTCCATTTTGTGTGACTTAACATGAGGAGCAAAAGAACGTCTATCAATTAATGAAATAAACAAGTGAAGGTTGAACTGCACGATCAATGGTTCAACCTAGAACTTTGTATGTGGCGTAGGAGTGTAACATGCATAACAGCATGTAATTACTTATACAATTGCAACAAATGTATTATCTTGGGAAGATACGTTGGTTGTGGTGCGTGTGTATGTGTTAAAGGAGAGGAAGGGTTAGAGGGAAACCAAAACCTTTGATGACAACCTTGTTTGCAAAAAAAAGTGCATCCATTGCTGCCAACAATGCCAAAATGATAACATGTTTGTTGCATCTGTTGAAAAAAAGATGAATTAGTAATGGAGAGAATGAGGAAATCCAGAAAGGTGTAAAATGTCCTATCAACCATGATGTAAGCCAATGCAGGTTGAAAAACATAACATGTAGATGAACCTCCTCATGGACATAAAGACCACAAGTAAACTTGCAACCCCGCATGTACATATAAAAAATATTTCAGAGTATATGGGGTGTACAAACCTCTTTTACCTGAGGAGTCATGTTGTGATATTCAGCCTTTTGTTTGGCATTACTTAACATGAGGAGAAAAATCACATCTAGAATTCATGAAATAAACAAGTCAAGGTTGAACCACACGATGAGTGGTTCAACCAAGAACTTTGTATGTGGCATAGGAGTGCAATGTGCATAATAGTATGTAATTACTTCTACAATTGCAACAACAAATGTATTATTTTGGGAAGATACGTTGGTTGTGCTATGTGTGTATGTGTTAAAGGAGAGGAAGGGTTAGAAGGCAACCAAAACCTTTGATGACAACCTTGTATGTTAAAAAAAAAAGTGCATCCATTGCTGCCAGCAATGCCAAAATGATAACATGTTTGTTGCATCTATTGAAAAAAATATGAATCAGTAATGGAGAGAATGAGGAAAGCAAAAAAGGTGTATAATGTCCTATCAACCATGATGTAAGTAAATTCATGTTGGAAAAGACAAGTAGATGTGATGTAGGGGCATCTAGAAGTCTTCAAAAAGTTGAGGCAGTTGACAGTGAAATGGTAGGGTTTTCAGTGATGCAATGAAGTTTCATATGTTGGATAGATCTGTATGTTGATGATCAGAAGTTGTGGACTAAAGGGTTTTTCGTAGGGTGTGTCTAGTTTGTTCACCAAAAGTTTTAGAGGTCCATGTGAAGGATCGATTGAGTTGTGAAGATTTGTGTGCTAACAATTTTTTAACTATTCCGGTTGGTGTTCCTAAGGGAAGATGATGTGATTCCAGTACATGGAGTTGTTGCGAATGTTGTTGTGGTGATTCGTGATGGTCATGGATGTTTCTAGATCGTGTGTTGTTGGTCCACATTGATCTGTGTGCCCATCATGATTGGCGATTTTCTTTTGTGAGGTCCTATTTACCTTGTTCTTGGCTGACATGGTGTTGTGGCATGTTGTGGATCTTCGAGGGGTGGTATTTAAGGTGTTTGAGTGACCGAGGATGTTGTTTTGGGTCTTGGGTTTGTTGTGGCTGACCTTGGTTGATTTGCATGGTAAATTGTTATTGTTTGGGGCTGACCTATCTGAGTTGGCATGTTATATTTCTAGCCGTTGTAATTGGTCCAACATGTATGATTCATGGATGATATAAATAGAGGAGAAAGGACTGTTACAAGGCATCAATCTGGAAGACTTAGAAGATGAACAAATCGACAATGTGCTCGACAGTGTAAAGAATGAAGCACAATGATGAAGTATTCTGATTCAGAAGGATCTTAGAGAAGAGATTGTGTGGAGCAAGAAAAGAAGTCAATGAAAATTGTTGTCATATGAATTATTTGCAATCCTTGGGATATGACCTAGATCTTGTAATCATGTGAGGCATTTGTAATGTGTTTTGAGATCTAATATAGTGTGGCTGAGCTTTGAAGGCTGGGATTTTCCCTGTTAGGGTTTTCCCAAGATATATCTTGTGTCTGTTTTTCATGAATGTCTTTTATCTTTCTATGGATTAACTGTTAAAGTCCTATTGCATATCTGTGTGATCATGGAGTTGATAGTCTAGGTTGCAAGGTTGGACTATCCTTAACTGGATCCTCCCACCTTGGCTACATCAAATGGTATCAGAGCTGGATGTGAGTCTGTTTGCTAGTTGTGGATCGGACAATGTTGAAAGAAGTGTGAAACCCTAGAGGAGAGATTGAGGCAAGATTTGGTTGTTTATCTGATTTGTTGCAATGGGGAAGAGTGGAAAGAGGATGAAGAAGGAAAATGAAACCATAGTATGTAAAAGGGATACTTTGGAGGAGGAATTGTGCGAAATCAAGAAGTGTAATGTAGAATTGAGGGAGAGAAATGAAGAACTAGAAGTAGAGCTGGATATGTTGGAAGACCTTAAAAATAAATTTGTAGAAGAATTCAAGATTGTTTTGGAGGAAAGTTTGAAAGAGTTGAACAAGGAGAATAGTTTGCAAAGAAAGGAAATATCTAGTTTGAAGGAACATGTTGATTAGTTGGAGCAGTCACTTATTGCATGCCAGAAGGAGAATGAGAATTTGAGATCTAAGCCTGAATGTTGTGATGTTTCATGTGTTACTAATGATTTGTGTGATGTTTCAAAAGTTTCTTTAGGTGAAGTTGAAGATAACAAGGTAATGAAGCCTATAATTGTTGGTGATGGTATTGGTTTCAGAATCATGTAGAGAATGGGATATGAAGGAAAAGGATTGGGAAAGCAGCAACAAGGAATTACAAAACCTATTGAGCTGGTAATCAGATCAAAGAGTGAAGTCCTTGGATATGATTGAGGTGAGGATGTTATTGCAAGTTTGAATCAAAGAAGAGAAGGTATGTATTGTTCACATTGTAATAGGCATGGACATGAAAAGGAAGTATGTTGGTATCTATATCCTTGTAAGTTATGTGGGTTGAGGAATCATTCAGAAAAGATGTGTTGGGACAATATGAGAAGGAGAAAGCCTATGATAGGTTAGGAGCAGATGGATTATGGATGGATTGATGGAGAAAAGTGGAAGAATGTTACATGTATGCTTAGAATATCATACAGATGGAAGAACTCATATGTTGGAGGAAAAGAGGAATCAAGATGCAGACCTTATGCATAGCATAGAGGAGTTTAGAGGAAGAAAGAATCAAGTGTCAAAGAACCTGATGAAAGAGAAGTAGAAAAGGATGCAGCGATAGTTTGTGCAGATGAAGAACTTGAATTAATTTACCCAGAGGAAGGGGAACCTTTGGAGGAATCAGATTTCCTTGTGGAACCGGAAGAAGGTGAAGCATGGATCTTAAGGAGACAATTTGTGAACAGAGTGAAGTAAGTGTGAATGAAGGAATTGATCCTGAGGCAACATGCAAAGAAGGCTTGCTCAGATTTCCGACCAGTGAGGTAGTGCAAGGCTTGTAAGTAGATCACCGAACCTTGACCATGACAAGATGAAGAACTAGAGGCAACTTGTAGGGTGGGATTGCTCAGATTGTTGACCAGTGAGGTAGTGCAATGCCTACAAGTAGATCATCAAGCCTTGAAGAGCTTGAGGTAGTTTGCAGGGTGGATTTGAACAAAACACTGACTTTGAGGCAATTGCAAGTACCTGTAGACCGATCCCCGAACCCATTTAAGAGGACGATGTTGGATTTGATATAGTGTAGAACAAAGTGAAGAGGCTCACTTTTCAAATAACCTTGAGAGTCTGATGTAGGGGCATTTGGAAATATTCAAAAAGTTGAGGCAGTTGATAGTGAAATGGTAGGGTTGTCAATGATGCAATGAAGTTTTGTATGTTGGCTAGATCTGTATGTTGATGATCAGAAATTGTGTACTAAAGGGTTTGTCGTAGGGTGTTTCTAGTTTGTTCACCAGAAGTTTCAGAAGTCCACATGAAGGATTGATCGAGTTGTGAAGATCTATGTGTTGATAGTTGTTCAGCTATTCCAGTTGGTGTTCTTGAGGGAAGATGATGAGATTCAAGTACGTGGAGTTGTTGTGGTGATTCATGATGGTCGTGAATGTTTCCAAATCATGTGTTGTTGGTCCACATTGATTTGTGTGCCCGCAATTGGCAATTTTCTTTTGTGAGGTCCTATTTACCTTGTTCTTGGCTGACAGGGTGTTGTGGCATGTTGTGGATCTTTGAGGAGTGATATTGAAGGTTTTTGAGTGATTGAGGATGTTGTTTTGGGTCCTGGATTTTTTGAGGTAGACCTTGGTTGATTCACATGGTAAATTGTTATTGTTTGGGGCCAACCTATTTGAGTTGGCACGTTATATTTCTAATTGTTGTAATTGGGCCAACATGTATGATTTGTGGATGATATAAATAGAGAAAGGATTGTTGCAAGGCATCAATTAGGAAGACAAAGAAGATGAACAAATCAACAAGGTGTTCGACAATGTAAAGAATGAAGCATGGTGATGAAGTATTCTGATTCAGAAGGATCTCAGAGCAGAGAGTGTGTGGAGCAGGAAAATAAGTTGATGAAAATTGTTGTCATATGAATTTTTTGTAATCCTTGGGTTGCAACCTAGATCTTGTAAGCATGTGAGGCATTTTTAATGTGTTTTGAGATCTAATATAGTGTGGATGAGCTTTGAAGGCTTGGTTTTTCCCTATTAGGGTTTTCCTAGGATATATCTTGTGTTTGGTGTTCATGAATGTCTTTTATCTCTCTGTGGATTAATAGTTTAAATCCTATTGGATATCTGTGATCATGGAGTTGATAGTCTAGGCTGCAAGGTTGGATAGTCCTTAATTGGATCCTCCCACCTTAGCTTCATCAAGATGAACCTCCAAGCAGATATAAAGACCGCAAGTAAATTCACAATAGTGCATGTAAATATAACTAAGATTTCAGAGTATGTGGGGTGTACAAACCTCTTTTACTTGAGGAGGCATGTTGTGATATTCAGCCTTCTATTTAGGGTGACTTAACATGTGCAACAAAGACACATCTAGAAATTCATGAAATAAGCAAGTGAAGATTGAACCACATGATGAGTGGTTCAGCCTACAACTTTGTATGTCGTGTATGAGTGTAATTTGCATAACACTATGTAATTACTTCTACAACTACAAGAACAAATGTATTAGGGAAGATACGTTGGTTGTGGTGCATGTGTATGTGTTAATGGAGATGAAAGGTTAGAGGGAAAAAAAAACCTTTAATGACAACCTTCTATGTAAATAAATGTGCATCCATTGCTACTAGCAACACTAAAATAATAAAATGTTTTTTGCATCTATTGACAAAATCATGAATCAGTAATGGAGTGAATCAAGAAAGGAATACATGTGTAAATTTTCCTATCAATCATGATGTCAACCAATGCATGTTGGAAAACATAGTGTCTACTTGAACCTCCAAGTGGACATAAAGACCACAGGTAAAATCACAACCTCACATGAAAAAAGACTAAGATTCCATAGTATATGGGGTGTACAAACCTATTTTACCTGAGCAAGCATGTTGTGATATGGAGCCTTCCATTTGGGGTGACTTAACATGACCAGAAAAATCATATATGATAATTCATGAACGAAAAAAGTGTAGGTTGAACAACAAGATGAGAAGTCCAACCTGCAACTTTATATGTAGCCTATAAGCATAACGTGAATAATAAAATGTAATTACTTCTATAGTTGACAGAAATGTGAAAAGAAAAAATACATTCTTTGCATTAAAAAAATGACTCAATGAACGTACCTGCTAAAACTTGTTTATTTTTTGTGCATTTATTTGTGAAACATATGAAGAATTTGAAAAGCAATTTTAACTGTAAACCACAATTGCAATAAATTATGAAGCTCGCTTGCAATGAAAACCATAGTGAATGAGATAAATATTGTGTTGACTTAAGAGATTCTTTATGCTCTTGATTAATTGACAAAGAAGCATCTATAGTATGTGCAAAGGTAAAGAAACAATGAAAATCTGGACGTAGTAGGTTCTATAATTTATGAAATTGAAAAGGAATCTGCTTTACAAACAATTGAAGACAAGGAGATCAAACTTAATGAGATAGATATTGTTTTAACTAAAGATATTCTTACCACTCTTGATAAGTTGATGAAGGAGCACATGTAGTAGGTGTAATGGGAAAATCACAATGCAAAAGTGGATAAAGTCGAGAGATTTTGTATTGCATATGAATTTTTCTAAGTAGAGAAAATGAAAGATGATCCTATAATTGGATTTCAACTAGTGAAGTCAAACATCTATGAACATAAAACTAAACATGACCAACAAAATAACATCAAGCACAAAAGCAAAAAATTCCACCTTTCAACTCACAACAAGCAAAAATACAAAAATTACAACCCACAGTGTTTTCCAACATGCCTATAGTTTATTAATTTGAGAAAGTTTTAAAAACATAATTTTTAGTCTACTTGAGACTTGTTATATATTTTGAAGATGTTCCTTTCATTACATTTCTATTGTGTAAAAAAGAAAAGGTTTTCATTGCAATCATATTATTTTTATAATCGAAGGTTGGAAAACACAGTGCCTTAAGAAAATTGTGACCCACATAGTGTTGAAAAACCCTCTATGTATAAGAACGTAATTGGTTGGTCACCCCTCAACTAAATATGGTTACTTTTATGTATCTCTTGGCTGCAACTCCTCTCCAAATTCTCCACCATTTATCTTTGTACAAGCTCAAAAAACTAACTTGCAATCCGCCGTGTTTTCCTACCTGCCTATATTTTAATGATATGACAAAATCCAAACACAATTCATACTCTAAGTAATAGTTTTAGTAAATTTACAAGGCTCCTTTTCTTACATTGGTAGTGTAAGGTTTTCATTACACTCATTTTTTCTATTGATAATTCAATGTTGGAAAACATTGTGAGTTGAGGAACCTGAGATCTTCTTAATACTTCAAGAGGCAGTGGGTACTAGAATGTATGAAATGAATAAGGAAACATCCCTAAAAGCACTTGAAAAGAAGCAAACCAAACTATATGAGATATATAATGAATTGACTGAAGAGATTCTTACTGCTCTTGAGAAGTTGGGGAAGAATCATTTAAACTATGTGCAATGGGAAAATGAAAATGCAAAATTAGACACAACAAGTACTAGAATGTATGAAATGACAAAGGAATCTGCTGTAGAAATACTTTATAAGAAGTAGACCATAGTGAATGTGGTGTAGGAGCACCTATTTGATTACATGCCTCCATGAGGCTAAAATGTAACAAGTGTTTAAGGAGTGCTAGGGGTTCATTTAGTAAGGTCTTTCAAGACCATTATAATGCATTTGAGTCATTTGATAGGCATTAGGATAAGTTATGTAGTCATTTTTCTCTAGTTTGAAAAAAGATGGAAAATGTGTTAAGTAAGGTCCATAGTAGGATTTAGATGTTTTTTTATTTGAATAAGGTCAAGAAGGATCATTTTATCAAATAAGTCAATTTATGGATCTAGAGGCATGGAGGGATTCAAAAAGTGAAATAACAAAATCTTGTAAACCTTGTTGTTAAAGTAACAAATCATGAAGTTGGGAGGTTGTTAGAGTTAGTTGTATGTGTTGATATTGAGTAGGAATCCTTTAAAAAGATGAACCTCAAACAAGAGGTAGGTGTGAATGTAAATAATGGAGAAATCAATGGAAAACCCTGTGTTTATATGTAAATTTTATGTTTTTGATGGAAAAACGTGATTACAGAGAACTGTACGGCCCAGTATAGGTAGGTAATGGCTTTTAGTTATAAGTTGTTGAAATATATTTGAATCTAGTTTAATTTGGTTCAAGTCTCATGAATTTTCATGCTGTAATGTGAAACATATTGCAAGTTTATTAAAAACTGCTTGAAACCCTATGTTAGGGTAACAGTGGCCCTTCTAAATTATGTTTCCCCAAATTTATCTGATGGAAAAAGCTAAGGATAGGTGAAATAGTATTTCTATATGTGTTTTCTTATATTCCAAAGGTGCAAAGGTTATAGATGAAGTTTAGTCATATTTTTATGATGCCCTAGTGATGTTCTACCTCTGTCACAGACTGGTAAAGGGCATAATTGATGTGATTTTTATGTTTCGTTATTGAATTAAATGTCCATCATGAGGGGAAGAGTTGAGAATAGTGTAAAGGTGTATGGGGTCTCTGTTCTGTTATGTAACTTTCAAATGGTTGAGACTGTGTTATCTCTGGCAGACTAGTAAAGATAGGTTACAATGAAGTTTTTGTGTTTTGTTGTTGAAAAGGGAATTCTAATTGGGCACTATTGTTTGAAAGGGTTATAAAATGTGTTGGGATTCTTTCTTGAAAGTAGGATTGATGCATCATAAGCTTTGAATGAGTTTTTGTACGCTGCCCTATTATTACAATCAATTCTGTGTCAAGAGTGAAGGTTGAGATGGGTATTTTGATGAAATAACATGAGGTATCCATGGGAAGGGGTTTGGTTAGTATTGTCATACATATTTTAACATTCTATATGCTTTGGAAAGGTGGTTTGAGGGGTTGGTTGCACACTTTCAATAAACCCTTATGAATGGTAGGCCTAATTTGCTATTAGGGCAGTCACTGTTTCTCAGTTTTGTGATGTTTGAGTTGGTGAATGATCAAGTTGAGTTTGGTAAGGGATGTTAAACCTTGTTATATGCCTCTGAAAGTTCCTATGAAGGCATGAAGCCCTAGGTGTGAGTTGGATCCCTTGAAGTTCATTTCCATTTAAGAGAGTTTGTGTTGGGAATAGAGTTTGAGTCTATTGTTTTGGTGATGTCAAGTGTGTTTTGAGGAACCTACAAGTAGTTGTATGCCTTAATCTCATATTGGTAGTGTGGAATGAAGTGATGTTTGTGAAATGAATGATTAGTTGAGTTGTGATCCTTATAGCTTTGCATCAGAATGAGAAAAATACTATATTACTTAAAGAGACTCAGTGTTGTTGAGAATTTTAGGAAAGTGCATGTGCAGTATCCACAATGGCATATGGCAATGCAGAATCCAAGCAAAAAGTAGTAGAAAGTATGTAATAAAAATAAATATGCTCTAAAAACACTTGAAAAGAAACAAAACAAAGTGAATAAGATAGATAATGTATCAACTGGAAAGATTGTTCTTGCACTTGAAAACTTGATGAAGGAGCATCATGCAGTATTTGCAATGGGAAAACACCAATGAAAAAGTGGATAAAGTCAATAAATTTTGTATTCCATATGAATTTATGCAAGAAAATAAAGTGAGAGATGATGCTATAATTGGAGTTGAACAAATGGAGTCAAAGATTCTTCAACATAATAATTCCATGGAATAAATACAAGTTGAAATAGATGAAATGAAAAGGAAAAAATAGATCTTAGAGCAGAAAAAAAGAATTAGTTGGTTGGAGACATGAAAGCCATATGTGAAAAGGTAGACACGTTTTTTAAATAACTTATCAAACAAAAAACATTTGCATTCTCTAATAAAAAATATGCTCTCAAAGCTAAGCAAAGAGCGGCTACAAAGCTATAGAAAATTATTGAAGACATTCAAAATGAAAATACAATAGCTCCTCACATTTGATAAAAAAAATATCATCAATGCGTGGCAATGGATACTTGTTCTTTACTATAGCTTTGTTAAGAATTTGATAATCTATACAAAAGCACAATGTACCATCCTTCTTCACAAAGATTACCGACGTTCCCTAGGGTGAAACATTGGGTCTTATCAATCCATTTCATAACAATTCATCTAGCTATGTATTAAGCTCCATTAGCTCAGTTGTTGTCATTTTGTAAGGAAATTTGGAAACTGGTTCTGATCCTGGCACTATATCAATGGAGAAATTGAATATCCTTTTAGGTGGTAGTCCAAGTAGTTCTTCTGGAAACACATCTACAAACTTTCGTAAGATGGGATATTTTCCATATCCGTCTCTCCATTTTCCATCATTTCTCCTTCTTCTACCTCTTGGTAATCCTATGAATCACAATTAACAATGCCATCTTGAGAAATGTCTTCCTTACATTCCTCAAGATTTTCCATCTTTTCTACAAAGAGCTTGCATCCTTTCTTCTTAGCCCTAATAAATTGCATGGCAGAGATTTGAAACAACTTGACTTCCCTAGGTATCCCTTGTAGTATTACCTAGTTACCTAAATCATCCAAGTACTCTACTATTTTGGCATGACAATCTACCTTGTCTCTATGCTTCCAAAGCCATTTCATTCCTAGGATGACATCATAGGATCCTAAGGGTGCTATATATAGGTTTACTTTTGTAGAGAAATAAGGAAGTTCAATCCTAACTTTGAACAAACATTGCTCCACCATTTCTCTTGTCTAGTTTTCATATTCTACAACCCATGGATTTTCCATATAACCAACTTTCCTAGATATTTTCTTTGCTATACTAGGTGAAACAAAAAAATTAGTAGCTCTAGTATCTTTAAGTTTGAAAATAGGAAAATCAAATAAAATATTGGAGTCTCCACTAGAGTAACTTGATACTCCACTTGATGATCATCCAAGGTAGCTCATGAATCTTCTGTTGGAACATCGTTTGTTGGGAAGTAAGTGGTTTCCATAAGATCATGACCTAAAAGGCTTATTGGGAGAATTCATAGAAAAGTGGTCTCCACCACACATGAAGCATCACGTTGTTGGTTATTTCTTCCTTGTAGGCTCATTAGGTCTACTAGCATTACCTCCTACATTGTTAACATTACTCCATTGAAATTATTCCTTTTGTGTCCCCTCCTTGATTCTCTCCTATTATTTTGGGGTCCCTTATCCCCTTGCTTCTGGAAATCTCACACTCCATAAAACTTCCTTGAATTTGGTTTAACTTGAGCTCCTACGAACTCCTTACGATTTCTATTCTATTGGTTGATGGAGATGGCTTTGAGCTTCTGCTCTTGCTTAACAACCTTCTCATAAACAAGGTCAATAATAGATTGACCATGAACATGTACCTCACCACCAATCTGGATATTGAGCCCCATAATGAATTTCCTTATGCGAAAAAAGTTCATCCTTTTGATACATTGATACATAATGTAACAGTTGGGTGAACTTTTCCCAATACTCATTTACTGACATCTCTTTGTAGTTCAAATTTTGAAAATAAATTAGTTTCTAGTTGTAAAAGAGTTGGGATAGCCATATTTTCTAGAATATTCCACAAACATTTTCCATTTAAGTTTCAAATAACTAAGCCTGAGTTCCATTTTCTTGTTCATCCACTAGTTAGAGGCTTCTCTCGCTAACTAATAGGCTCCCCATACAACTTCCGTGACCTTAGAATAATTTTTGATTTCAAAATATTTTTCCATCTGAATCAACCATGCCTTAGCTTCTTCCCCACTGGTCCTACCTTCAAATTTTGTTGGGTTATTTTTGTCATGTCCCTAAAAATTCCAATAGCCAAATGCTTCCTACAAGTTCCTTCAGATTGAGAGTGTGTTTTCTCATTCTCTGTTCGTGGGTTTGAACATGATCATGAGAATTCTCTCCCTCATCCTCATTGATAGGGATTTCTTCATTAATCATAACTTCTTGTTCTAATCTATCTTTTTCCCTTACTTCCTACTCAAGATTTCTCAACCTTGCATTAGTTTTGTGAATGATAGGAAAAATTTGATCCATTTGGCTTCAGCACCCTCTGGACCTTGTCTGACTTCTTGACTCCCTCCAGGAGTAGTCCTTGTTCTCACCATCCTTTACAGGAAAAGTGTTATAACTGAAGGTTCATCTTTATTAGATTCAATCATGTTCTTACTATCTTATGGAAAAAATTTAAATGAGCATTCATTCACACATAAAATAAATTTCAAATAAGATTTGAGCACAAGCTTTTGGTAAACACATGATTTTTATTATTCACAAGGATCTCAATATCCTTTCAATTTATATAGAGTGACTATTCAAATAGCCAAGTGGAGAGTATCCCTTGGATTCTCTCTCAGACACATAAATCAATGGGGTATACCCTTTATATTTTTTTTCATCTCTCATTTTCTCATATCCATCCCAAAATGTGTAGAAATCTTCAAATTTATCATCTAATAGATAGCTATGGGGAACATAACCCTCTAATTCATTACTTGAGGAAATTACAATCACTTCTGCCATAGGAAGGACTCTAGGGTCTCTAATTATGAATGCAAGATGGACACTCCCTTCCAAGGGAATATCTTTAGAAAGTGACAAGGAATCAGACGTTGGTAGTGAAACTGGAGGTGGATAGTTAAAATTAGCCTCTTCCTTCACCCTTCTCTTTACTTCACTAATCCAAGAAAGAGCATGACTAAAAGTTTTAGTATTGCTTAACTATACAACATTATCATATTTGGTACCCTCTATCGTATGAACAATGACCTCTTTTTCCTTCTTGTCTTTCAGGTAGTGCTCATTCTCGATTACTGAATTTTGTGCAATTAACCTGAGATGCACCATCTTGGCACAAGAATTTCCAAACATTAGTCTCATTCAATTTTTGGATGGAAATTATGGTGAGCACATAGGTTCTAGAGCTAAACCTAGATTTGATACCACATGTAATATGCCAATTGTTCATGCAAGTAAATTTCCTAAGTTTACACTTCCAAGTAAATAAACTATGTTTCATAACCATTTCTATAAAAAAATATTTTCCAAAAGAGAACAAATGAGCATAAATGACATAAAAAATTCCATTCATTGATTTCATTTTCAATATAATATTCCACATATTACAATATTTCAAAATATTGTATACAAAATACATACATAGCTCAACTGAGCTTCAAAGAAATAGATATAGATGGTCCAAGAATCTCCTTTCAAATCTTAGTCACTAGCTGAGGAGGAGAAGCATCACTCAAGCGCTTTCTTGCCAACCACAGACTCAAATGTGGTCCCCTGCACATCTATCATTTGATAGACAACCCTACCCTTCAATGAAAATATTGGTGGAGTAACCTCATAATAAAAACCACTTTGAGCTTAGTGTTGTGCCCTACATAACTAGAACTTATAGACACTACAATCCTAAAATAGCATGCATAAAAGGAACATGTTGCATTGGCAACAGAGCCAAAGGAAATCACACTACTTTGGCCAAAGTATTGTCACTCAGTATCTCGATTGATAGTCATCCTATCCACATACACTACTTTTCTTGATTTGAGTTTAGGCCATTATAAACTATGAATAGGCTATTTCTTTCAATAGGTAATCATTAACCTCATAAATAACCTATTCCCCCTTTTTCAAAACACAATATTATCTCTACTAATTAAGCATAATCACTCCCTTCAGAGGACTTTCTAATCCCAAGTATAACATATGATCTTTCAAGCATAAGTTACCCCCTTCAATGGATGTTCTAATCCCAGGTATAACATATGATCTTTCTAAATCTATAAATAATGTCTTTGCATAAAATAACTTAACAAGCTATTCCCATATCCTCAATCCTAGTATGCAATACTATAGATGAAAAACAATTAATCCTTAATATGGAGTAAGTACAAACACTTATAATGAAATCATATTAATAAGACTTTTCCTTTCCTATAAGAAAATTGATTATTACTCTATTTCAAGCAAACAATTACAATTCCAAATGAAACACACAAGATAATTAATCTTTCAAATAAAAGATAAAGCATGAAGAGAATAGAATCTCATGCCTGTTAATTGCTTATTCTAATTGACTCACTGGATCTCAAGATTTCCCCCCTCTTAAAATCAACTTAGCAACAACACCCTCTCAATTCCTCTCACTAAAGTTTCCTCACAAATATCTCTCAACAAAGTAAGACTATTTCAATAAAAATATAACTTAGAATAAAGCAGTGTAATATTATGTATTAGAAGTGTATTCAAATGAGGTGAGAATGCCTCATATTTATACCCAAAAACCAACATCTATAGGCTACAAACAAGGTTTATGAAATGATGCTTCTCAACCTAAATCCATCAACTTAGCTAGATAACAAAAATGTGGTGAATATCTATCTCAATACTCACCCAAACAGGACAGCAGATCGACTCAATGCTTGCCAACAACAATTTTACTAGTTCACAAAGCACACGTTTCATTCTGGAAATTGACTTATAGGCTAAAAATACTTCTAAAAGAATCATAGAATTCATAATATGGTGTCAACTATTCTCCATGTTCCTTATTTACAAGCTTGCTATTTAAACAAAAGAATAAGTCTAAACTCACTTGGCTGCATTTTAAATAGATGACTTGGTCTATCCCAAGGTATTTGACACATTTCAATGAGTTGACTTCCTTCATTATAGTGTTGATTTATCTTTGACTCAACATGTTACATTATATAGTGCACAACACTTTATCATTATGTTAATTATACTTTACACAACAAGTTTTAACTTATATATTTTCCATCACCTTTTATTAATGCTGATATATGTGGTTTAAACACTTAGCATTGTGCTATTATGTGTAGCGTTATATTCGCATTATATCGACCATGGCTTATATTCTATAAATCATCAAATAGTATATAATATATATAAAAAACCAATATAGCATTTAATGCTATTTATATATATGTATATATATATATATTCAAATATATATTTATTTATATACATTCTTTGACAAATAAGTTCAAGTCTAAGTATTTCACTTGATATTCAAATTAATATTTCATATACAATATCATTTGTATATATATATTCATGTATACATACATATACATATATTGACATAAGTTTGTATGGACATTCCCATTTGTCAATACATACACATATATCAACATGTGTATATATATGTATATATACATATATCTCATATATATATACATTTGATTATACAATCAATCACATAAATAATTGATATCTTATCGATAGGTATATATACATACATATCTTATTGTCCTCTCGATATCACCATGCCCATGAGCAACCCGTCCACAAGCATGTGTAGGTACATCTACCTATGTACTCCCATGTATCTATTATCTACGTGTATGGGTTATTGTCGACATGAACATGTATGCATATATACAATTCTATGTATATATATCCCATCAATCAAGTATTGTAATACAAAGAATAAATCACATGTACCAAGTACTAAACATAATCCAAGAATGCCCTTAACATAAATCATGATCCCTCCTAATGCAAACATGTCATAATATAGGATGACTTACCAATTCCCAATACTATGATTTGACTCAACCATTCTAGAAGTGAGTGTGTGTGTAAGATTAGTTAGGCTTCGTTACAACTTACCTAACCAAGTTCTTCTCCTGAGTGATACTTCCCCTTGCTTTGGGAGGATTGAATTTGAATCTACAGCAAACTTAACACATTTTCATAGTAGTCATTTGTTCATCAAAACAAGCATTTTCATTATACATTTCATAGTTAGAATATCAAATTCAATAACCATTCATTCCAAATATACATTTCATTATATAACATCAAATGAAATAAGCATTCATTCATAATTTTCCAATGATTTAGATAAACAAAGTGCAACCATATATATTTCCAATCAGAATTCCAAATACATTCACATATGTAATAATTTACCCTAACATAGTAATAGTAAATAGGTAAACACACAACAGGGTGTAACAAGGCTAATCATGGGATTAGAGGCAAGTGGGATTTTATGGAGGATGTGACACTAATCACAGGTAATGGTGTGCACATCCTAATCATAGGTTAATTAAGTTAACTTGGATTAAGGAAGAATTATGGAGGATAGTGACATGTGGAGAGAGAAAAATGAATTAAAAATTGATTTAATTCATGTGGGCTAAAATGACTAAATTAAATAAATTGGTCTATTGATTTAATTTGGAGAGGAAAGGGGGTAAAGTATTTAATTAAATAATTAAACATTTTAGGGAATGTTAAGGACATGATACATATTAATCAAATAATGAATTATTTAATTAATATGGATATGCAAATGAGATTAGGAAAATATAAGGGTAAATTTGACCATCTAGGAGTGGCCAAATTTAGGTTTCTATAGATACCTTCAATTTTTCAAGGTGTGCCTCCCAATCCTTCTTGGAAAAGGAAAGGATGTAGCACTGGTTCTCAAACTGTACATGTAGGTCTTCTCCTTCTTTTGGAGAGCTAAACATTGTTGTCTTTTGCATAACCTTCTCTGCATTTGCCACAACTTCAGTCAAATATGTAAGCCTTACACTTATCATATCTTGGGGCTAACTATATTGCATTATGATCTTCCCTTTTTTTTTTCCTGTAGTAAGAAGAATTGACTGTGTAGATTTTTAATAATCACTCTGGTTGCTCCATCCCCATCATTCACCAGATCATATAAACTCGAGGCCAGAGAAATTTGGGAATCAGTTGAGTCCATCTAATCTTTTATGCTCCTTGTAGACAATGGCCAGTTTAAATAGAATTGAAACAATTGTTTGACTTCTTCTAAACACTTTTGAACTTCCTTCAAGTTTTCTTACAATTTGGAATGTATAGTAGCACATTTATTTGAGGCATCAACTAGCCTCTTATCATTCAACTTCCTTGCTACTTCATTCTCAATCCTCTCTTCCAAACTAGCAGAGTACTCCTTAAAATAATCTAATAATAACTTCAACTATTGTATACCTAAGAAAGAAGTATCAATAGATACTCTGAGAAGGACTTCTTGCAACACCTTAACAGCTTCATCCACTAACTCTGTGCTCGAACACGAATGAATTTTGAATATGCAAGATAGAATATAAACACTTTTCTAGTGACCTAAAGTATGCATTAATTTCTGTAGAAAGTTAGGTCAAAAGGTTGTCAAGCCCTCTCTGTGTCATCACAAACACCTTTAAACATTTCATAAATATCTACAATAATAGATTTCTTATCAGATATTTCACCAACAAATCAAGCATATCAATATACACATATGTTGAAGACATCAACTTCTCATCTTTGGTGAGGGGCTTAGAGGATTTTATGTTAAAACTACCCCTGATCCAATGCTCTCTATCTAGTTTCCATAGGAAACTTCTAAACTAGAATCTAGCACAAACTCATTATTCACATAATTATCTTCCTTTTTCTTCTAGAGCTTGTTCATCTCCTTATCTACCTCAATCAGATCGATCTTCTTATGTGGAACAGAGGGATTCACATTCTTTCCTCTGTAAAACTTAGATATGTGTCTTGGTTTATTATATTTATAGGATGTGACACCTTGTTGTAGAGTAAACTTACTACTTGCCATTTTAGATTTGCATTCAGAACCCTTATGCCCAAACCCTTTACATGTATAACAATAACCAAGGAATGATTGAGACATCATACCATTATTACTACACCTCGTGTGTTATTACCTATTCACTATTACCTAGTTTGGTAAATTGATTTAATACATGTGAATGTGCTTTTATGAAATCTAATGGAAATATGATGAATAAATGTTTGATTCAATTTAATGATTTATAATGATTTTGTATATGAAATATATGTGATATATATAAATGTATTGATTCAGCTAACTATTGTTATGGTGAACTAATTTGAATGCAAGAAAAATTTTAAACCTTCAAAAGAGAGGGGAAGTATCACTTTGGAGAATAACTTGGTCTAGTAACCTTTAATTTAGTCTTATTGAGCATTCACACACTCATGCCCTAGTTGTTCTTAGTTAAGTCAAGTCAGTTCAGGTAATGGGTAAGTGATCTTCAGTTTTGATTGTGAATGTTTATATTGGTTTGCAATCTTGTTTTATGAATGTTTGGAATGAGGAATGTGATGAGGTATCGATGTTGAGTTGAAGTCCTTCCTTGTGTGTTTATTGTTATATCAATGAGATATATGCATAAAATGTATATATATGTATATATGTATGTGTCTATAGTAAACTCATACATGTGAGTGAATGCATACATGAGTGTACATAGGTAGACATACCTATGTATGCTCATGGACGAATTACCTATATGCATGTGAATACCGATTAGACTAAAATGACATATATATATGTATCTATACACTTTGTGTATTTATGTCAATCAAAGGTTATGAGTATGAGTGCTTTATAAAGATATTGAAATAATATTATGTATTTGTATATATCTAGTGTATATATTAATATATATATTTATATAATTGTATATATGTATATTTGTATATATATATATACGTAATATTAATCTTTATATGTTTTTATATATGTTTGATAATCGATAATTTATTTATTTGTTAACACTTGTTAAAAAGTATATATATATCATGAAGGATATATATAAATATATATATATATACATATATATTATATATAATATGATTGAAAGTTATTTTGAGATAATCTCAAAGCACAATATATAGTGATATTATTATTGCTAATAATAAAAAAGAACTTAAGTGAATACAAGTGCATATGATAATGTATGGCACAACTTGCTGCATAATAAACCAACACATGAAGCAATGTTAGACCAATTCAACTAAGTTATAAGGAATGTATGGATTTGTAACTATTGTGCACATGTTGCAAAGAGAATTTAATACAGTTTAAAGCAATGACGAAATAGTCTACCCATGTTGTAAACATGGGACACCAACTTATGAATGTGGCACCAATTTTTAAGTGTTTGGGATGCAAAAGAAGTCTACCAAATATGCATACATCTGATAATAGCCTTAAGACTCAATCATGAGTAAACTTGGCAGCATTATGTGAAGGAATTCAATTTAGGAAACTTTTTTGTGAGTTTGTTGTTTATTTGACTCAGTAAAAGAGTCTTGTTGTCCCTTGTAACAAGTCAACTCAACCATTTAAATGGTAAGGATTGTTATGTATTGCAAACCTGTGAGTTAGTGTGGTGAGTCATTGCATGAGGATAGAAGGGTGGAAAAAATATTAACTTGTTTGTAGCCTTTTTTTCTCACAATTTAGTATAAATAGAGGTCCTCATTTTTCCAATTGTTGCACTTATCATTTTGATTTCCTTGTGTTATTTTGTTGCAATTTTTGTGCAAAGTGAGTTGAGAGTTTGTGAGTTAGACAGTTTTTTTGTTGTATTACATTGGTTTTATTGAGATATTTAGTGAGAATCTAGAGTAATTTTGGTTGTTCTTAAAGAAAGTTGCAAGCGAGCTTGAGGCATTAAGTTAAGAGGGAAGATTAATCGATTGGAGCTTTAAATAGGCATGTTGATTTCTACTCCTTTGTTATTATGTTGGAAAGATTATTTATTATGTTTCCATGTTGGAAAGATTGTATTTTATGTGTGTTATGATGCTTGCATGTCTTTTTAATGTTCCTTGATTTTTTATTGCATTGGGAAACCTTTCTTTTGGGTTTATACTTATATAGATATTTATACTATAATGGGTTTTATACAATTATGGTGTAGGAGCACCAGTCCATTTCAATGATTTTGCTCTAGTTGTCTCATGAAGAGTTGAGTCTAGTTGTTTGAGTCTAAATAAGGTAAATGGAGACCATTTTTATTTAATTGGAAAAATTTGGTGCCTTTTGGGGTCTATATTGTAAAAGTTGTAAATCATGTCAAGAAGTTGTCAATTTTGAAAAAAGTTGTCAAGGAGGGTGAAGTTTCATATTCTTGTGTGAATTCATTTCCTTAGCTTGAATGAGGTCTAAATAGACCATTTCTAATGTTTTCGGTGATTAGGAGAGTTAATTTGTAAATAATGCAAAAAGTGTTAAATGTTGTCAACAAAAATGTAAAGAAAAGTGCAATTTTTGAACCCTAATGGTCATGGGGAGTTTGAAAGTTAGTTGGAAGTTGTTGAGTTAGTTTTTCCTTGGTGGGAAAGGTTTAAATATGTGAAATCCATTTATGTACATGTTGGTTGGAGGATTTTGAAGGAATAACAATAAGAATTTCCCTAGTTTTTATCAATTTTTTTGTGTTTTCTTATCATTTCCAGGTCTGTATGGACCTGTACTACTACATCTTGCTTCAAAATTGTTATAAAATTGTGGAGCACTATTGTATCTTTCATTTGAATCCTTTTAGGAGGAATTTCATTTGATAAAACACATTTTATTTTCAAATCTTAGAGGACAGATTGAATTTGCAGAGTTAAGGGTTTTTGATGTTTTAATGACAATCAGACTCATTCCTCCTATTGTAAACACTATGGCTCAAAGGAATGGGTCTTGTAGGTTAGGTCTAGATGTTAGGGTGAATTTTTTGTCAAGGGAGAAAGGATTAGTGAATTTTGAGTTGTTGTCCCTGATGAATTTGAGTGAAAAAGAGCATGAAAAGGATAGGTTTTGTTGAAATATTTGGAGGCAGCAAGATTTCTTGAAAATTTAAGTATGTGAAGGCTTAAATAAGGGTGTTTTAATTGGTTCCAAGGTTTGGTAAGGTTAGGAGGGTAGTCTTCCAATAAACACACATGTAGAATGCAAGAAAGGAGGGTTTCATGGTAGAGCACTTTGGGAAACATGTCACTGCAAATAACTTGTAAAGTTTGGAGTTTTGATGGAAATTTCATGCTTCCCCATTGGTTTCTTTGGTTGTTTTCAAGATTAAAAGGGTGTATCTTTGTAAAAGTGGCCTAATTCAAGGCCTAGGTCAACATAGAAGACAAGATATGAGGTTGATGTTCCAAAGGAGTTGCATAAGTTTATGAGGTATGTTATAACAAGCTTTAATGGGTGCTTGAATGTGTTGGGAGATGGTTGGTTGTGAGGGTTTGGAGTGAGTTAGGTCCAAGTTTTTAGGTTTGCAGACCTAGTAGAGAAGAAGAGTGCTAGTGTGAAGTGGTGCCCTTATTAGGGTTTGAAGTTTCAATACTTGTTGAATAGTGTTGGTGTTGTGTTGATTGTTTTGGAAGCCTCTGTGATTGACATCAAATGGTATTAGAGCCAAATTAGTAGATCTTTGAGGGTAATAGCTTGAATTTTTCAAAGAATAATGTTGAAGGATTGAGTAAGGAAAAGAAGGGAATTGGAGGAGTCAAGATGCCTCCTAAAGGAAGCACTATTGTTAGAAAGATTGATAACCAGACTAAAGAATTAGAAGCCTTGAAGAAGGAGGTTGCTACATTGAATTCTAAAGTTGGGGTTGATATGGATGAGAGTGATTTTGAAGAGGAAGAGCTGGATCCAGAGGATGTGAGGATGCTAAAGCTTTTGAAGGCTGTGAAAGGTGATGGACATGGAAAAATGGATTTTCCTATGTATGGAGGTAAAATAGATGGTGAAGAGCTCTTAAATTGGATAGGATCCATGGAGAATTACTTTGAAAGTGAAGAGGTAGATGAAGAACACAAGGTGAAGAAGGCTAAGACCAAGTTAAAAGGACATGCTTTGCTATGGTGGAACTTTGTGCAAGATGAAAGGAAAAAAATGGGGAAGACCAAGATCACTTCTTGGGAGAGAATGAAGGAAAAAATCAAAGGTAAGTTCCTTCCTAATGATTACAATGCTCATTGCTTAAAAAAATTCAAAATCTTAGGCAAAAGGATCTACATGTGCAAGAAAACACTAAGGAGTTCTATAGGTTAAGTATAAGGACAAAGCGTGAGGAATATGAGGAAGAAAGAGTGGTAAGATATCTTAATGGACTAAGGTATGATATCCAAGATGAAATAAGTTTTATGACACCAAAAACAATTGAATAATGTTTTCAAATGGTTATAACGGAAGAGGAAAAGGTGAAGAGACAAGAGAATACCACAAGAGGAAGAGGCAGTAATTCTAGAGGGAGAGGAACCTTTTCTACACCAAAACAATCCAATCAAGAACAAGAAGATGCTGGTAAAGGTAAAGAACAAGTGGCTAAATCTAGAGGTGGATGGAGAGGTGGAAGAACAAGTTTTAGGGGCAGGTATGCAGATCAAGGAAGAGATTCTAATGTGTTTTTAGGAAGGTGTTACAATTGTGGTGAGTTTGGACATCCATATTTTAAGTGTCCTAAAATCTTTGGTGCTACTTCTAGTGGGGGTGAAAGAAGGGGTGAAAAGAGAGTCCAAATTGTGCAAGAATATGAAGAGAAAATTGTCAATTCATCAAGCCTTGTTGTTGCACCTGAAGTTGGTGAAGCTTTGATGTGATGCAGGAGCATCCAGTGGTGTAAGGGCAATCTTGCATCACCCAAAAATAATTAAATTTCAAGTTTCTCATTTTTTTAGATGTTTTTACATTTTTGGATACCCTTTTTGTCATAATGAAATTCCCAATTTATGGTTTTTATTTTATGTTCCTAGGTTGAAAGATATTGCAGTTTTAGTTTCCCATATTTGCACCTGAAAATCTTCTGAGTTAGATTTGAGGCACTTAGAGTTCTCAGAATGGCCCCAAAACTTTCCAAAATTGGCGTAGCAGATTTCAAGCGCGTTATTGACTTCGAGACCTTTCCAATAGTTCAAACGGTTCATGAATCGGAGTCCCAGATCAAAAGTTATGGCCCCGGGAATTTGGCGCACTTTCTAGAAGATACAATTGCAAATGCTCTTTTGAAATTTGAACTTCATGTTGTAAATTTTCGATGCCAAACCGCCTAAACTCAAATTTGAATGTTGTTTTGGCTCCAAACTAAAGAGAAGCTCTATTTATTGGCGGGTTTCTAATTGTTGGGTAACTTTTTGGGGGACAAGCTCGCATATTGCGAAAGGGTTATTCTGTAGCTTTCTGTAACTTGCATGTGTTGTAGAACTTAGGGATTTGAGATCCTCTGCATGTAAGAAGCTCCATTTTCTGAATAATAAAATTATTCTCTTGTTTGTGGCACCAAGACCATGGTTGTGGGTCGAGGTCAAGAAAGATGCCTTCAAGAGTGATGCTTGGTAG
>VDFB02000007.1:209292938-209326123 GCA_007258455.2 Sequoia sempervirens | reverse complement strand
ACATGAGAAGGTAAGAGAATATATTAACAAGATGAATATGCAGTATAAGGCTAAAGCAGATTAGAAGCGGAGGTATAAGGAGTTTCAGATTGGTGATGAAGTGATGGTCCACTTGAGGGAAGAAAGGTTTCCAGTGGGAACATATAACAAATTGAAGATGAAGAAGTTTGGTCCCTGTAAAATTTTGAAGAGGCATGATTCAGGGAATACATATGAGGTAGGGGTGCACGATGGAATCAACATTTCCCCTGTGTTCAACATTTCAGATTTGACAGAGTATCATGAAGGTGGAACGGAGGAAGCACCAGCAATAGGATAGTATGGCATTCCAGCACCTACTTCAGAAAGGGAGGAGATTGAAGTAATCTTAGATAGTCGTGTGGGAAGGAGTACTAGAAATAGGCAGTATGAAGAATATCTGGTGAAATGGAGAGGAAGGCCTGGAAAGATTCATCTTGGTTATCTAAGGTAACGATTGACTAGTTGGGTTTTCCTCAACCATCTGAGACGTGACGGGTCACTTCTCAAATTACCCTGGGTGTCTGATGCAGGAGCATCCAGTGGTGTAAAGGCACTTGCATCACCCAAAAATAGTTAAATTTCAAGTTTCTCGGTTTTAGATGTTTTTACATTTTTGGATACCCTTTTCGTCATAATGAAATTCCCAATTTACGGTTTTTATTTTTTGTTCTTGGGTTGAAAGATATTGCAGTTTTAGTTTCCCAGATTTGCACCTGAAAATCTTCCGAGTTAGATTTGAGGCACTTAGAGTTCCCGGAATGGCCCTAAAACTTTCCAAAATTGGCATAGCATATTTTAAGCGCGTTATTGACTTCGAGACCTTTCCAACGGTTCAAACGGTTCGCGAATCGGAGTCCCGGATCAAAAGTTATGGCCCCGGGAAGTTGGCACACTTTCTAGAAATACAATTGCAAATGCTCTTTTGAAATTTGAACTTCATGTTGTAAATTTTCGGTGCCAAACCGCCTAAAGTCAAATTTGAATGTTGTTTTGGCTCCAAACTAAAGAGGAGCTCTATTTATGGGCGGGTTTCTAATTTTTGGGTAACTTTTTGGGGGACAAGCTCGCATATTGCGAAAGGGTTATTCTGTAGCTTTTGTAACTTGCATGTGTTGTAGAACTTGGGGATTTGAGATCTTCTACATGTAAGAAGCTCCATTTTCTTAATAATAAAATTATTCTCTTGTTTGTGGGTTATTTTCTGTGTCTCGGGCTATGCCCTCATCATGATGCTGCAAAGACAACTTTTGAAGGACTCCAAGGAGAAAGAACCATTGCAAAGGAGAAATCTATTCAAGACCACATGCAAGAGAAAAGGTAAAGTATGCAAGTTAGTAATAGATTCCAGCTATATTGATAATATAGTGTCAAGATAAATGGTAGATAAGTTAATATTGGTAAAATTTCCTCATGAAACACCCTATAAGGTGTCATGGTTAAATGATGATCAATCACTTTTATTCAATGAGTAGGTTGTAGTTTAGTTTCAGATTGGAGGGTACAAGGATAGGGTACTTTGTGATGTTCTACCAATGCAATGTTTCCATTTGTTGCTTGGAAGGCCATGAAAATTTGATAAACATGCTATGTATGATGGAAGGGCTAATACATATCAGATTGAACATGATGGGAACTCATTTACTTTGCTTCCATTGCAAGAGGAATTCAAGGAGCAGACAAAGGTAGCAAAGGTAATCATGATGGGTAGATAGGAGTATGTGAAGATTGAGGAAGTCAAGAATGACTAGTTGGCATCCATGACAAAAGTTGCAGAGGATGGGATAGAGATATTGAAGGGTGGTGCACAATTGTAAAGGAAAAAACAATGGGAAGAAGATGGAGACTGACCTAGAGAAGGTCAAGGATGAATTATTGATGATGAAGCAAGATGGGTTGAGAAAATATGATAAAGTTATGATTGGAGCATTGTTTTGTCCTATAGTGGTTGTAAAGGTTGAGGTAAAGTCAAGCCTTGTTGAAGAAAAGGCTCCTAAGACTGATAATACAGAGGTATACATGTCTGAAAATGACAAGACTTTGAGGATAGTAAATATGATGCATAAATTCAAGGAAAAGGATGGAGTGAGATAAGTAGAAAGGCAAGGACAGAGTTATGAAGGAAGGAATGTTATATGGACAAGGCAAAGGGAAGTTGGTGTAGGTCCTATCTTAGTCACAGATGGAAAAGAGGTCAGAGGATGTGCAACAAATCAAGGGAAGCCTTATCAAGTTGTCTATGAACTCAAGAATGGTAAACACAAAGAAAGTTTTTCAGAATTTACCAATCAAGGTATCTTTTGCAAGTCATAGTGGTGAATCTTTCAAAGAAGGAATAGTTGAAGATCAATTTCCAAGAGACATGGAAACCTTTTTAGGTGGTGTGTATGGTGTAGGAGCACCAATCCATTTCAATGATTTTTCTCTAGTTGTCTCATGAAGATTTGAGTATAGGTGTTTGAGTCTAAGTTTTTTAAGTGTTTGAGTATAAATAAGGTCAATGGAGACCATTTTTATGTAATTAGAAAACTTTGGTTCCTTTTGGGGTCTATATTGTAAAAGTTGTAAATCATGTCAAGAAGTTGTCAATTTTGACAAAAGTTGTCAAGGAGGGTGAAATGTAATCTTCTTGTGTGAGGTCATGTCCTTAGCTTTAATAAGGTCTAAATAGACCATTTATAATGTTTTAGGTGATTAGGAGAGTTAATTTGCAAATAATGCAAAAAGTGCTAAATGTTGTCAACAAAAATGCAAAGAAAAGTGCAATTTTTGAACCCCAATGGTCATGGGAAGTTTGAAAGTTAGTTGGAAGTTGTTGAGTTAGTTTTTCCTTGGTGGAAAATGTTTAAATATGTTAAATCCATTGATGTACATGTTGGTTGGAGGATTTTGAAGGAATAACAATAAGAATTTCCCCTTTTTTATCAATTTTTTTTGTGTTTTATTATCATTTCCAGGTCTGTACGGACCCGTACTACAACATCTTGCTTAAAAATTGTTAGAAACTTGTAGACGACTATTGTATCTTTCATTTGAATCCTTGTAGGAGGACTTTCATTTGATAAAACACATTTTAATTCCAAATCTCATATGACAGACTGAATTTGCAGAGTTAAAGGTTTTTGAAGTTTTAATGACAATCTGACTCATTCCTCCTATTGTAAACATTGTGGCTTGGAGGAATGAGTCTTGTAGGTTAGGTCTAGATGTTAGGGTGAATTTTTTGTGAAGGTAGAAAGGATTAGTGAAGTTTGAGTTGTACCTGATGAATTTGAGTGAAAAAGAGCATGAAAAGGCTAGGGTTTGTTGAAATCTTTGGAGGCAACAAGATTTCTTGAAACTTTAAGTATGTGCAAGCTTACATAAGGGTTTTTGAATTGGTTCCAAGGTATAATAAGGTTAGGAGGGTAGTATTCTAATAAAAACCTATGTAAAATGCAAGAAAAGAGGGTTTCATGGTAGAGCACTTTGGGAAACATGTCACTACAAATAACTTGTGAAGTTTGGAGTTTTGATGGAAATTTAGTGCTTTCCCATTGGTTTATTGGGTTGGTTGCAATATTAAAGGGGTGTCTCTTTGTAAAAGTGGCCTAATTCAAGGCCTAGGTCAGCATAGAAGATAAGATATGAGGTTGATGTTTCAAATGGGTTGCATAAGTTTATGAGGTATGTTATAACATGATTTAATGGGTGTCTGAATGTGTTGGGAGATAGTTGGTTGTGAGGGTTTAGAGTGAGTTAGGTACAAGTTTTTAGGTCTACAGATCTAGTAGAGAAGAAGAGTGCTAGTGTGAAGTGGTGCCCTTATTAGGGTTTTAAGTTTCAATACTTGTTAAATAGTGTTGGTGTTGTGTTGATTTTTTTGGAAGCGTTTGTGATTGACATCATATTGTATACTTTTTATACTAGACAAAGAAAGTTAGTACTATACATAGTATGACAACACTCTAGGTGTGTAGCATAAGGTAGAGTTGTATTGTGATTCTTATAGAAATTCCATTTAGATATAAGATAATGGGAAGGTTATTCTCAGGGTTAGGATAATACATGAGAAAGGGGATAACCTTAGAATAGAATACTAATGGTCAATACAAATCAAGAAATTAAATGTGGTGAATAGATGACCTCACTCGAAGTTATTAGGTGATGAATATTTGGGAAAGGTAGTGTAGGTAGCCACTATCTACACTGTTAGTTCACTATGTGATCCACTTTACATTCTACGTTGAGGTAATCATACATGAGGTAGTAGACATTATGGTAGCTCTAGATATGTAGGACACATCACTATGCTCAAAAAATGTTATTTGAAGGATGAGATTACCAAACCAAACTCTTCTTCAAAGGGAGGGCCATCTTACCAAGTTTGGTAGATGTGTAGGGGATCACAGTAAGTCCATGGTTGGAAAAAATGTGCTTGAGTGATGCTTCTCCTCATGCAGTTGGTGGCCAAGATTTGGGAGGACATTCTAGACCATTTGTATTTCTAGTTCATTGGAGCTTGTTGAAGCAATGTATGTAATCATGTTACCATCTATATGGAAATTGTAAATGTGAAATGTTATCTTGAATATATTTATGTAAAGTTAAATCATTTTTATATTATTGCAATGATTCTTTGATTATGCAATGGAAAAGTTTGGATAAATTTATGTTTCAAATGTTGCATTTATTATTGAATAGAAAATATTTTTTTTATTGCTTATTACATTAGTTGCATAGAAAATTTACATGTGGGTAAAACTTAGTAAAATTACTAGGTAGAACAATAGGCATGTTACACGTGGTATCAGAGCTACCAGGTTAAACTCTAGAACCTATGTGCTTGCTATGTTTCTAATCCAACATTATATGAATCTAATGTTTGGAAATTCCTGTGCTAGGATAGTGCATCTCAAGATGACTGCAAGAAAGTCAATAATTGGAAATGAGTGCTACCTATGGGCCAAGAAGGAAAAATAAGCCCTTGTTTGAACCATTAAGGGAACCAATTATGGCAATGCCATTTGGATGAGAAATACTGAGACTTTCATTCATGACCTTTCATGAATCAGTCAAGAGAAGAGAAGGATGAAAGAGTCTTCCAACTCAACTTATTATCTTTTGTCTCTCTGTCCAAGTTAGACTCTAAAACTTTCCATTAATATTTCCTCAAAATGTAGTGTTAGTCCAATCATGATATATAGGGATCCTAAAGCTCTTCCCTTAGTGAAATTTATTGTAATAGCCACAAGTAGTGAATCAAAGGGTTATGTACCTCAAAACTATTTGTCTAAGGATAGATCAAAGGGTTATTATCCTTTCGATGATGTATATGAGAAAAAATCTGAGGGTTATACCCCACGAAGTTATTTATTGAAAAGTGAATCCAAGGGATATTCTCCCTCATACTAGATCTAGATATAGTCATTCTATGTAAGCTCAAGGAAATTTAAAATCCTTTTTGATTATAATGAAAACTTTGTTTTGAATGAGCTATTTAAATATAGTTACTTATGTGAATGAAAGATCTTTTGGAATATTGTTAGCATTAAGAAAACCTTCATGGATCTGACTAAAATGAAACCTTCAGGTATAACTATTCTTGGAAAAATGGTTAGGACAAGAACATTGGGGAAATTCAAGTAGGTCAAGGCATTGAGAATGTCAAAGCTAAGTTGGACTGCATTCTGGCTATAATGGATGAAACTAGAACAAGAATAGGAAACCTTAAACAAGAAGTTATGGGAATGGAAAGAGAGGAGCAAGAAGTCCCAAATACTAAAGAAGAAGTTACCAACAACGAGGAAGAAGGGGAGAATTCCCATGATCACACTCAATCTAGTGATCAAGAGAGTGATAGATCACAATCATATTTTGAGGGAATCAAAAGGAAGGCTTTGGCAAGTGAGTTATCACATGACATGAGAAAGATCACACCACCAAAATTTGAAGGTAGTACTATTGGAGATGCGACAAAAGCATGGCTTATGGAGATGGAGAAGTATTTCAAAATCAGCAATTACTCCAAGGTCACTAAAGTCGTATGGGGAGCATTTTAGTTGGTTGGTGAAGCATCCAATTGGTGCATGAGCAAGAAAATGGAGCTTGGGTTTAGTTCCTTAAGTCTCTCATGGAGCGAGTTTGTGAATATTTTCTGAAATTGATGGTTGCCCCAACTCTTTTATGACCAAAATATCATTGAATTCCAAAACTTGAGGCAAGGTGACTCCTTAGTGAATAAGTATTGGGAGAAGTTCACTTGACTCCTAAATAATGTACCTATGTACTAGAAGGATGAGCAATTTCATATACAAAATTTTATCATGGGTCTAAATGTGCAAATAGGTGGTGAGGTAGACATAGATGGTCCAACTACCATGGATTTGGTGTACGAGAAGGAAACTAAACAAGAACAAAGGCTTAAGTATATCTCAAACTATTAGGAGAGAAAGAGAAAGAAGCTCATTTGGATGCAAACCAATCAAACTCCAAGGAAGCCTAGTGGAGGGAAAAGTTTTCAAAAGCAAAGGGATAAATCACCCCAAGATAATTGGAGCCAACCAAGGAGAGATTGAAGAGGAAACAACAACAATTTTAACAACTTCAAAAGAAATGTTGGGGGAAATGAAAGTAATTCTAGAAGACATGTGAAAAGGAGGGGACTGGTGAAGGGATGTTTTACATGTGGTGGGAATCACTATATAGTAATTTTCCATTCAAACCATCTAGGACACAACCACATGGTAACTATCTTCCACCTCAAAGATTTTTGTTCTAGCAAAGGATTCATGTTGTTGTGGAAAATCGATAAGTGGAGTACCAGATTACTCCAACAGAAGTTTCAGGTACTTTTTATAGAATTCCCATTTTAATTTTAATAGATATTGGTGCCACAAAAAAATCATTTCTCCTAGAGTAGCAAGTTAAATTTCTAGAAAAGTTGGCTACATGGAACATTCTTGGGTTGTAGAATATGCAAAATAGACAAGAGAGGAAGTAAGTCAATGTCTATTCAAAGCAAGGATTGAACTTCCAAGTTTCTCAATGGAAGAAAATTTGTACATAGCTTCCTTAAGTTATTATGATGTTATCTTAGGGATGAATTGGTTATGAAAACATAGGGCCAAGGTAAATTGTCATGCTTAAAAAATTGAATGCTTATATGATCTAGGTAACTGTGTGTCATTACAAGGAACACCTAGAGAGGTTAAGTTACGATAGATATTTGTTGTACAGATGCATAGGGAAAAGAAGAAAGGTTGTCAACTCTTTGTAGTAAAAATAGAGAAACTTGAGGAATGAAAGGAATTCATTTCTCAAGATGATATAGTATATTATGGACCTCAAGACTCCCAAGATGTCAAAGGTGGTGAAGTGTTAGAATCTAGAAAAAAAATGAAGGAATATCCTATTCTATGAAGTTTTGTGGATGTATTTCCTAAAGAATTACCTAGATTACCACCTAAGAGTATATTTGATTTCTCCATTGACATAGTACCAAGGTCAAAACCTATATCAAAAGTACCTTATAGGATTACCATAGATGAGTTAATGGAGTTAAAGGCACAAGTAGAAGAGTTGTCTAAAGGATTGATAAGACCCAGTGTTTCACCCTAGGGAGTGCCAGTGATTTTGTAAAGAAGAAGGATGGTACATTGTGCATGTGTATTGATTATCAATTACTTAATAAAGCAATGATAAAGAAAAAGTATTTGTTGCCACATATCAATGATCTTTTTTATTAGCTGTGAGGAGTGATAGTGTTTTTGAAGATTGATCTACATTCTGCATATCACCAATTAAGAATCAAGGATGAAGGTTTTGGTGGAGTATTGATGCAGGAGGGGCAAGTCATAGCTTATGATTCAAGGAATATGAAGCCCTATGAATAAAATTACGCATGATTTAGAGTTAGAAGAAATTGTCCATGCATTACAGATGTGGAGACATTATCTTTTGGGAAAACTATTTGAACTAAAGACTAATCATCATGGTCTAAAGTATTTTTCTACCCAACCTAATTTGAATGCACGACAAAGGAGATGGTTGGAGTTGATAACTGACTCTGATTTCAACATTAGTTATATCAAGGGAAAAGCGAATCGGGTTGTTGATGCCTTAAGTCATAAGAGGCATAACTCCTCTATGATATCAATCCAAATTGACTTCAAGGATCAAGTGTCGCAAAAATTTAAAGGTGACAAGTTCTATGAGAAAGTTAGGAAAGCATGATCAAAGGTATGAGGGGTATCACTTTGAACCTAATGGTTAAGGGAAGTATATATGTACCTAAAATTGGGGAATTAAGGAGCATGGTATGGAAAGAAGTTCATAATGCACCATATTCAAAACATCTTGGTATAACTAAGATGTTAGCTGATGTAAAGCCATTATATTTTTGGAGGGTATGAAAGGGGATGCAACAAGATTTGTAAAAATTCTTTTAGAGTTCCAAAGAGTGAAGGAAAAGAATCACCATCCTGCAGGTCTTTTATATCCACATGAAGTTCCAAAAAGTAAGTGACAAGTTATTAGCATGGATTTTGTGCAAGCTCTTCCTATATTGAGGAAAAAGCACAATACAATTCTATTAGTGGTTGAAAATATTACACAGGTAGCTCACTTCATAATAGGGAATCTAACTAATGGAGCTCCTATACGAAATTTTATTTAAGATATGTTTAGATTGCATGGAATTCCTGAAAAGATCATTTTTGATAGGGATGTTAGAGTTAAGGATATATATATATTATATATGATTTCAAAAGATTTGAGATAATCTCAAAGCACAATATATAGCATTTTTATTATTGTTAATAGTAAAGAAGAACTTAAATAAATAAAGGCATATATGATAATGTATGGTGTAGCCTACTGCATAATAAACCAACGCATGAAGCAATGTTAGACCAATTCAACCAAAATTATAAGGCACATATAGATTTGTAATTGTTGTACATACATTGCAAAGAGAAGTTAATACAGTTTAAATCAATGAGGAAATAGTCTAACCATGCTATAAACATGGGACACCAACTTAAGAATGTGGTGCCAATCTGTAAGTGTTTGGGATGCAAAAGAAGTCTACAAAATGCACATAAGTTTGATAATAGCCTTAAGACCAAGTCAAGAGTAAACTTAGCAGCATTATGTGAAGGAATTCAATTTAGGAAATTTTTTTGTGAGATTGTTGTTCATTTGACTCAGTAAAAGAGTCTTTTTGTACCTTGTAACAAGTCGACTCAGCCATTTAAATGGTGAGGATTGTTATGTGTTGCAAACCTGTGAGTTAGCTTGGTGAGTCGTTGCATGTGGTTAGAAAGGTGAAAAAAATATTAAATTTTTTGTAGCCGTTGGTTTCTCACAATTTAGTATAAATAGAGTTGCTCATTCTACCAATTATTACACTTATAATTCTTATTTCCTTCTGTTATTTTGCTGCAATTTTTGTGCAAAGTGAGTTGAGAGTTTGTGAGTTAGAGATTTGTTTTGTTGTATTACTTTTGTTTTGTTGAGAGATTTAGTGAGAAGCTAGTAGAGGAATGTGGGTTGTTCTTAGAGGAATTTGCAAGCAAGCTTGATCCATTAAGCTAGGAGGGAAGATTAATCGGTTGGAGCTTTAAACAGGCATGGTGATTTCTACTCCTTTGTTATTATGTTGGAAAGATTGTTAATTATGTTGTTAGTTGGAAATATTTTCTTTTATGTGTGTTATGATGTATGCATGTCTTTTGAATGTTCCTTGATTGTTTCTTGTATTAGGAAACCCTTCTTTTGGGTTTATACTTATATAGATATTTATACTATAATGGGTTTTATACAATTGTATACTATTTATACTATATGTAGAAAGTTAGTACTATACTTAGGATGATGACACTCTAGGTGCATAGCATAATATAGAGTTGTATTGTGATTCTTATAGTAATGACATTTAGATATAAGATAATGAGAAGGTTATTCCTAGGATTAGGATTATCCATGAGAAATGGGATAACCTTAGAATCGATTACTAATGATCAATACAAATAGAGCAATTAAATGTGGTGAATAGGTGACCTCACTCGAAGTTAATAGGTGATGAGTATTTGGCCAAAGTAGTGTAGGTAGCCACTATCTACACTATCAGTTCACTGTGTGATCCAATTTACATTCTAGGCTAAGGTAATCATACATGAGGCAGTAGACATTATGGTACCTCTAGATATGTATGACACATCACTATGCTTAGAAAAGGCTAGTTGAAGGGTGAGGTTACCAAACCAAAATCTTGAGTGATTTTTATCCTCATGCAATTGATGGCCAAGATTTAGGAGGACATTCTAGACCATTTGTATTTCTAGTTCATGTAAGCTTGTTAAAGAAATGTATGTAATCATGTTACCATCTATATGGAAATTGTAAATATGAAATGTTATCTTGAATATATTTATGTAAAGTTAAATCATACTTATATTATTGGAATGATTCTTTGAGTATGCAATGGAAAATTTTGGATAAAGTTATGTGCATTTATTATTGAATAGAAAAGAAATTTTTTATTTCTCATTACATTAGTTGCATAGACAATTTACATGTGGGTAAAACTTAGTAAAATTACTAGGTAGAACAATGGGCATGTTACAATTATTGTAACCATTCATCATTTGTCTTTTGTATTCACTAGCCTCATGACCAAATCTATTGCATGCATAGAATTGATCAAAAAATGATTGATAATTTTGATTCATCCTACTTTTACATTTTATAGCTCTATTTCCAAATCTATTACAAGAATAACAGTAACCATTAAAAGATGGTTGCCTTTGTATATCTAGTTTTCCGATAGGATATCTCTTGAAATCTTTCTTCTGGTTCTAGACATGTTTGAAATTGCTCCTTTTATCTCCAATATTCCTTTGTTCATTATTCTTCTTTTCAACATTATTTGGAGTCTAATTTTCCTTTGAGATTTCTCATTTTTCAAATATTGATCCTTCTTTGTCCTTTGAAGCTTTTTGACTAGCAATCATATCATCAAGCAAGGTAGAGCTCTTCTTGAATTCGTCTTCTTGACTCTTTGCTTTCTCTAGATCTTTCCTCAGAGACACAACTTCTTCTTCAAGATTTGAACATTTGGTAGACTTTTCTTTCAACTTGGTATTCAAGCAATCTTCAACTCTTTTTCATTCTTCAACCTTCACCTTCAGATTAGTGATTATCTCATTTGATTGCTTAAGTTGCTCATGTGTTTCCTTGAGTTGTTCCTTAACTTTCTTAAACTGACCTTACACACTTCATCCTTCACCACTATCACCTTTCGCACTTATCATAGGTTTAAATAATTACACATACATTACCACAACACTAAATTGACCTTATGTATATATGTATATATTCCACAAACCCTCATACCATCAATTAGGTCGACATAATTAGATGAACCATGTAACACAATAACTTGTCGGCTCAAAACATCATCATACATACCTTGTGGAAGAACCAAAATGTGTTCTTCACCAAACTAGGTCAACATGAACTATAATCACTCCTATGAATCCACTCTTTACACAATTCAATTCCGCACAACCCCAAAACCCCTAGGTCAGAATTGCACAACAAAATTGGTGAAGCAACAAATGACTGAACCAACTATTCATCCATAACTCAACACACGAACCACCAAATCACTTGACACTTGGAGTGCACACACATTTAACATCTTCAAAAAATTCCAAAAAACCACACAAAACAATAATCATCTATGGTGGAATGTGGAGCATTCTAATTTGCACTCTACACTTGTAACTCTTCCTCTATTAAGTTTGATACCCTGTCATCAATATCTTTAGCTACAAAAGACTTAGAACTTTGAAACTTTGGATATATACACTTTCAATACATACCATTATCACCTCAAAACTGCATGACTAGATGATGCAAAGTGGACCAAAATATTCTTCCTCTGTAACATTGAAAATGCATATTGGGACATAGCCAATTTCCACACTTAGTTTTCTCCAGACTTTATTCATAAGTTCATAAATCATCACTTCTACGATGGGCTAGCATAAGATAGAGTTGTATTGTGATTCTTATAGCAATGTCATTTAGATATAAGTTAACAAGAAGGTTATTCCTAGGATTGGGATAATCCACAAGAAAGGGGATAACCTTAGAGTAGAATACTACTGATCAATACAAATTGAACAATTAAATGTGGTGAATAGATGACCTCACTCGAAGTTACTAGGTGATGAATATTTGGCCAAAGTAGTGTAGGTAGACACTATCTACACTGTCAGTTCACTATGTTATCCAATTTACATTCTAGGCTAAGGTAATCATACATGAGGCAGTAGACATTATGGTAGCTCTAGATATGTAGGACACATCACTATGCTTAGAAAAGGCTATTTAAAGGATGAGGTTACCAAATTAAACTCTTGAGTGATGCTTCTCCTTGTGTAGTTGATGGACAAGATTTAGAAGGACATTCTCGACCATTTGTATTTCTAGTTCATGTAAGCTTATTGAAGAAATGTATGTAATCATGTTACCATCTATATGAAAATTGTAAATATGAAATGATATCTTAAAAATATTTATTTAAAGTTAAATCATACTTATATTATTGGAATGATTCTTTGATTATGCAATGGAAAATTTTGGATAAAGTTATATGCATTTATTATTGAATAGAAAAGAATTGTTTTATTTCTCATTACATTAGTTGCATAGACAATTTACATGTGGGTAAAACTTAGTAAAATTAGTAGGTAGAATAATGGGCATGTTACAATTATTGTAACCTTTCATCATTTGTCTTTTATATTCACTAACCTTATGACCAAATCTATTGCATGCATAGCATTGATCGAAAAAGGATTGATAAATTTGATTCATCCTACTTTTACATTTTATAGCTCTATTTCCAAATCTATTACAAGAATAACAATAACCATTGAAAGATGGGTACCTTTGTAAAACTAGTTGTCTGATAGGATATCTCTTGAAATCTTTCTTCTGGTTCTAGACATGTTTGAAATTGTTCTTTTTATCTCCAATATTCCTTTGTTCATTATTCTTCTTTTCAACATTATTTGGAGTCTAATTTTCCTTTGAGCTTTCTCATTTTTCAAATCCTAATATTTCTTTATCCTTTGAATCTTTTGACTAGCAAGCATATCATCAAGCAATGTAGAGCTCTTCTTGAATTTGTCTTCTTGACTCTTTTCTTTCTCTAGATCTTTCCTTAGAGACAAATTTTTATTCAAGATTTGAACATTTTGTAGACTTGTCTTTCAACTTGGTATTCAAGTAGTCGTCAACTCTTTTTCATTCTTCAACCTTCACCTTCAGATTAGTGATTATCTCATTTGATTGCTTAAGCTGCTCATTTGTTTCCTTGAGTTGTTCCTTAACTTTCTTAAACTGACTTTACACACTTCATCCTTCACCACTATCACCTTTCGCACTTATCATAGCTTCACATAATCACACATACATTACCAAAACACTGAATTGACCTTCTATATATATGCATATATTTCACAAACCCTCATACCATCAATTAGGTCGACATAATTAGATGAAACATGTAACACAATAACCCGTCGGCTCAAAACTCCATCATACATACCTTTTGGAAGAAACCAAAATGTGTCCTTCACCAAAATAGAATGGCATGACCTATAATAACTCCTATGGATCTACTCTTTACACAATTCAATTTTGCACAACCCCAAAACCCTTAGGTCGGCACCACACAAAAAAAATGGTGAAGCAACAAATGAATGAACCAACTATTCATCCACAAATCAACACATGAACCACCAACTCACTTGACACTTGGAGTGCACACACATTTGACATATTCAAACACTTCCTAAAAATCACACAACACAATAAACATCTGCAGTGGAGTGTGGAGCATTCCAATTTGCACTCTACACTTGTAACTCTTCCTCTACTAAGTCTAATACTATGTCATCAATATCTTCAACTACATAAGACTTAGAACTTTAAAACTTTGGATATATACACTTTCAATACATACCATTATCACCTCAAAACATCATGACTAGATGATGCAAAGCAGACCAAAAAATTGTTCCTCTGTAACATTGAAAATGCATATTGGGACTTAGCTAGTTTCTACACTTGGTTTGTTCTAGACTATATTCATACTGATAAATCATCACTTCTACAATGGGTTTCCATCAATGAAAAAACCATACATCATCATGCTCATGTTTCCAACACTCATTAGTAACCACCAACTAATATGGGGTCAACACTACACCCAAGGTCACCCTCTCATCTATTATCCCTTCATCTAGCTCCAATCATAAGCCAAGATCTATAACCTCTCCCTCAACATGGTTAAAGGAGATGGTTGTAAGAAAAAAAGGAAATATACCTAGGTAATTGATCTTAGATTTGATGTAGTAGTAAAAATAATATAAATGTCTCCTCAACTAAAGAAGGCTCATAATACTTCAATAGTGATGGTTGACATTCCTTTACAAAATAGTTTGTAGAATCATAGAACCCATCATAGATAAAAATGAAGAAAATATGATAGAGGTAGATTATAATGGACCTCTCAAGTTGATCTTGGTAGAACCACACACAAAAGTGACATCCACAACTTCTAGGTGTCAACTATTCAATTAGTAGAGACAACTAAAAGAGAAAATTAAACTAGGGAGTAGCTAGAGGAACAAGTGTGTGTTTTGGTCTCATATGTCAAATTTATGGTTGATACATCAACACAGCCTCTAAAGATATTTCCATCAAGTTCTTCCATCTTTCCATTAGGAGAAGTAAAGAAACTATGGTAAAAATAAACAAACATTAGGCTTATAGTAGAATAACTAAGTCTTTGGTAGCATAGATCACCCTTGATGGCTTTATCTTCATTGAAGAGGCCATAAAACTATATGAGAAAATTGAAATTAAATAAAAAAAGAAACAAATTAGAAAAAATAGCTTGTGATATAGAAGGAAAATGTTTAGTAGGTATTGATTAGAGACCTTCAAGAGATGGTAAAGGAATATGTAAATAGACTTGGTCTCTAAAATATATTTTAATAAAGTAAAAGAAAATGAATATATTTCATTGTTCGAAGGAGTGGAATAGAAATTATTAATTTTAAAGAAATCAAAAATTGAATTCAAAAGGATTTTAAAATATTGTGATCAAGTAAAGTATAATATTGAGGCTAATTGCTTATCCTTTGATTTTGACATCCTCAAAGAAAACAAATTTTAGTTGGCTAATGTTCTTTTTGTTAAAAAGAGCTTTAAAGGCATGATTATAGAGGAGCTTTTCAAGGAGACTTTGGATGAAAATACAATGAGGAAGCTCAACAACATATCATCTTCATTGATAGGTTGTCATAAAGACATTTTAGTCACTCTTAGGAAGATTAATGAAACATTGGTAACTTAGAAATTATGCCTCATCAATACTAGTATACTAGGAACCAAGTTGATAACATCAATGGCTAAGCAATTCAAGAGCTTTAAAGCCAAATTTTCTTCATAGAAATCATAGTCTCCACAACTTGAAGCTACAAAAGAGCAAAGTTTTATAAGGATCAACTCATCTCCCGAGCAAAGTTGAAGATTCATCTTTGTTTTCTTCTATTACTTTATGAATTTTGTAACTTAAGTCATTTATTATGGCTTAATAAAGTGAAATTTATTTTATAACTCAAAAAGAAAAGTAAAGTTTACTTTATTTTATTATAATAATTTAATCTTAAAAACTTGGTTACAAGTTGGTTATAGAAAGGAAAACAGGTATACACATGTACAAGGCTTATTTTATGAGAATCTACCCCTCCAAATGTTTAGGAAAACTTATTAAGGTTTCTCCAATTGTTATGAGTTTTGTTGTTTTCTTTAATAGAGTCAAATAAAATATTTAAGAATATCAAGAAAATCATTCACTAACACATAAAATAGATCAAAAGCATATCATATTGATCATAATGCAATTTTTGAAAAGGTTGAAATTGTTAATCAAAACAAATATAAATAAATAGGTTATAGAAGGTTTTAAACAGAACTAGTCAATAATTTTAAAATTTGTAATTATTTTATAATTATTTCAAATACATATAAAAAATAGTATTATTCAATATCAAAAGGAAAATAAAAACATTCACTTTATCATGTTTTTTTAAAATTTTGGATAACAATTTTTCATGCAATTTATCATGAACTACTACACATATACTTCTTTTATTTCCATAAGATTTCCCATTCACTTCATAATAAGTTCTCATTTTTTTATACTAAACCAGGACTAATCTTACCTTGTACATTTTAACATTTATATTTTTCTTGCAAAAAAAATGAAAAAGAAAAATAGTAGAAGATGAGAACAAGACAAACAAATCGTACAACAAAAAACATCTAAAAGGTAATCAAGAATATTTATTTAAATATGTACTATCCAAACTCATTTCTTCATCAACTAACTCATATTATTGTACTCTTTGCAACCCAAGACTCATTATCAATTAACATATCAATGCCAACAAAGTTGGAAATGTATTCAAATGTGATGTTATTGTTGTCTACAAAATAAATTTTCATTAAAACCACAATACATGAGAAGTCCTTCATGCTAACTTGATAAATGACAAAGGTGAGATGAATATCACCCTCAATTTGACTAGTATCCTCATCCATTCGTATAATGAAGAAATAGCTCTAAGATTAGCTATTCATATTTTAGGCTTCTAAATTGCTCTTAGAATTGAATGCAATCATGTAGATTGTGATTGTATACTTGTCTTGAAACAAATCAAATGCTACTGAAACCACATCACAAATGTACCAAGAGTAAAATTTCATATTGAGCGTAACCATGAAACAACAACTCACATGCATAGATGTCACTGCATTTTTATATATATATACTTGTGGTTGACACTAAAAGAATGTTTTTTTAGTATCTTGTTGACATAATAGATGACAATTCTGATTTGACCAAAGCAAAAGCAATAATTACATCAAAGGTGTTCTACAGTCACATAAGGGTGGAATGAACCTTCGCCAACAAAAACGAGGTTGTGGTGTTACAGAAGAAAATATTAATAATATTTGCCATATATATATATAATACATGTTATATGTAACGTCTCATAAATTAAGCATGAGATATTCTCATCAATCCATTAATGTGCATTTTGTGTAACGTCTGATTTAAACGGTGCATTTCTATCTTCGCCCATTTCTGAGCAGTGAGAATTGTTGATAAAATATGCAAACAAAATAAATTGCAGAAAATAAAACAAAGCACAAAAAGAATAAGCAAAAGACACCAAAGATTTATAGTGGTCCGCCTGTAAGGCTACATCCACTTTCAAATGCAAGGACGATCTCTTTATTTTCTTGTTCTCAGTACATAATACATTCTTAACAGCTATATATATATATATATAAAACCCAGTCCTACCACCAAAAATAGTTGATTCCAGAATAATCCAATGCATGCCAAGAGAAGATTGTTCTCAGTACATAATACATTCACAACAACAGCTATATATATATATATATATATATAAAACCCAGTCCTACCACCCCAGAATAATCCAATGCATGCCAAGAGGAGACTGAACAGATTCTACAGGCAGCGGTTACATGCAAGTAGCCATTACACCAACAAGAATTAATGAGCAGCATCGGTTTCTGTTTCAAAGAGTTTGTGGTATGTTCTTCAGTCTGTTAATTTTTAATTTCATTTCATTTCCTCCTCCATGGAACTTGCTTTGAGATTCATTACAATCAACTTGTGGCCCGTAAAAATATCTTCCTTGTTGGGAAAGCACATACCCATGACTAATACAGTGGAGAATGACTTCCATGAAAAACACAGATCGAATAATTTGATAACAGACAGTCTTTGAGCTTTAATTCACAATAAAAATGTTTATTGTTATTATTCTAATTACGTATAGTGTAATATTGATGAAAAATTGCTTACAATTTAATATAGAAATCTACAATTTTCTATTTGTATTTTGTAATGTATATTAGCTGACTCAACCAAATAATAAAGTTAATAATTTAAAGAGTTATAGTAAAAAGTTTATAATAAGTTAAAAATAATAATTAATTTATAAATAAGTTATTTAATATAATAGTAATATAATAATAATTATAACTAGCATATTCATTTATGTTAGATAATCATTATATTTTAATTAATTATTAATTTAATAATTAGATATTAAATATTTTATGAATTTTTGAAATTATAATTTAGTTTAGTTTTAAAATGAAATTTATGTTTTGAAAATATTGTGGTGTTTTGATTAACTATTTATTGTATGATTAGTTCTTCAAATTTGAAGAAAGTACAATCTAATTGAACTTAAAAATATAAAATTACAAAAGTAAAATACTTTATGAATTTTTTAAAGTTAGATTTTAGTATAATTTTAGAAAATGAAATGATTTGGGGCAAAGAAAAATAAAGAATAGAAAAATTTATTTTATATATATCTTTTTGTTCTTAATTTATTCTAAAATTATAATTAGTAATTATTGAAATAAGTTTAAATTAATATTTTGTTTTATTAAGTTTTATTTGTAACAGATAATTAGTATAATTAAATTGATTATTTTCAAAACTAGATAATGAATACTTAATAAATTTTAGAAATTAAAATTTATTTTAATTTTAGAGTTAATTCTAAACTTTGAAAATATTGTCATGATTTGATTAATTATTTTTTATATGATTAATAACTCTAATTTTAATAATACTTGATCTCACATAGAAATATAATTCTAGATTACAATACTTATTTTTCTTTGTATTATTTGTCATTAATATCGAATTTATAAACTAATATTAAGATATTAATAATTCTACCCCTAATAATACTTATCATTAATGCCAAATTTATAAACTCATATTAAGACATAAATCCACAAGCTTTATTTTAGAACCTTCATTGAACTAATAACCTTAACCTAATTGAACCTTATTTTTACAATATTAACCTTAAAAATAAGGTTCAATTGGAGTTATGATAAGGTTAAGGGCAATGGATGAATTAGGGTTAGGGTCAAGGCTTTCTTTAAAATATTTATCATTAATGTAAAATTTATAAATAAATATTAAGACATTAATAAACCTAAGCCTGATCCTAACCCCAAAATTATAAACCCCTAATTAAGCCTAAACCTAGCCCTAATTAAACCCTTATTTAACCCTATTAGGGTTTCATTAAGGTTAGGGTTAGGGTTAGGATTCAATTATGATTATAAGGTTATGGTTCAATTAGAGAGTTAGGATTCAATTAGGATTGGGATTCAAGTACAATAGGTTAGAATTCAATTAGGATGTTTTTAGGTTAAGTTTTAATTAGGGTTAGAGGTTATTTAGGTTTAGGGTTATGGGCGGGTGCAAAAAGATGGGGGCCAATTTGTGGCCAATTTTTTTAAAAAAAATTGAAAGCTCATAACGTGAGTGCGTTATAACATGCTCGCGTTATGGCTTGGTGTGTCGAGCCTAAGGCTCGGCCACAACAAACCCATAATGTGAGCATGTTATAACACACTCGCGTTATGAGGTATTAAAATAAAAAATTTAAAAAAATAATAATTTGAAATTATTTTCATTGTGACTGTGTTTTTTTCTGCTTGTGGCCAAAACCCTTCATTTCTGCGCTCGCATTTCGGGAGGATCCATCTTGCAATTTTTTTCATCAAATTATTGTTGTTTCGTCATCAGGATGTCGCCACATTGATGAGGGGTCTAAGAGATAAGGATTTTTTTTTTTGTTGTTGTGAATTTGTTAGTTTTAGATTGTTTTTTATATTTATTTTTTGAATTTGTAGGAGATGTTAATGAACCTGCAAACCCTCCTCAAAATCCTCAACAAGTACAACAACAAGAGGAAAAAAATACTTAACAACAACAACAACAACAAAATCCTCAAGTTGAACAACCACAACAACAATCTCCTCCACCAATCCCTCAACATCCTCCTGGCAATCAACAAAACTTAATGAGTGAAATTGAAAACAATAAAAAACAAATTGAGGAGTTAATAAGGAGGTTGAACGATCCAAATGGTTCAACCATAGAATAACCCTGGAAACTTCACTCAAAGAAATGTTAAAACATGTAGATTCAACCAGTAAACAATTAATTGGTTGGCAAGATAGGAGGCAAGCGGCTAGGGATTATTACTGGGATAATTTATCATATAAAGATGTAAAAGATTTAAAAATTACAAAATTAGATTTGTGCTTATTATTCATTGACCCACACACAAATACAAATCTTACCCTAGTTGTGAAGAGGTTTCATATCCATTGGTGCCACCACCAATAGATTAGGACCTTTTTTTGGGATAGGTGGTACATGGTTTTTGATTACCCATCACGCAACAATTGTGAAGTCCCACAATATTTCCTAAGGAAACTATACTATGAGTTCATCTTAAACAAAATCTTGAATTATTTTGTTATGAGGGATTTCCAGGGGAGAGGTGGTGGGTTGGCTCAAGATAGACTCAGTGCACATCAAGATCCTAGGTGGCAAGCGAGACGACCTCTCACTAGGTTGCCTCATGAGCACATCGTTATTCCTTCCATCACGAAGGAGAGTGCCAAGGTAGAGACTTTTCAGGCCATCAGCTCTTTGACCCAGAGTGTCATCCAACATGCCAGCCCTATACTACAATGCCATCTAGGAGAGTCTTCGAGTGGTGGGCTTTGATCCCATTTATGTCAGGCTTGTAGGGTGACTTGTTCATATGACCCCACTGACACTCAAGAGGCTGCTACGCAGGATACGTCTATAGCTATGGAGATGATGAGGGAAACTAACATTTTGAATGAGGCCTATGACATTGATTATTAGGTAAATGTTAGCATGTTCATTGAATTTAATTTATTAAATTTCAATTTTGAAATGCAAGATTAACTAATTTAGTTTTATGATTTTAATAAAATTTTAGGGTCACAGTGTTGATACTGGATACACCGGCCCTACACCCAGTTATTTCTCCACTGCATCTACTGTTGAGGTATGTAACTAGTAAACAATTATAAATTTATTACATGTTAATAGCATTGTTTTATGAATGACATTCTAATATGTGATTATGGACGTTGAATAGGCTAATATTGGAGGTTTTGAGGTAGCACCTCCCAATGCCTGTGGATTTAGACAAATCTACATGCAAGTAATAGAATAATGATTTTAACTAATGAATTGTACTTAATAGATTTGTGTAGTTTATATTCATATCTTTGATTACGTTGCATTGCACATCTTTCAAACTCAAAGCATTACTTCACATTCCATAACAAATAACTAGATGTTGATAGATGACAAAATTTCAACTACACTATAGTTGTTTAGAAATTCAACATAAGCAATCATGCAATTACTTCATATAACATAAGTAATAAGTAGGAGTAGCTTCCAATTTCATTTTCTTGTCATGATATTCCATGAGACCACTTTTTATTGAGGTATCTTTTCAAACAGTTCACTGCCTTGTCTATGATATGGATGCTTGGAAGAAATATATGAAAGAATAATAGTAAGCAATAGCATAGACAAGACAATGAGTTGTTTGAAAAAATGCCTCAAAGAAATGCAATCTCATGGTGATGTCCATCACCATGAGACCCAATTTCTTTGAGGCACTTTTTCAAATACCTCACCGCCTTTTCTATGATACCACATTTTCCATACATGTCTACCAAAGAATTCTATCAAACAGTTCATTTCCTCGTTGCTATGGCTAAAAGCTTAAAAAAGGTGCTTTCCAACAAACTATGGATGCTTGGAAAAATTCTATCAAAGCATAATATTAAGCAATAGCATAGACAAGGCAGTGAGTAGTTTGAAAAAATGCCTTGAAGAAATGTGGTCTCATGGTGATGGAATGCCATTCCATCACCATGAGACCACATTTCTTCAAGGAATTTCTTCAAACAACTCACCACATTTTCTATGCTACCACATTTTCCATACATGTGTACCAAAGCATTTTATCAAACTACTCACTTCCTTTTTGCTATGGCTAAAAGCCTAAAATAGGTGCTTTCCAACAAACTATGGATGCTTGGAAAAAATCTATCAAAGCATAATAGTAAGCAATATAATAATCAAGGCAGTGAGTAGTATGAAAAAATTCCTTGAATAAATGTGGCCTCATGGTGATGGAATGCCAATATTCCATCACCATGAGACCACATTTCTTTGAGGCATTTTTTCAAACAACTCATTGCTTGAAGAATAGAAACCAACCCATTAGCCAAAATTCCCCCCCAAATTATTTTCAAGGTCCTCATCCTCAATTTACCAATCCATGGAACCTTCAACCTTTTATTCCACTTGTTAATGTTTGCAAACCTCCCTCTTCATGTCATGATCACCCTTCATCTCATAACCAAGACCACACTATACCATCCACCCCATCCCAACATAATGCAATAGAGAAGGCAATGAACTGTTTGAAAAAATGCCTCAAAGAAATGTGGTCTTATGGTGATGGAATGCCATGACACATTTGTTTGTAATGGAATTCCATCACCATGAGACCCCATTTCTTTGACACATTTTTTCAAACAGTTCATTGCCTTCTCTATGCCACCACAGTTATCATACATGTCTATGAAAGCATTTTATCAAATGATTCACAGCCTTGCTCCTATGGGTAAAAGCCTAAAAACAAGTGCTTTCAAACAAGATATGGATAGGGAAAATAGTAAGCATGATAGTCACAAATATATAGTTTAATAAGTACTCAAAATTTTGTTCATTATCTCATACATTATAAGCCATTATGTGGATCTCTATTGTAGTTTTTGTGATTGAATAATTTGTTGTTTTATTTTTAGATGTTGCAAGTAGATACACCTCTGAATGTTCAGAGGGCAATGGAGATCGGTGTTCCATCTGCTATAGACTCCTCGATGGCTCTGATAGGGGAGGTATGAGGCAAATTACTAAATTTCAATTTACATTCATTGTTATAGATGTTAGTTAGTGGAAAATCAAACCATTATTGATTCATAGTTTAATTTCTATTTGGATGGTTTATACAGGGATTCAACATGCCTCAGCATGGGCACTTGAATATTTCCCTTGTGGAGAGTGATCATTAGATGGCAGTAAGTGATTATTTTGTTAAATATATCATTTTTTATAATGTAATTTCTATATATTAATGTCTTTACTTCTTATTGTAATAGATAAGACTTGACCAAGAACTAAACCTAGGAGAAGCACTAGGAGCACTCCTCAACCACAAGATAAATGAGTGATAGACGTATCACCATCTGATCAACAAGTAAAGGGAAAGAGTTTATTTCGAGAGCATGGAGAGCAATGACTTTTGATTCTAGAGCCCTTTGTTGTATGCCTATATGGCATTTTTGTACATATTTTGTATTGGATATATTTGACATTGTATGCCTATATGGCATTATCGTAAGCCTATATGGCTATTTTGTACCTATATTTTATACTTATATCGACATATATTGATGTATGCCTACATGGCTATTTGGTTAATACAAATATTTTTTTATCAATGGTTTCCATATTTGCATTATAAATCCATGGTTCAATAGATATGAGTTATGTGTATTCAAGTGTATACTTTACAACTTACATGTATACTTTATGACTTACGTGTATTCCAATGTATACTTTGTGACTTATGTGTTTTCATGTATACATTGTATTCATGCATGTACTTTGTATTAATTTGTGTATACTACATATTCATGTGTATACTTCAAGGCTTACATATTTTTGAGTACTTGTTCTTCCCTTATTCATATGTACATGCTTGGCTTATTCACGTGCATACTTATTAATTGGTTAGCCCTAGCATTGATCATTGCTACCCTTCATGGTTTGTCTTGAATATTAATTGGCTGATGCTAAACAACTTCAATATTTCTAGGAATAGTAGTATAGTTATAAATTCCAAAATTGCACAAATTGAAAAGAAAAGGTTAACTGTAATTAAATGAACTGATTATTAACTTGATAATTGATTAAGAATGAGTATAAAATATATCAAGAGATGAGCCTTCTAGAATGGAAACTGCCAACTAGAAAATAGGCAAAGTATTCCCAATACTTTGAAAGTAATAATCCACCCAAAATTGTAATGGGAGAGAAGGCTTATTTAAGATCCTTGAGCAATGTATTTCCTAATGCTGCCTTGTTCTTACATATCTCAATTCAGTTTAATCCAAATAGTTCCATGAAATGCTTTATCTAAAAGAAAAAAAACATGTTTTCAATTGGTATTCCATGAAATGTTTCATAAAAAAATTCTAATATATTTAATCTTTTGATTGGAATAACTCAATTAAGCAAAGGATACATAATCTTCACAACACTTGCAAAACATAACATTCATAGTAGATGATGAGTAGTTAACTTCTTGACATATTATCATTCAAACATTTATCTTGAATAGTCTTTAAACATTTTCATAGCATAATCCTTATAGTGCATAATGAATTGTTATGTTCTTAATCTATCACCATATAAACACGTCGAAAGATGTATATGTCAACTTTTTGCAATATTATTTCTTGTATAGGAAATGGACTTGGGAGAAAACAAGTTATAATTTATAATACAAATAAGAAATGGAATCAACAATGGAAACTTTATTTATAACACCAAATAATAAATATACGTGAGAGCATCACTTATTTCTCTTAGACTCCAATTTTCAAGAATAGCAAATCATTTCAAATGAAAATGACAAAATGCTTCACAACCAAAGTTTGTAATTGGGAAAAAATAAAATGTTTACAAGTTCCACCATTGTACGCATTTACAATTGGTTCTATATTCTTGTAAGGGAAAGGATCATAATTAAAAAATGTCTTGCACTTTCTAGAATTAAGAATGATCATATGCTTTTTGTGTGGAAAACTCGAACTTCTCAACCGTCGTGTCTATGCTTATCTTTTCGATTGTTTTGCATGCCATCATAAGGGATCAAGCGAGTTGAACGTAGCATAGAGTGATTCCATGTGTTTGGGTGTGAAAAAGGACCATGACTAGTGTAAACATACCTATCAAGATGCGTTGGAGTAGTTTTTTTGGTCACACGAGTTGCAAAATGAAAGTTGCACCAATTTGTAACTTTACACTACATGCATTTGACACTTTTTCCATCAAGTGAAAATTGAACACCACGGGAAAATGACTCTGAGATAACAAAAAACTGAGAGAGGTTATTGTAGAGGTTCAGCGCTTTCTTGTAGGCTTAGACAAAGAGTTCGTAAGCGTCACAGTTTTTGAGTAATAGCCCGTCAAAGATTGCTACCCTTTTGCACTTTGGAACCTTAATGGATTGAGTTGGTTGAACGTAGCTCATAGCAATTATGTGTGTTTGGATGAGAAAGAGGACCAGGCCTAGCATAAACATACCCATCCAGATGTATTGGAATAGTCCATTTAGTCACATGACTTGTAGAATGAAAGTTGCACCACTTTCCAACTTTCAACTACTTACATTTGACAACTTTTTCTTCAAGTGAAAATTCGCCACCACGAGAAAATGCCTCTAAGATAGTGAAAACCAAGAGAGGTTATTGTAGAGAGGCCCAATATGATCCCATAGGCTCAAACAAGAAGTTTCTAAGCATCACGGTGTCCGAGTAACAACTTGTAAAAGATTGCAGTCATTTTGCACTTTGGACTCTTAAGGGATTATGTTAGTTGAATGTAGCTCAGAGCAATTTATTGTGTTTGAGTGTCAAAGAGAATCGTGCCTAGTGTTAACGTACCCACTCGAATGCATTGGAACAGTTCGTTTGGTCACTTGAGTTGCAAGATGAAAGTTTCACCACTTTGCAACTTTCAACTACTTGCATTTGACAACTTTTTTCCCAAGTGAAAATTCACCACCACAAGGAAATTCCCTCGAGATAGAAAAAAATAAGAGAGGTTATTGTAGAGGGGCCCAACATAGTCCCATTGGCTCAGACGAAAATTTTCTAAGCTTCATGGTATCTAAGTAATAGCATGCTAAAGTTTGCAGTCATTTTGCAATTTGGACTCTTAAGGGATTTTGTTGGTTGAATGTAGCTCAAAGAAATTCAACATGTTTGGGTGTGAAAGAGGACCATGCCTAATGTAAAAATACCCACCCAAATGCATTGGAATAGTTCATTTGGTCACATGAGTTGTAGAATGAAAGTTGCACCACTTTGCAACTTTCAACTACTCGTATTTGATAACAATTTTCCCAAGTGAAAATTCACCACTACGGGAAAATGCCTCCAAGATAGTGAAAACTAAGAGAGGTTATTGTAGAGGGGCCCAATGCGATCCCATAAGATTAGATAAGAAGTTCCTAAGCATCATGGTATCCAAGTAATGACATGCTAAAGTTTGCATCCATTTTGCACTTTGGACTCTTAAGGGATTCTACTGGTTGAATGTAGCTCAAAGTGATTCATCCTATTTGGGTCAAAAAGAGGACCATTTTCAACATAAACGTACCCAGCCAGATGTGTTGGAATAGTTCATTTAGTCACACAAGTTGCAGAACGAAAGTTGCACCACTTTGCAACTTTCAACTGCTTGTATTTGACAACTTTTTCCCCAAGTGAAAATTTGCCACCATAAGAAAACACCTGTGAGATAGAAAAAACCAAGAGAGTTTATTATAGAGGGGTCCAATGCAATCCCATAGGCTCAAATGAGAAGTTTCTAAGCATCATGATGTCCGAGTAACAACCCATTGAAGATTGCAGTCAGTTTGCACTTTGGATTCTTAAGGGATTATGTCAATTGAATGTAGCTCAGAGTGATTCCACATGTTTGGGTGTGAAAAAATACCATGTCTAGCATAAATCCACCTATCCAAATGCATTAGAATAGTCTTTTTGATCACACGAGTTATAGAATGAAAGTTGCACCACTTTGCAACTTTGCACTGCTTGCATTTAACACTTTTTCCATCAAGTGAAAACTGGACACCACAGGAAAACCACTTTGAGATAACAAAAATCGAGAGAGGTTATTATAGAGGGGCCCAATGTGATCAATGCAGTTATTGTAGATGAAGACAACAAAAAGGGAATGGACTATTACTTGTGTCATTTTGTTGAGGACAAAAAGAAATTGGAGGCCCTAGTTATTGATGGAGAAAAAATCAAATACCCTATAGGCTTAGTTGTTGTTATTGGAACGTGACTTAGAAGGTACCCACATAAGAGTGTTAAAAGAAGGTACCCACAATAGGTTTTTCATACAATACAAAGTAAGATAACAATAGGAATTTCAAAAACTAAGCAAGTAGATATATTACCTAGTTGAAGTAGATATGATATGTGGTCAAATTCGACCGATGAATCCATTTGTGTTAGTTCCAATGTCATCGGAGGGCAATACATGTAAAGTGGGCTAAGATAACTTGTCAACTATTTCTCAACCCACTCCTCTGACTCATAATCATTCCAGACTTGCATTGTACATGAAGAACAAAAGTATGTCATCTTCCACATATTGATACTCCATGGACCTTCATCTGAGCTAAGGAAATAGTGTAGCTCACTCAATCCTGTTAGTGTACAATAATCCTCATATAGTGCAATATTAGTATCATCCATCAACCAAAAAAATCTACAAACTAAAGACATACCTTCATTACCTGGACCCATCGAAGCATTACACCACTCAACAATTGATTTTGCCTCTGTCAACTTTGCATTGTCTTTATATGTTTACTCTTCTTGTGCTAATTATCTTTTCACACATGCTCCTACACCATCATTCTCCCCCTTTCCATGCTCGGCCTCACAAAATTTCCACATATGTTGAAGACTTGTAATGACATGCATCTTTCTCAACCAATAGAACATGCACAAGTTCTTGAACTGTGCTGCACAGTTATCCGACCATATTATACATCACCATGAGACTCCATTTCTATGAGGCATACGCTGCCCCTACCTTTTCAACCCTACGCATTGGCAAGCTAGTGGAGCATTCAGAAGCTAGATCACTCACTAGCTTGCCAATGCAGTAGGGTTGAGAAGGTAGGGGCAACATATGCCTCATAGAAATGGGGGCTACCCCTACTTTCTCAACCCTACGCATTGGGAAGCTAGCTCACTCACTAGCTTGCCAATGTGGTAGGTTTGAGAAGGTAGGGCAACGCATGCCTCATAGAAATGGGGTTTCATAGTTCACTGTGAGACCCCATGAGACCCCATTTCTATGAAGCATACACTGCCCCTACCTTCTCAACCCTACCGCATTGGCAAGCTAGTGAGTGAGCTAGCTTCCCAATGCTCCACTAGCTTGCCAATGCATATGGTTGAGAAGGTAGGGGCAGCATATGCCTCATAGAAATCCATTTCTATGAGGCATATGTTGCCCCTACCTTCTCAACCCTATGCATTGGCAAGCTAGTGAGTGAACTCACTATCTTGCCAAGCTCACTAGCTTGTCAATGCTACCACATTTTGCATACATTTATACAAAAAAATTATTGTCAAACAATTCAAATGCCTTGTCCATGCTTCCATTTTGAATCATGATTGCAAGATAGGTTGCACCTTTCCCCTTGTTGCTAACTTATCCTTGAATAAAGAGTCTTCAAATAGTGGAGAGAAGGGTTAGAATCCCTTATAGGTAGACTAATCAAGGAAATATTTAAAGTATATCACAACATAAGTGATGAGGTAGGTTAGTGATGAAGTAAATTTAGAAATAGAGATGAAAACCAAAATAGATTCAAATATCTATCAATGTGGGAGGAGTATATTCCAATTTTTTAGAGACATGTATGGAAAATTTGGTAGCATAGACAAGGAAATTATCTGCTTGGTATAACTATTTGACAAAATACATCAATGAGATATGTCCTCATGGACTATAATAATTGCAAGATATGCAAAAAATAGATTTATTGAAAAGGATTTAGAAAATTTCAAGCATATGCAAATTGTAGGTGTAAAACCAAATTCAACTACATTTTCCAACATCCCCCATGCCTATACCAAAATGAAAGCTTTGGAGAGTGGTATGCACGTCCATAGTAAAGGATTGAGAAATGATGATTTATTTTACTTCCTTATAACTTATGTCATATATATGTGTATACAAAATGTGGAAGTATACACAAGGTAAGTTAATTGTTAAATAACAAAATTCCTCAAAGAAATGTGGTATAAAAATGTAATTGGAAAGTGTAAAGAATTGTGTAATTTAAAATGTGCATTGACAAGCTAAGGTTATAATGACAAACAAACAAGGATCAACATGTAATATGCAAAATAAAAAAATTGAAAGCAAGCCATAATAGAATGAAATAAAATGTGTAAAGACTTCACATACCTAAAAAACCAAAGTTTCAAATGGAGGAGTTCTACCCAATTATGTAGCATTTGCTTCTTCTTTCTTCTAACTCCTCAACAATTTGACTTTTTCAAAAGCTTGTTCCCCTCCAAACTTCAATTGTATATCACTTTTGGATGGAATTTAGACTTGAATTGATATTTTATGCCTTTCAACATGAAAACTCTATTATTTCATGCAAAGGTCGTGGAAAGATCATAAAAAGGTGGTGGAATGTGAAAAACATGCATGCACACTTCACAACATCATCAAAAGTTATTTTATGTTGGAGCACGCGCATAACCAAGAGAATATGCAAAATGTGAGCCTTGAGATCACGAGTATATTGAGTTTTTTTACTATTTTTAGAGCAAGCCAAAACACATTCGCGTTATGTCTTGCTAAAATAATGGTCATATCTCTACTACTTTAAAACACACTCGCATTGTGAGAAAGTTGATTTTTTATAGGTTTCTTTTCTCTCTCTTTCTCTCTACCCTCAACCCTCAACCCACAACCCTTAATCCCTCTACCCTTAAACCCTCAACCTCTACCCTTAACCCTAAACCTGAAAAACATATACCCTCAAACCCTAAACCCTCTACCCTCAACCCTAAACCCTTAAACCTTCTACCCTCTATCCTCAACCCTCAAACCCTAAACCCTCAACTTTGATACCCTCTACCCTATACGTTAAACCCTCAACCCTAATCCTTCAACCATATGTACCCTCAACCCTAATCCTTCAACCATATGTAGGTCCTAAACCTTGAACCATCAACCTTATAGGTCCTCAACCCTATACCCTCAATTATCAACCCTCTACCCTATACATTGGATCCTCAACCCTCATATATATTGTCCCTCCCTCCTTTTCTCTCCTCTCTATCTCACTTATCCCTCTGTCTCTCTCTCTCTCAAGTCTCTCCCTCCTACCCCCTATCCCTCCCTCAAGACTCTCTCACTCACTCCTTATATCTCTCTCCCCTCTTCCCTTAACCATCTACCCTCTGCCCTTAACCCTTATACCCTCTATCCTCTACCCTCTATCTCTCTCCCACTCCCTCCCTCTCTCTCAAGTATCTCCCTCCTACCCCCTCTCCCTCTCTCAAGTCTCTCTCACTCACTCACTCACTCCTATCTCTCTCCCCTCTACCCTTAACCCTTAACCCTCTACCCATAACCCTTATACCGTATATCCTCCACCCTCTATCTCTCTCCCACTCCCTCCCTCTCTCTCAAGTATCTCCCTCCTACCCCCTCTCCCTCTCTCAAGTATCTCTCTCACTCACTCACTCCTATCTCTCTCCCCTCTACCCTTAACCCTCTACCCTCTACCCTTAACCCTTATATTCTTTATCTCTCTCCCACTCCCTCCCTCTCTCTCTCTCAAGTCTCTCCCTCCTATCCCCTCTCCCTCTCTCAAGTATCTCTCTCTCAATCACTCACTCCTAAGTTAGGTTTCCAATTTCACCCACTAGCTTGCCAATTCAGTGAAATTAGAAATCACCAAAAGACCCCATTTCCTAGACCCATTTTTTTCAAACAGGCCAAGTTGCATTGCCAATTTCACTGAATTGGAAAGCTAGTGGGTAAAATTGACAACCTAACTTGGCCTATTTGAAAAAATGGGTCCAAGAAATGGGGCCTCCTAGTGATTGGTGATGTAAGTCACCAGGAGACCCCATTTCTTGGACCCATCTTTTCAAACAGGCCACTATGTTGCCAATTTCACTGAATTGGCAAGCTAGCGGATGAAATTGGCATCCTAAATTTTCCTATTTTTAAAAATGGGTCCAAGAAATGGGGTCTCTTGGTGATGTAAATTATCGGGAGACCCCATTTCTTTGACCCATTTTTTCAAACAGGCCACTACATTGCCAATTTCATTGAGTTGGCAAGCTAGTGGGTGAAATTGGAAACCTAACTTGGCCTATTTGAAAAAATGGGTCCAAGAAATGGGATCTTCCGGTGATTCACATCACCAGAAGACCTTATTTCTTGGACCCATTTTTTTCAAATAGGCCACTACATTGCCAATTTTGAACTGAATTGGCAAGCTAGTGGGTGAATTTGGCAACCTAACTTAGCCTGTTTGAGAAAATGGGTCTAAGAAATGGGGGCTCTCAATGATTTGTTTGAAAAATTTGGTCCAAGAAATGGGGTCTCTCGGTGATGTAAAAAATGGGTGCAAGAAATGGGGTCTCTCGGTGATGTAAAAAATGGGTGCAAGAAATGGGGTCTCTCAGTGATTTACATCACTGGGAAATCTCATTTCTAAATCACTAGGAGATCCCATTTCTTGGGCCCATTTTGTCAAACAGGCCAAGTTAGGTTTCCAATTTCACCCTCAACCCTATACCCTCAACCTTCAACCCTTATACCCTCAACCCTTAAATCCTCTACCCTCTATCCTCTACCCTATACATTAAACCCTCAACCCTTAATTCTCAACCCTCAACCCTTAATCCCTCAATCCCTATACCCTCTACCCTATAATTGGACCATCAACCCTAATCCTTCAACCATGTACCCTCAAACCTATACCCTAAACCCTAAACCCTTAAACCCTCTACCCTCTACCCTCAACCCAATACCCTAAACCATCAACCCTATAGGTCCTCAACCCTATACCCACAATTCTCTCTCTCACTCACTCACTCCTATCTCTCTCCCCTCTACCTTTAACACTTAAATCCTCTACCCTCTACCCTTTACCCTAAACCCTAAACCCTTAAACCTTCTACCCTCTACCCTCAACCCACAACCCTTAATCCCTCTACCCTTAAACCCTCAACCCTCTACCCTCAACCTTAAACCCTAAACTCTCTACCCTTAAACCTTCTACCCACTACCATAAATCCTCATCTCTCAACCCTATACCCTCAACCCAATACCCTAAGCCCATCTTGACCCTATAGGTCCTCAACCCTATACCCTCAATTCTCTACCCTCTACCTTATATATCTCTCCCACTCCCTCCCTCTCTCTCTCTCTAAATTCTCTCCCTTCTACCCCCTCTCCCTCTCTCAACCCTCAACCCTCAATCCTTAAACCCTAATCCCTCAACCCCTATAGCCTCTACCTTATACATTGGACCCTAATCCCCCAACCATATACACTTAATCCTCTACCCTCAACCTTAAACCCTCAACCCTCTACCCTCAACACTAAACCCTAAAACCTATACCCTCAAACCCTAAACCCTTTACCCTCAACCCTAAACATTGGACCCTCTATCCTCAATTCACAACCCTATACCCTCAATTCTCAACCCTCTACCATATACATTGAATCCTCAACCCTCATATATCTCTATCCCTCCCTCCTCTTCCTCCTCTCTATCTCACTTCTCCCTTCATCTCTCTATGCATCCATCCCTCTCTCTCTGCCTTAATCCCTCAACCCTCAACCCTTAAACCCTCTACCCTTTACCCTCAACCCAATACCCTCTACCCTCAACCCTTAAACCCTTAAAATAATTATTAAACTCTCTACCCTAATCCCTCAACTCTCAACCCTTAAAACCTACTCCCTCAATTTCTATACCCTCTACCCTATACATTGGACCCCCAACCCTAATCCCCCAACCCTATACCCTCAATCCTCTACCCCCAACCTTAAACCCTCAACCCTCAACCCTTAATCCCCCAATCCTCAACCCTCAAGCCCTAAACCCTAAACCCCAATACCCTCTACCCTATACATTTAACCCTCAACCCTAATCCTTCAACCATATGTACCCTCAACCCTAATCCCTCAACCCAATACCCTAATCCCTTAACCCTATAGGTCCTCAACCCTATACCCTAAATTCTCAACCCTC
>VDFB02000007.1:209272084-209292838 GCA_007258455.2 Sequoia sempervirens | reverse complement strand
TTTTTACATCACCGAGAGACCCCATTTCTTGGACCAAATTTTTCAAACAAATCATTGAGAGCCCCCATTTCTTAGACCCATTTTCTCAAACAGGCTAAGTTAGGTTGCCAAATTCACCCACTAGCTTGCCAATTTAGTTCAAAATTGGCAATGTAGTGGCCTATTTGAAAAAAATGGGTCCAAGAAATAAGGTCTCCTGGTGATGTGAATCACCGGGAGACCCCATTTCTTGGACCCATTTTTTCAAATAGGCCAAGTTAGGTTTCCAATTTCACCCACTAGCTTGCCAACTCAATGAAATTGGCAATGTAGTGGCCTGTTTGAAAAAATGGGTCCAAGAAATGGGGTCTCCCGATAATTTACATCACCAAGAGACCCCATTTCTTGGACCCATTTTTAAAAATAGGAAAATTTAGGATGCCAATTTCACCCACTAGCTTTCCAATTTAGTGAAATTGGCAACATATTGGCCTGTTTGAAAACATGGGTCCAAGAAATGGGGTCTCCTAGTGACTTACATCACCAATCACTAGGAGGCCCCATTTCTTGAACCCATTTTTTCAAATAGGCCAAGTTAGGTTGTCAATTTTACCCACTAGCTTTCCAATTCGGTGAAATTGGCAATGAAACTTGGTCCATTTGAAAAAAATGGGTCTAGGAAATGGGGTCTCTTGGTGATTTTTAATTTCACTAAATTGGCAAGCTAGTGGGTGAAATTGGAAACCTAACTTAGGAGTGAGTGATTGAGAGAGATACTTGAGAGAGGGAGAGGGGATAGGAGGGAGAGACTTGAGAGAGAGAGAGGGAGGGAGTGGGAGAGAGATAAAGAATATAAAGGTTAAGGGTATAGGGTAGAGGGTTAAGGGTAGAGGGGAGAGAGATAGGAGTGAGTGAGTGAGAGAGATACTTGAAAGAGGGAGAGGGGGTAGGAGGGAGATACTTGAGAGAGAGGGAGGGAGTGGGAGAGAGATAGAGGGTGGAGGATAGACGGTATAAGGGTTATGGGTAGATGGTTAAGGGTAGAGGGGAGAGAGATAGGAGTGAGTGAGTGAGTGAGTGAGTGAGAGAGACTTGAGAGAGGGAGAGGGGGTAGGAGGGAGATACTTGAGAGAGAGGGAGGGAGTGGGAGAGAGATAGAGGGTAGAGGATAGAGGGTATAAGGGTTAAGGGCAGAGGGTAGATGGTTAAGGGAAGAGGGGAGAGAGATATAAGGAGTGAGTGAGAGAGTCTTGAGGGAGGGATAGGGGGTAGGAGGGAGAGACTTGAGAGAGAGAGAGACAGAGGGATAAGTGAGATAGAGAGGAGAGAAAAGGAGGGAGGGACAATATATATGAGGGTTGAGGATCCAATGTATAGGGTAGAGGGTTGATAATTGAGGGTATAGGGTTGAGGACCTATAAGGTTGATGGTTTAGGGTTTAGGAACTACATATGGTTGAAGGATTAGGGTTAAGGGTACATATGGTTGAAGGATTAGGGTTGAGGGTTTAACATATAGGCTAGAGGGTATCAAAGTTGAGGGTTTAGGGTTTGAGGGTATAGGTTTTTTAGGTTTAGGGTTAAGGGTAGAGGTTGAGGGTTTAAGGGAAGAGGGATTAAGGGTTGTGGGTTGAGGGTTGAGGGTAGAGAGAAAGAGAGAGAAAAGAAACCTATAAAAAATCAACTTTCTCACAATGCGAGTGTGTTTTAAAGTAGTAGAGATATGACCCTTATTTTAGCAAGACATAACACGAATGTGTTTTGGCTTGCTCTAAAAATAGTAAAAAAACTCAATATACTCGTGATCTCAAGGCTCACATTTTGCATATTCTCTTGGTTATGCACGTGCTCCAACATAAAATAACTTTTGATGATGTTGTGAAGTGTGCATGCATGTTTTTCACATTCCACCACCTTTTTTATGATCTTTCCACCACCTTTGCATGAAATAACAGAGTTTTCATGTTGAAAGGCATAAAATATCAATTCAAGTCTGAATTCCATCCAAAAGTGATATACAATTGAAGTTTGGAGGGGAACAAACTTTTGAAAAAGTCAAATTGTTGAGGAGTTAGAAGAAAGAAGAAGCAAATGCTACATAATTGGGTAGAACTCCTCCATTTGAAACTTTGGTTTTTTAGCTATGTGAAGTCTTTACACATTTTATTTCATTCTATTATGGCATGCTTTCATTTTTTTTATTTTGCATATTACATGTTGATCCTTGTTTGTTTGTCATTATAACCTTAGCTTGTCAATGCACATTTTAAATTACACAATTCTTTACACTTTCCAATTACATTTTTATACCACATTTCTTTGAGGAATTTTGTTATTTAACAATTAACTTACCTTGTGTATACTTCCACATTTTGTATACACATATATATGACATAAGTTATAAGGAAGTAAAATAAATCATCATTTCTCAATCCTTTATTATGGATCGCATCTGGGGCCCTAGCCCTGGGCTATTAAGTAATTCCGCGGCGTCTCCGCTGGTCACGTAGTTCTAGTCTCCCCCACCGCGGTACCAGAGGGCGCATCGCTTCTGGCCACGCTAAAAGTTTATTGAAAAGACCGCTAGCTTTAGGGGCCTACACCCGACTTCAAAAAAAACTATGGACGTGCATACCACTCTCCAAAGCTTTCATTATGGTATAGGCATGGGGGATGTTGGAAAATGTAGTTGAATTTGGTTTTACACCTACAATTTTGCATATGCTTGAAATTTTCTAAAGCCTTTTCAATAAATCTATTTTTTGCATATCTTGCAATTATTATAGTCCACGAGGACATATCTCATTGATGTATTTTGTCAAATAGTTATGCCAAGCAGATAATTTCCTTGTCTATGCTACCAAATTTTCCATACATGTCTCTAAAAAATTGGAATATACTCCTCCCACATTGATAGATATTTGAATCTATTTTGGTTTTCATCTCTATTTCTAAATTTACCTCATCACTAACCTACCTCATCACTTATGTTGTGATATACTTTAAATATTTCCTTGATTAGTCTACCTATAAGGGATTCTAACCCTTCTCTCCACTATTTGAAGACTCTTTATTCAAGGATAAGTTAGCAACAAGGGGAAAGGTGCAACCTATCTTGCAATCATGATTCAAAATGGAAGCATGGACAAGGCATTTGAATTGTTTGACAATAATTTTTTTGTATAAATGTATGCAAAATGTGGTAGCATTGACAAGCTAGTGAGCTTGGAAAGATAGTGAGTTCACTCACTAGCTTGCCAATGCATAGGGTTGAGAAGGTAGGGGCAACATATGCCTCATAGAAATCCATTTCTATGAGGCATATGCTGCCCCTACCTTCTCAACCATATGCATTGGCAAGCTAGTGGAGCATTGGGAAGCTAGCTCACTCACTAGCTTGCCAATGCGGTAGGGTTGAGAAGGTAGGGGCAGTGTATGCTTCATAGAAATGGGGTCTCATGGGGTCTCACAGTGAACTATGAGACCCCATTTCTATGAGGCATACGCTGCCCCTACCTTCTCAACCGTACCACATTAGCAAGCTAGTGAGTGAGCTAGCTTCCCAATGCTCCACTAGCTTGCCAATGCGTAGGGTTGAGAAAGTAGGGGCAGCCCCCATTTCTATGAGGCATATGTTGCCCCTACCTTCTCAACCCTACTGCATTGGCAAGCTAGTGAGTGATCTAGCTTCCGAATGCTCCACTAGCTTGCCAATGCGTAGGGTTGAAAAGGTAGGAGCAGCGTATGCCTCATAGAAATGAAGTCTCATGGTGATGTATAATATGGTCGGATAACTGTGTAGCACAGTTCAAGAACTTGTGCATGTTCTATTGGTTGAGAAAGATGCATGTCATTACAAGTCTTCAACATATGTGGAAATTTTGTGAGGCCGAGCATGGAAAGGGGGAGAATGATGGTGTAGGAGCATGTGTGAAAAGGTAATTAGCACAAGCAGAGTTAACATATAAAGACAATGCAAAGTTGACAGAGGAAAAATCAATTGTTGAGTGGTGTAATGTTTCGATGGGTCCAGGTAATGAAGGTATGTCTTTAGTTTGTAGATTTTTTTGGTTGATGGATGATACTAATATTGCACTATATGAGGATTATTGTACACTAATAGGATTGAGTGAGCTACACTATTTCCTTAGCTCAGATGAAGGTTCATGGAGTATCAATATGTGGAAGATGACATACTTTTGTTCTTCATGTACAATGCAAGCCTAGAATGATTATGAGTCAGAGGAGTGGGTTGAGAAATAGTTGACAAGTTATCTTAGCCAACTTCACATGTATTTCCCTCCGACGACATTGGAACTAACACAAATGGATTCATCGGTCGAATTTGACCACATATCATATCTACTTCAACTAGGTAATATATCTACTTGCTTAGTTTTTGAAATTCCTATTGTTATCTTACTTTGTAGTGTATGAAAAACCTATTGTGGTAACCTTATTTTAACACTCTTATGTGGGTACCTTCTAAGTCACGTTCCAATAACAACAACTGAGCCTGTAGCGTATTCGATTTTTTCTCCATCAATAACTGGGGCCTCCAATTTCTTTTTGTCCTCAACAAAATGACACAAGTAATAGTCCATTCCCTTTTTGTTGTCTTCATCTACAATAATTGCATTGATCACATTGGGCCCCTCTACAATAACCTCTCTTGGTTTTTGTTATCTCAAAGTGGTTTTCTTGTAGCATCCAGTTTTCACTTGATGGAAAAAGTGTTAAATGCAAGCAGTGCAAAGTTGCAAAGTGGTGCAACTTTCATTCTACAACTCGTGTGATCAAAAAGACTATTCTAATGCATTCGGATAGGTGGATTTATGCTAGACATGGTCTTTTTTCATACCCAAACATGCGGAATCACTCTGAGCTACATTCAATCGACATAATCCCTTAAGAATCCAAAGTGCAAACTGAATGCAATCTTCAATGGGTTGTCACTTGGACATCATGATGCTTAGAAAATTTTCATTTGAGCCTATGGGATTGCGTTGGACCCCTCTATAATAACCTCTCTTGGTTTTTTCTATCTCAGAGGTGTTTTCTTATGGTGGCAAATTTTCACTTGGGGAAAAAGTTGTCAAATGCAAGCAGTTGAAAGTTGCAAAGTGGTGCAACTTTCATTCTGCAACTTGTGTGACTAAATGAACTATTCCAACACATCTGGGTGGGTACGTTTATACTGAAAATGGTCCTCTTTTTGACCCAAACAAGATGAATCACTTTGAGCTACATTCAACCAGTATAATGCCTTAAGAGTCCAAAGTGCAAAATGGATGCAAACTTTAGCATGTCATTACTTGGATACCATGATGCTTAGGAAATTCTTATCTAATCTTATGGGATCGAATTGGCCCCCTCTACAATAACCTCTCTTAATTTTCACTATCTTGGAGGTATTTTCTCGTAGTGGTGAATTTTCACTTGGAAAAATTGTTATCAAATACGAGTAGTTGAAAGTTGCAAAGTGGTGCAACTTTCGTTCTGCAACTCGTGTGACCAAATGAACTGTTCCAATGCATTTGGGTGGGTATTTTTACATTAGGCATGGTCCTCTTTCACACCCAAATATGTTGAATTGCTTTGAGCTACATTCAACCAACAAAATCCCTTAAGAGTCCAAAGTGCAAAATGACTGCAAACTTTAGCATGCTATTACTTAGATACCATGAAGCTTAGAAAATTTTCGTCTAAGCCAATGGGACCATGTTGGGCCCCTCTACAATAACCTCTCTTAGTTTTTTCTATCTCGGGGGAATTTCCTTGTGGTGGTGAATTTTCACTTGGGAAAAAAGTTGTCAAATGCAAGTAGTTGAAAGTTGCAAAGTGGTGAAACTTTCATCCTACAACTCGTGTGATCAAACAAACTATTCCAATACATCCGAGTGGGTATGTTAACACTAGGCACGATTCTCTTTCACACTCAAACACAATAAATCACTCTGAGCTACATTCAACTAACAGAATCCCTTAAGAGTCCAAAGTGCAAAATGGCTGCAATCTTTTACGAGTTGTTACTCGGACACCGTGATGCTTAGAAACTTCTTGTTTGAGCCTATGAGATCATATTGGGCCTCTCTACAATAACTTCTCTTGGTTTTCACTATCTAGAGGCATTTTCTCATGGTGGCGAATTTTCACTTGAAGAAAAAGTTGTCAAATTTAAGTAGTTGAAAGTTGGAAAGTGGTGCAACTTTTGTTTTGCAAGTCATGTGACTAAATGGACTATTCCAATACATCTAGATGGGTATGTTTATGATAGGCCTGGTCCTCTTTCTAATCCAAACACACAGAATTTCTATGATCTACGTTCAACCAACTCAATCCATTAAGGTTCCAAAGTGCAAAAGGGTAGCAATCTTTGACGGGCTATTACTCAGAAACTGTGACGCTTACGAACTCTTTGTCTAAACCTACAAGATAGTGCTGACCCTCTATAATAACCTCTCTCAGTTTTTTGTTATCTCAGAGTCATTTTTCCGTGGTGTTCAATTTTCACTTGATGGAAAAAGTGTCAAATGCATGTAGTGTAAAGTTACAAATTGGTGCAACTTTCATTTTGCAACTCGTATGACCAAACAAACTACTCCAACACATTTTGATAGGTATGTTTACACTAGTCATGGTCCTTTTTCACACCCAAACACATGGAATCGCTCTATGCTATGTTCAACTGGCTTGATCCCTTATGATGGCATGCAAAACAATCGAAAAGATAAACATACATATGACGGTTGAGAAGTTCGAGTTTTCCACACAAAAAGCATATGATCATCCTTAATTCTAGAAAGTGCAAGACATTTTTTAATTATCCTCCTTTCCCTTACAAGAATATAGAACCAATTGTAAATGCGTACAATGGTGGAACTTGGAAACATTTTATTTTTTCCCAATTACAAACTTTGGCTGTGAAGCATTTTGTCATTTTCATTTGAAATGATTTGCTATTCTTGAAAATTGGAGTCTAAGAGAAATAAGTGATGCTCTCACGTATATTTATTATTTGGTTTTATAAATAAAGTTTCCATTGTTGAGTCCATTTCTTATTTGTATTATAAATTATAACTTGTTTTCTCCCAAGTCCATTTCCTATACAAGAAATAATATTGCAAAAAGTTGACATATACATCTTTTGACGTGTTTATATGGTGATAGATTAAGAACATAACAATTCATTTTGCACTATAAGGATTATGCTATGAAATGTTTAAAGACTATTCAAGATAAATGTTTGAATGATAATATGTCAAGAAGTTAACTACTCATCATCTACTATGAATGTTATGTTTTGCAAGTGTTGTGAAGATTATGTATCCTTTGCTTAATTGAGTTATTCCAATCAAAAGATTAAATATATTAAAAAAAAATTATGAAACATTTCATGGAATACCAATTGAAAACATGTTTTTTTCTTTTAGAGAAAGCATTTCATGGAATTATTTGGATTAAACTGAATTGAGATATGTAAGAACAAGGGAGCATTAGGAAATACATTGCTCAAGGATCTTAAATAAGCCTTCTCTCCCATTACAATTTTGGGTGGATTATTACTTTCAAAGTATTGGGAATACTTTGCCTATTTTCTAGTTGACAGTTTCCATTCTAGAAGGCTCATCTCTTGATATACTTTATACTCATTATTAATCAATTATCAAGTTAATAATCAGTTCATTTAATTACAGTTAATCTTTTCTTTTCAATTTGTGCAATTTTGAAATTTATAACTATACTACTATTCCTAGAAATATTGAAGTTGTTTAGCATCAACCAATTAATATTCAAGACAAACCATGAAGGGTAGCAATGATCAATGCTAGGGCTAACCAATTAATAAGTATGCACATGAATAAGCCAAGCATGTACATGTGAATAAGGGAAGAACAAGTACTCAAAAATATGTAAGCCTTGAAGTATACACATGGATATGTAGTATACACAAATTAATACAAAATATATGCATGAATACAATGTATACATGAAAACACATAAGTCACAAAGTATACATTGGAATACACGTAAGTCATAAAGTATACATGTAAGTTGTAAAGTATACACTTGAATACACATAACTCATATCTATTGAACCATGGATTTATAATGCAAATATGGAAACCATTGATAAAAAAATATTTGTATTAACCAAATAGCCATGTAGGCATACATCAATATATGTCGATATAAGTATAAAATATAGGTACAAAATAGCCATATAGGCTTACGATAATGCCATATAGGCATACAATGTCAAATATATCCAATACAAAATATGTACAAAAATGCCATATAGGCATACAACAAAGGGCTTTGGAATCAAAAGTCATTGCTCTCCATGCTCTCGAAATAAACTCTTTCCCTTTGCTTGTTGATCAGATGGTGATATGTCTATCACTCATTTATCTTGTGGTTGAGGAGTGCTCCTGGTGCTTCTCCTAGGTTTAGTTCTTGGTCAAGTCTTATCTGTTACAATAAGAAGTAAAGACATTAATATATAGAAATTACATTATAAAAAATGATATATTTAACAAAATAATCACTTACTGCCATCTAATGATCACTCTCCACAAGGGAAATATTCAAGTGCCCATGCTGAGGCATTGCCCTCTGAACATTCAGAGGTGTATCTACTTGCAACATCTAAAAATAAACAACAAATTATTCAATCACAAAAACTACAATAGAGATCCACATAATGGCTTATAATGTATAAGATAATGAACAAAATTTTGAGTACTTATTAAACTATATATTTGTGACTATCATGCTTACTATTTTCCCTATCCATATCTTGTTCGAAAGCACTTGTTTTTAGGATTTTACCCATAGGAGCAAGGCTGTGAAGCATTTGATAAAATGCTTTCATAGACATGTATGATAACTGTGGTGGCATAGAGAAGGCAGTGAATTGTTTGAAAAAATGTGTCAAAGAAATGGGGTCTCATGGTGATGGAATTCCATTAAAAACAAATGTGTCATGGCATTCCATCACCATAAGACCACATTTCTTTGAGGCATTTTTTCAAACAGTTCATTGCCTTCTCTATTGTATTATGTTGGGATGGGGTGGATGGTATAGTGTGGTCTTGGTTATGAGATGGAGGGTGATCATGACATGAAGAGGGAGGTTTGCAAACATTAACAAGTGGAATAAAAGGTTGAAGGTTCCATGGATTGGTAAATTGAGGATGAGGACCTTGAAAGTAATTTGGGGGGGAATTTTGGCTAATGGGTTGGTTTCTATTCTTCAAGCAATGAGTTGTTTGAAAAAATGCCTCAAAGAAATGTGGTCTCATGGTGATGGAATGACATTCCATCACTATGAGGCCACATTTATTCAAGGAATTTTTTCAAACTACTCACTGCCTTGTCTATGCTATTGCTTAATATTATGCTTTGATAGAATTTTTCCAAGCATCCATAGTTTGTTGGAAAGCACCTTTTTTAAGCTTTTAGCCATAGCAACGAGGAAATGAACTGTTTGATAGAATTCTTTGGTAGACATGTATGGAAAATGTGGTAGCATAGAAAAGGCGGTGAGGTATTTGAAAAAGTGCCTCAAAGAAATTGGGTCTCATGGTGATGGACATCACCATGAGATTGCATTTCTTTGAGGCATTTTTCCAAACAACTCATTGTCTTTTCTATGCTATTGCTTACTATTATTCTTTCATATATTTCTTCCAAGCATCCATATCATAGACAAGGCAGTGAATTGTTTGAAAAGATACCTCAATACAAAGTGGTCTCATGGAATACCATGACAAGAAAATGCAATTGGAAGCTACTCCTACTTATTACTTATGTTATATGAAGTAATTGCATGATTGCTTATGTTGAATTTCTAAACAACTATAGTGTAGTTGAAATTTTGTCATCTATCAACATCTAGTTATTTGTTATGGAATGTGAAGTAATGCTTTGAGTTTGAAAGATGTGCAATGCAACGTAATCAAAGATATGAATATAAACTACACAAATCTATTAAGTACAATTCATTAGTTAAAATCTTTATTCTATTACTTGCATGTAGATTTGTCTAAATCCACAGGCATTGGGAGGTGCTACCTCAAAACCTCCAATATTAGCCTATTCAATGTCCATAATCACATATTAGAATGTCATTCATAAAACAATGCTATTAACATGTAATAAATTTATAATTGTTTACTAGTTACATACCTCAACAGTAGATGCAGTGGAGAAATAACTGGGTGTAGGGCCGGTGTATCCAGTATCAACACTGTGACCCTAAAATTTTATTAAAATCATAAAACTAAATTAGTTAATCTTGCATTTCAAAATTTAAATTTAATAAATTAAATTCAATGAACATGTTAACATTTACCTAAGAATCGATGTCATAGGCCTCATTCAAAATGTTAGTTTCCCTCATCATCTCCACAGCTACAGACGTATCCTGCGTAGCAGCCTCTTGAGTGTCGATGGGGTCATATGAACAAGTCACCCTACAAGCTTGACATAAATGGAATTGAAACCCACCACTCAAAGACTCTCCTAGATGGCATTGTAGTATAGGGCTGGCATGTTGGATGACACTCTGGGTCAAAGAGATGATGGCCTGAAAAGTCTCTACCTTGGCACTCTCCTTCGTGAGGGAAGGAATAACAATGTGCTCATGAGGCAACCTAGTGAGAGTTCGTCTCGCTTGCCACCTAGGATCTTGATGTGCATCGAGTCTATCTTGAGCCGACCCACCACCTCTCCCCTGGAAGTCCCTCATATCAAAATAATTCAAGATTTTGTTAAAGATGAACTCATAGTATAGTTTCCTTAGGAAATATTGTGGGACTTCACAATTGTTGCGTGATGGGTAATCAAAAACCATTCACCACCTATCCCAAAAAAAGGTCCTAATCTATTGGTGGTGGCACCAATGGATATGAAACCTCTTCACAACTAGGGTAAGATTTGTATTTGTGTGTGGGTCAATGAATAATAAGCACAAATCTAATTTTGTAATTTTTAAATTTTTTACATCTTTATATGATAAATTATCCCAGTAATAATCCCTAGCCGCTTGCCTCCTATCTTGCCAACCAGTTAATTGTTTACAGGTTGAATCTACATGTTTTAACATTTCTTTGAGTGAAGTTTCCAGGGTTATTCTTTCTATGGTTGAACCATTTGGATCGTTCAACCTCCTTATTAACTCCTCAATTTTTTTTTTATTGTTTTCAATTTCACTCATTAAGTTTTGTTGATTGCCAGGAGGATGTTGAGGGATTGGTGGAGGAGATTGTTGTTGTGGTTGTTCAACTTGAGGATTTTGTTGTTGTTGCTGTTGTTGTTAAGTATTTTTTTCCTCTTGTTGTTGTACTTGTTGAGGATTTTGAGGAGGGTTTGCAGGTTCATTAACATCTACAAATTCAAAAAATAAATATAAAAAATAACCTAAAACTAACAAATTCACAACAACAACAAAAAAAATCCTTATCTCTTAGACCTCCTCATCAATGTGGCGACATCCTGATGACGAAACAACAATAATTTGATGAAAAAAATTGCAAGATGGATCCTCCCGAAATGCAAGCGCATAAATGAAGGGTTTTGTCCACAAGCAGAAAAAAACACAGTCACAATGAAAATAATTTCAAATTCTTTTTTTTTTTTAATTTTTTATTTTAATACCTCATAACGTGAGTGTGTTATAACATGCTCACATTATGGGTTTGTTGTGACCGAGCCTTAGGATCGACACACCAAGCCATAACGTGAGCATGTTATAACGCGCTCACGTTATGAGCTTTCAATTTTTTTAAAAAAATTTGGCCACAAATTGGCCCCCCATCTTTTTGCACCCGCCCATAACCCTAAACCTAAATAACCTCTAACCCTAATTAAAAATTAACCTAAAAACATCCTAATTGAATTCTAACCTATTGTACTTGAATCCTAATCCTAATTGAATCCTAACTCTCTAATTGAACCATAACCTTATAATCATAATTGAATCCTAACCATAACCCTAACCTTAATGAAACCCTAATAGGGTTAAATAAGGGTTTAATTAGGGCTAGGTTTAGGCTTAATTAGGGGTTTATAATTTTGGGGTTAGGATCAGGCTTAGGTTTATTAATGTCTTAATATTTATTTATAAATTTTACATTAATGATAAATATTTTAAAGAAAGCCTTGACCCTAACCCTAATTCATCCATTGCCCTTAACCTTATCATAACTCCAATTCAACCTTATTTTTAAGGTTAATATTGTAAAAATAAGGTTCAATTAGGTTAAGGTTATTAGTTCAATGAAGGTTCTAAAATAAAGCTTGTGGATTTATGTCTTAATATGAGTTTATAAATTTGGCATTAATGATAAGTATTATTAGGGGTAGAATTATTAATATCTTAATATTAGTTTATAAATTCGATATTAATGACAAATAATACAAAGAAAAATAAGTATTGTAATCTAGAATTATATTTCTATGTGAGATCAAGTATTATTAAAATTAGAGTTATTAATCATATAAAAAATAATTAATCAAATCATGACAATATTTTCAAAGTTTAGAATTAACTCTAAAATTAAAATAAATTTTAATTTCTAAAATTTATTAAGTATTCATTATCTAGTTTTGAAAATAATCAATTTAATTATACTAATTATCTGTTACAAATAAAACTTAATAAAACAAAATATTAATTTAAACTTATTTCAATAATTACTAATTATAATTTTAGAATAAATTAAGAACAAAAAGATATATATAAAATAATTTTTTCTATTCTTTATTTTTCTTTGCCCCAAATCATTTCATTTTCTAAAATTATACTAAAATCTAACTTTAAAAAATTCATAAAGTATTTTACTTTTGTAATTTTATATTTTTAAGTTCAATTAGATTGTACTTTCTTCAAATTTGAAGAACTAATCATACAATAAATAGTTAATCAAAACACCACAATATTTTCAAAACATAAATTTCATTTTAAAACTAAACTAAATTCTAATTTCAAAAATTCATAAAATATTTAATATCTAATTATTAAATTAATAATTCATTAAATTATAATGATTATCTAACATAAATGAATATGCTAGTTATAATTATTATCATATTACTATTATATTAAATAACTTATTTATAAATTAATTATTATTTTTAACTTATTATAAACTTTTTACTATAACACTTTGAATTAATAACAGCTAATATGTAGAAACTGAAATCAGCTAATATACATTACAAAATACAAATAGAAAATTGTAGATTTCTATATTAAATTGTAAGCAATTTTTCATCAATATTACACTATACGTAATTAGAATAATAACAATAAACATTTTTATTGTGAATTAAAGCTCAAAGACTGTCTGTTATCAAATTATTCGATCTGTGTTTTTCATGGAAGTCATTCTCCACTGTATTAGTCATGGGTATGTGCTTTCCCAACAAGGAAGATATTTTTACGGGCCACAAGTTGATTGTAATGAATCTCAAAGCAAGTTCCATGGAGGAGGAAATGAAATGAAATTAAAAATTAACAGACTGAAGAACATACCACAAACTCTTTGAAACAGAAACCGATGCTGCTCATTAATTCTTGTTGGTGTAATGGCTACTTGCATGTAACCGCTGCCTGTAGAATCTGTTCAGTCTCCTCTTGGCATGCATTGGATTATTCTGGGGTGGTAGGACTGGGTTTTATATATATATATATATATATATAGCTGTTGTTGTGAATGTATTATGTACTGAGAACAATCTTCTCTTGGCATGCATTGGATTATTCTGGAATCAACTATTTTTGGTGGTAGGACTGGGTTTTATATATATATATATATAGCTGTTAAGAATGTATTATGTACTGAGAACAAGAAAATAAAGAGATCGTCCTTGCATTTGAAAGTGGATGTAGCCTTACAGGCGGACCACTATAAATCTTTGGTGTCTTTTGCTTATTCTTTTTGTGCTTTGTTTTATTTTCTGCAATTTATTTTGTTTGCATATTTTATCAACAATTCTCACTGCTCAGAAATGGGCGAAGATAGAAATGCACCGTTTAAATCAGACGTTACACAAAATGCACATTAATGGATTGATGAGAATATCTCATGCTTAATTTATGAGACGTTACATATAACATGTATTATATATATATATGGCAAATATTATTAATATTTTCTTCTGTAACACCACAACCTCGTTTTTGTTGGCGAAGGTTCATTCCACCCTTATGTGACTGTAGAACACCTTTGATGTAATTATTGCTTTTGCTTTGGTCAAATCAGAATTGTCATCTATTATGTCAACAAGATACTAAAAAAACATTCTTTTAGTGTCAACCACAAGTATATATATATAAAAATGCAGTGACATCTATGCATGTGAGTTGTTGTTTCATGGTTACGCTCAATATGAAATTTTACTCTTGGTACATTTGTGATGTGGTTTCAGTAGCATTTGATTTGTTTCAAGACAAGTATACAATCACAATCTACATGATTGCATTCAATTCTAAGAGCAATTTAGAAGCCTAAAATATGAATAGCTAATCTTAGAGCTATTTCTTCATTATACGAATGGATGAGGATACTAGTCAAATTGAGGGTGATATTCATCTCACCTTTGTCATTTATCAAGTTAGCATGAAGGACTTCTCATGTATTGTGGTTTTAATGAAAATTTATTTTGTAGACAACAATAACATCACATTTGAATACATTTCCAACTTTGTTGGCATTGATATGTTAATTGATAATGAGTCTTGGGTTGCAAAGAGTACAATAATATGAGTTAGTTGATGAAGAAATGAGTTTGGATAGTACATATTTAAATAAATATTCTTGATTACCTTTTAGATGTTTTTTGTTGTACGATTTGTTTGTCTTGTTCTCATCTTCTACTATTTTTCTTTTTCATTTTTTTTGCAAGAAAAATATAAATGTTAAAATGTACAAGGTAAGATTAGTCCTGGTTTAGTATAAAAAAATGAGAACTTATTATGAAGTGAATGGGAAATCTTATGGAAATAAAAGAAGTATATGTGTAGTAGTTCATGATAAATTGCATGAAAAATTGTTATCCAAAATTTTAAAAAAACATGATAAAGTGAATGTTTTTATTTTCCTTTTGATATTGAATAATACTATTTTTTATATGTATTTGAAATAATTATAAAATAATTACAAATTTTAAAATTATTGACTAGTTCTGTTTAAAACCTTCTATAACCTATTTATTTATATTTGTTTTGATTAACAATTTCAACCTTTTCAAAAATTGCATTATGATCAATATGATATGCTTTTGATCTATTTTATGTGTTAGTGAATGATTTTCTTGATATTCTTAAATATTTTATTTGACTCTATTAAAGAAAACAACAAAACTCATAACAATTGGAGAAACCTTAATAAGTTTTCCTAAACATTTGGAGGGGTAGATTCTCATAAAATAAGCCTTGTACATGTGTATACCTGTTTTCCTTTCTATAACCAACTTGTAACCAAGTTTTTAAGATTAAATTATTATAATAAAATAAAGTAAACTTTACTTTTCTTTTTGAGTTATAAAATAAATTTCACTTTATTAAGCCATAATAAATGACTTAAGTTACAAAATTGATAAAGTAATAGAAGAAAACAAAGACGAATCTTCAACTTTGCTGGGGAGATGAGTTGATCCTTATAAAACTTTACTCTTTTGTAGCTTCAAGTTGTGGAGACTATGGTTTCTTTGAAGAAAATTTGTCTTTGAAGCTCTTGAATTGCTTAGCCATTGATGTTACCAATTTGGTTCCTAGTATACTAGTATTGATGAGGCATAATTTCTAAGTTACCAATGTTTCATTAATCTTCCTGAGAGTGACTAAAATGTCTTTATGACAACCTATCAATGAAGATGATATGTTGTTGAGCTTCCTCATTGTATTTTCATCCAAAGTCTCCTTGAAAAGCTCCTCTATAATCATGCCTTTAAAGCTCTTTTTAACAAAAATAACAATAGCCAACTAAAAATTGTTTTCTTTGAGGATGTAAAAATCAAAGGATAAGCAATTAGCCTCAATATTATACTTTAGTTGATCACAATATTTACAAGCCTTTTGAATTCAATTATTGATTTCTTTAAAATTAATAATTTCTATTCCACTCCTTTGAACAATGAAATAGATTCATTTTCTTTTACTTTATTAAAATATGTTTTAGAGACCAAGTCTATTTACATCTTCCTTTACCATCTCTTGAAGGTCTCTAATCAATACCTGCTAAACATTTTCCTTCTATCTCACAAGCTATTTTTTTGAATTTGTTTCCTTTTTTATTTAATTTCAATTTTCTCATATAGTTTTATGGCCTCTTCAATGAAGATAAATCCATCAAGGGTGATCTATTCTACCAAAGACTTAGTTTCTCTACCATAAGCCTAATGTTTGTTTATTTTTACCATAGTTTCTTTACTTCTCCTAATTTCAAGATGGAAGAACTTGATGGAAATATCTTTAGAGGTTGTGTTGATGTATCAACCATAAATTTGACATATGAGACCAAAACACACACTTGTTCCTCTAGCTACTCCCTAGTTTAATTTTCTTTTTTAGTTGTCTCTACTAATTCAATAGTTGACACCTAGAAGTTGTGGATGTCACTTTTGTGTGTTGTTCTACCAATATCAACTTGAGAGGTCCATTATAATCTACCTCTATCATATTTTCTTCATTTTTATCTATGATGGATTCTATGATTCTACAAACTATTTTGTAAAGGAAGCATCAACCATCACTATTGAAGTATTATGAGCCTTCTTTAGTTGAGGAGACATTTATAGTATTTTTACTACTACATAAAATCTAAGATCAATTGCCTAGGTATATTTCCTTTTTTTTTACAACCATCTCCTTTAACCATGTTGAGGGAGAGGTTATAGATATTGGCTTATGATTGGACCAAGATGAAGGGATAATAGATGGGAGGGTGATCTTGGGTGTAGTGTTGACCCCATATTATGTGGTGGTTACTAATGAGTGTTGGAAACATGAGCATGATGATGTATGGTTTTTTCATTGATGGAAACCCATTGTAGAAGTGATGATTTATCAGTATGAATATAGTTTGGAGCAAACCAAGTGTGGAAATTGGCCAAGTCCCAATATGCATTTTCAATGTTACAGAGGAACAATTTTTTGGTCCAGTTTGCATCATCTAGTTGAATGATGTTTTGAGGTGATAATGGTATGTATTGAAAGTGTATATATCCAAAGTTTCAAAGTTCTAAGTCTTCTGTAGCTGAAGATATTGATGACAAAATATCAAACTTAGTAGAGGAAGAGTTACAAGTGTAGAGTGAAAATTGGGATGCTCCACACTCCACTATAGATGTTTATTGTGTTGTGTGGTTTTGAGGAAGTTTTTGAATATGTCAAATGTGTGCACTCCAAGTGTCAAGTGAGTTGGTGGTTCATGTGTTGATTTGTGGGTGAATAGTTGGTTCATTCATTTGTTGCTTCACCAATTTTTTTGTGCGGTGCCAACCTAAGGGTTTTGGGGTTGTGTGGAATTGAATTGTGTAAAGAGTGGATTCATAGGAGTGATTATAGGTCATTCCAACCTATTTTGGGGAAGGACACATTTTGGTTTCTTCCACAAGGTATGTATGATGGAGTTTTGAGCCGACAGGTTATTGTGTTACATGGTTCATCTAATTATGTCGACCTAATTGATTGTATGAGGGTTTGTGAAATATATTCATATATATAGAAGGCCAATTTAGTGTTTTGGTAATGTATGTGTGATTGTGTGAAGCTATGATAAGTGTGAAAGGTGAAAGTGGTGAATCATGAAGTGTGTAAGGTCAGTTGAAGAAAGTTAAGGAACAACTCAAGGAAACAAATGAGATAGTCAAGTGTACTCTGAAGGTGAAGGTTGAAGAATGAAAAAGAGTTGAAGACTGCTTGAATACCAAGTTGGAAGACAAGTCTACAAAATGTTCAAATCTTGAATAAAAAGTTGTGTCTCTGAGGAAAGATCTAGAGAAAGAAAATAGTCAAGAAAATGAATTCAAGAAGAGCTCTACATTGCTTGATGATATGCTTGCTAGTCAAAAGATTTAAAGGATAAAGAAATATTAGGATTTGAAAAATGAGAAATCTCAAAGGAAAATCAGACTCCAAATAATGTTGAAAAGAATAATAATAAGCAAAGGAATATTGGAGATAAAAAGAACAATTTCAAACATGTCTAGAACTAGAAGAACGATTTCAAGAGATATCCTATCAGACAACTAGTTGTACAAAGGTATCCATCTTTTAATGTTTACTATTATTCTTGTAATGGATTTAGAAATAGAGCTATAAAATGTAAAAGTAGGATGAATCAAATTTATCAATCCTTTTTCAATCAGTGCTATGCATGCAATAGATTTGGTCATAAGGTTAGTGAATATAAAAGACAAATGATGAAATGTTACAATAATTATAACATGCCCATTGTTCTACCTAGTAATTTTACTAAGTTTTACCCACATGTAAATTGTTTATGCAACTAATGTAATGAGCAATAAAAAAATTCTTTTCTATTCAATAATAAATGCATATAACTTTATCCAAAATTTTCCATTGCATAATCAAAGAATCATTCCAATAATATAAGTATGATTTAACTTTAAATAAATATTTTTAAGATATCATTTCATATTTACAATTTTCATATAGATGGTAACATGATTACATACATTTCTTCAACAAGCTTACATGAACTAGAAACACAAATGGTCGAGAATATCCTTCTCCTAAATCTTGGCCATCAACTGCATGAGGAGAAGCATCACTAGAGATTTTAATTTGGTAACCTCATCGTTTAAATAGCCTTTTCTAAGCATAGTGATGTGTCCTACATATCTAGAGCTAGCATAATGTCTACTACCTCATGTATGATTACCTTAGCCTAGAATGTAAATTGGATCACACAGTGAACTGGCAGTGTAGATAGTGGCTACCTACACTAGTTTGGCCAAATATTCATCACCCAGTAACTTCGAGTGAGGTCATCTATTCACCAAATTTAATTTCTCTATTTGTATTGATCATTAGTATTCTATTCTAAGGTTATCCCCCTTCTCATGGATTATCCTAATCCTAGGAATAACCTTCTCGTTAACTTATATCTAAATGATATTGATATAAGAATTAAAATACAACCCTATCTTATGCTAACCCATTGTAGAAGTGATGATTTATCATTATGAATATAGTCTGGAGCAAACTAAGTGTGGAAATTGGCTATGTACCAATATGCATTTTCAATGTTACAAAGGAAAAATATTTTGGTCTAATTTACATCATCTAGTCATGCAGTTTTGAGGTGATAATGATATGTTTTGAAAGTGTATATATCCAAAGTTTCAAAGTTCTAAGTCTTTTGTAGCTAAAGATATTGATGACAAAGTATCAAGCTTAGTAGAGGAAGAGTTACAAGTGTAGAGTGCAAATTGGAATGCTCCACATTCCACTGCAGATGATTATTGTTTTGTGTGGTTTTGTGGAAGTTTTTGAAGATGTCAAATGTGTGTGCACTCCAAGTTTCAAGTAATTTGGTGGTTCGTGTGTCGAGTTGTGGATGAATATTTGGTTCATTCATTTGTTGCTTCATCAATTTTGTTGTGCAGTGCTGACCTAAGGGTTTTGTGGTTGTGCAGAATTGAATTGTGTAAAGAGTGGATTCATAGGAGTGATTATAGGTCATGTCAACCTAGTTTGGTGAAGAACACATTTTAGTTTCTTCCGCAAGGTATGTATCATGGAGTTTTGAGCCAACAAGTTATTGTGTTACATGGTTCATCTGATTATGTCAACCTAATTGATGGTATGAGGGTTTGTAGAATATATGCATATATACATAAGGTCAATTCAGTGTTGTGGTAATGTATGTGTAATTATTTAAACCTATGATAAGTGTGAAAGGTGATAATGGTGAAGGATGAAGTGTGTAAGGTTAGTTTAAGAAAGTTAAGGAACAACTCAAGGAAACACATGAGCAGCTTAAGCACTCAAATGAGATAATCACTAATATGAAGGTGAAGGTTGAAGAATGAAAAAGAGTTGAAGACTGCTTGAATACCAAGTTGAAAGAAAAGTCTACAAAATGTTCAAATCTTGAAGAATAAATTGTGTCTCTGAGGAAAGATCTAGAGAAAGCAAAGAGTCAAGAAGACGAATTCAAGAAGAGCTCTACCTTTCTTGATGATATGATTGCTAGTCAAAAAGTTTCAAAGGACAAAGAATTTCAGTATTTGAAAAATGAGAAATCTCAAAGGAAAATTGGACTCCAAATAATGTTGAAAAGAAGAATAATGAACAAAGGAATATTGGAGATAAAAAGAGCAATTTCAAACATGTCTAGAACTAGAAGAAAGATTTCAAGAGATATCCTATCAGACAACTAGCTATACAAAGGAACCCATCTTTTAATGGTTACTGTTATTATTGTAATAGATTTAGAAATAGAGCTATAAAATGTAAAAGTAGGATGAATCAAAATTATCAATCATTTTTCGATCAATTCTATGCATGCAATATATTTGGTCATAAGGCTAGTGAATACAAAAGACAAATGATGAATGGTTATAATAATTGTAACATGCCCATTATTCTACCTAGTAATTTTACTAATTTTTACCCACATGTAAATTTTCTATGCAACTAATGTAATGAGAAATAAAAAATTTCTTTTCTATTCAATAATAAATGCACATAACTTTATCCAAACTTTTCCATTGAATACTCAAAGAATCATTCCAATAA
>VDFB02000007.1:209134623-209262936 GCA_007258455.2 Sequoia sempervirens | reverse complement strand
TTTAAGACAGTGTCCTCTCATGGTCAGTTGATGGTGGCTAGGTGGAAGACTCCTGAGGAGTGGCCTGTGGTTGGTATGGAGAAGTGCGCAGAATTGCAGAGTATCCTTTCTAGTAGGAGTTGTAGCTCCCTCCTAGATGGTGATGTTTTATCTTGGTCTCCCAACCCTAAAGGTGTTTTTACTGTTGCCTCTGGGTATCAGGTGCTTTTATCTCACAAGCTAGACGGGGTGGAGGTTCAATGGTGGAAGAGAGTTTGGAATAAGTTTTCTTGGCCAAAGTGTAATTGTTTCATGTGAACTTTGGCCTAGAACAAATGCTTGACTTGGGATAATATTTAGAAAAGGGGATTTCAAGGCCCATCCATGTGTGTTTTGTGTAGGACTGGGGAGGAGGACTCTGCTCACTTGTTCTTTCGATGCCCCTTTGCCCTGAGGCTATGGCATTTTTGGTGGGAGGTCTGGAAACATCCTTGTGTTCATGCTTCCTCCCTAGTGGATTTCTGGAGTAGTCTGGGCAGACCTCCCACTTCGGCATCTTTCTTACAGGACGTGTGGTATGTTGGGCCCACCTTCCTTCTCTGGAAAATTTGGCTTGAGCGGAATCGTAGAATCTTCCGAGATGAAAAGATGGTTGCTCAGCAGATCTGGCAGAGAATTTTGGGTATGGTTCGGGAGACGGTGGTTGCGAAGTGCGAGGTGGTGTATCCCTTGGAGAAAGAGGATGCTGAGAAGGTGGAGAGATTGGGTCTTCGGGATCTGTCTCTGGCCTCTGCCTGTGTCCGGAGGGGAAGGCAGGTGAATAAGAAAGTCCTACGAGTGGGTAAATGGATTCCCCCTCCTACTGGAATTCTGAAGATTAATACTGATGGGTCCTCAAAAGGAAATCCTGGGCCAGCTGGGATTGGGGGAGTTGGTAGGGACTCGTCGGGAAAGGTGGTACTTTTCTTCTCCATTTATGAAGGGGTGCAGACTATCAACCTTATGGAAGGTCTGGCAATCTTATCCACCCTTGAGTGGGCCTTCACTTTGGGGTGGACTAAGGTTATCTGTGAGTCTGACTCACAGGTTTTGGTTAATTTGCTTAATGCTCGCCAGGTGGTTGATGTCAGTTGGCAGTTGGCTAGAATGGTTCAACAGATTTTGCAGATTAGCTCCTTGATGGAGATGGTTTCTTTTGTCCATATTCCGAGGGAATGGAATAGGGCAGTGGATTGCTTGGCGAAATGGGCTTCAGAGCATCTTGATGGATGGAAGATTGAGGGGTGGGAGCAACTTTCCCAGGAGCTCCGCCATGATTTGGAAAGTATTATTGCGGAGGATGGAGAGGAGATTGGGGATGAATGATTTGGGTTCTTGCCTTTTCTTTTTGCTTCTTCTTGTCTTTGTGGGCTTAGGCCCTTCGCTTTGTTGTAATGCTCTTTTCTAAATTTCCAATGAAGTTTTACCCCTTTTAAAGAAAAAAAAAAAAAAACAACAACAACAACAACAACCTAACGTAGATACCTAAAATTTTCCTAGCCTGTGACTAGAATTTTAACTTTCCCTAATGACTAAATAATGTTCAATTATTTAGTTATTAAATAAAATCATATTTCCACTATTAATTAAATGACTTTAATGTTATTTAATTAATTCATTTCAATTAATCTTCGTGATTAAATAAATAAATCCTATTATTTAATTATATCTTTAATTCAATTAATCTTCTTGATTAAATAAATAAATCATATTTATTTAATTATATCTTTAATTCAATTAATCTTCTTGATTAAATAAATAAATCTTATTTATTCAATTATATATTTAATTCAATTAATCTTCTTGATTAAATAAATAAATGTTATTTATTTAATTATATATTTAATTCAATTAATCTTCTTGATTAGTTAAATGAATCATATTTATTTAATTATATCTTTAATTCTTTATTCTTCTTGATTAAATAAATAAATCCTATTTATTTAATTAACATTCACCCACTCTCTTAAATTAAGTAATTACTTTAATTATTTAATTATCCCTATTTTCTCAACATTATCCATTCATCCTGAATAAATAAAACATTTTATTTATTTATCTAATTTCCACTTGCACATTCCTCAATTAATTAATTATTTTAATTAATTATTATTTATTCATGCAAAAAGCTAACTTAACTTATTCTTCTAATATTAAATAATTATCTTTAATTATTTAATTATTCTATAAATCCCTTTCGAAATATCTTGACTTAACTTGTCTGAAACATCATCCATTAATAAATAAACTTTTATTTATTAATCAATCTTATCTTTCACATTCCTCAATTAATTAATTATTTGATTTAATTAATTATTTCCTCAATCATGAAAAAAAAAACTCATCTTCTATCTCAAACTTATCTTGCACATTCCTCCAATAATTAATTAATTATATCATGCATTGTTTCCTCAAAACTTAACTCACACTTTTCTGATCAATCAATTCTCTTCACTCCCACTCACTCCAAGTCTTATGATCAATCAATTGACTTAGTTCTTCAATCAATATCTCATGCAACCAGTTAATTGGAATCATGTAGTCAGTTAACTAGGAAATCAATTCCTCTCATTCAGTCTTAGTCTTTGATATTAAATTAGCACCTCTTACTCCAGGTTGTTGATTCAATTTCCTAAAATATATCAAATAACCCTCATCCTTCTCATAATTCATTTGAAGAATTTGTAGAAAGGTATTGTCATATTGACTATTGAAGCAAATTGAACAAGCATATACTTGCATACTAGATCATCGTCGTTATCAAGCTTTGTAATCACAGAGGCTTCATGTTGAATCAAGTAATCAAACATCATTCTTCAATACAAATACACTCAACCATGGGATGGTATGATTGTAGTTTTTGAATTCATTGTGTGTGCCATTAGTTTATGTTAACCTTTCTTGTTTGGATTATGAAGCTTTGCAATTAAATTTCATGGGTAAGTGGGTCTTGTTATCTTGTTTTGAATTCATTTGAATTCATTTGTTGTTACTAATTTTTGGCTACCAACTAAATTAGTAAAGTTTTATCAGGCAGTTATTAAACTGGGGTGAGAAAAATTTTTGGCATTTGAGTAAATCAGATAAGAAAACCAAACATTCAAGGATTTATCAGGTACAAGTACATGTTTCATGGCTAGTTCATCATGTTCAACATTTTAGCATGTGGTGTAAAATGGGCTCCCACAAGGGTTGAACCCAGCATGCTGCTTTCTCATATTCAAAAGATGCAACAAATAGTGGTCGTGTGTTTTAATCATATCTCAAAAACTACGATCTGGGTTTTCATATTTTTGGATATAATTTATAAAACAATAAGGCAAAAATTCATAGTTTTTGAGAAATCTTCACCACTTCTAAGGAAAAAAGAAAAATCCACCTTTTTAGGAGGATTGTAAGGCTCAAAGGGCAATTCTACATTAGTTTTTAGGTCCCACATGGGTTGACCATTACTCAAGGGGAGTTTTGGACACTTAATCACTCAGTTTGCTCCAGTTTTGAGGCCTTTTTTGCATGCTTTTCAAACTTGCACGACCGATGATTCATCATGCATATTGGTGGAGTTGAGAGTTAAGTCTCAATATTATCATTTAATTTTAAATTGAAAAACACTTAGCTTGTATCTTTTGCATGATTTTAAATAAGACAAAATATGTAATTAAATATTAAAGGTAATAATTTATTACCTTAATATTTACCATGCAATGTAAAAAAAAAAAAAGAGCTCACATGATAAATATTAAAATAATCATATTGATTATCTTTAATATTTAATTGAATAGTCCTTTTTTCCCAAAATTATACAAAAAAAATGGAACAAATGGTGAGACATAACTGTAGTTTCACATCAGCTTTGCAGTTTAGATATTTTGACTTCAGTTATCTCCTCTTGAATTTTTGAAGCCCTTTATTGTATATAGGAAAAATACTTAATCTTTTTTCCTTAGTTCTTGATGATTTTTCCTTTGCATTTCTACAAAGAAGAGATTGATTTTGTAACTCATTTTTTCCATAGTATTTTATACTTTTTTTCAAGTTACTTAGTATTGTTATTTGCAGAAGTTCCTTACGAATATTCATTTGAATTCAGTGTTCACCTCTTCAATTTTTGGTGTTTTGTTTCTTCTAAATGATTTGATGCAAATTTATTGTGTTTTAAATCTGAAACCTTTAAATTTTGGTCTCATTTCTTGGATGCATGTACACAAAGCAATTTCTTCACAGGTCATAGATTGTGTTAAGTTTATCTCTTCTCTTAAGTTGTAAAACTTAGTTTTCCTTCATAAAGAAAGATTAAACAAGCCTTTTTGTGAAATATTTATGTGATTAAGGTGCTCAAATTGAATTGTGTCAACAGAATTCTAAGAGTATTAGCTGTGAAACAACTTGCATAGTAGTCATTATTAGGTGCATCACCGTAGTTTAAAGTTCAGTTTATGCATTTAATTCAAGCCTTCTTCCCTTTTCCTCCAAAATTATAGTCAATCATTAGAAAATCACAAAGGAAGCCGGCCTATAATCTGGAGGTTAACTTCCAACATAGGGTACCCACAACTTGAAAATTTTCCCATGTTACATAGGATTTCAAAGCATCTTTGTTTTTGCATTCGGGTGCACTCCTGTTAATAACAATTATATGGGAAAATTTGGTTTTGAATGGATCCAAAACCATATACAACAAGTTTTGAATGGACCTTAAACCATTAACAAGCAGGTTTTAACGGGGACCCGAAACCCACACAAAAAGACCAAGCTGCAAAAGCATAGAACAGAGACAACCAACAGTGAACTAGAGGTAGATTATAAAAGAAACAACATGAATAAAAAAAATTTCACCAATTGAAAAGGTTTAAACAGGATCCTCAACCCCAAAACAACCAATTACAAGGGAACTTACATCTAAGATCCACTTGAAATGACCAGGTAACCATCATCCTATAACAACTAGACTACAACACACTTATTAGCACCAACCAACAATGCACTTCCTAAAACATCCAGGTAACCATCAACCTGTATCAGTCGGACTGCAACACAACACTTATCATCACCAACCAACGAAACCAAACTCCCCACCTCAAAAGGAGAGTAAGGCATCAGAGTAGAACACTAGGAAACCTCCTAGCCACACCAACGGGGAAAAGGAAGCCTCTTGCAACACCATTGAACCCAAAGAGCCAAATCAAACTCCACCTCAAAAGGAATAGGCTCCCCTCTATAGGAGCAGATGCCATGAAGAAACTTACCACAACTGCAACCAAACTGTAACAAAAAAGAACTCCACCTCCATAGGAGCACGCACCACCTCTAAAGGTGTTGTAACAACAAGGACCAACAATAAGGAAATCACCTCCACAAATCCACAAACCCAAACTCTGCCTCTAAATGAGAGGGCTCCACCTTTGTAGGAGTAATCCTCACCTCAATAGAAGACTCGGACTGTAGAAAAGGGAAGAAATCCAACCAACCAGTAGCAAGGATCTCCATGACAACCACTAAAAACTTGAGAAGATGGCCCAACAAGAGACGCATATGGATAAACCCAACCATCCCACAAGGGGGTAAAGAGAACACACAAAAAAATAACAAATTCCTCACAGAAGAAGGAAAAAAAGAAGTAGAGAACACCTTAGCCACCAGCCAATAGAGAATAAACTTATGCTCAACAAAAAAAACAACTTCCCTGCCCAGAGAACAATAGCATCCCTACCCAGTAAAACAACCAGTACCAACAAAGAGACAATGGACCTTGAACAGATAAGAAAATCCATACTACCAGGAAAAAAATCAAGCACTAAAAAGGAGCCAAAGGTACCAGCAAGAAGCAAGGCAAGGCGAGGAAAGACCCCCAACAAAGAGAGTGGGTAGCAGGCAAGACAATGAAGAGAAACTTCCAACCCTACATGCTAGTCAAGGTCTAAAACATTCCCATGACTAACCACAAACCACTCCACTAGAGTCAAACCAAAAACCTCCACCATCAAGCACCAAGAACAAGGGTAGCCAGAAGGCAGCACCAAACCAGAAGAAAGCAAAACAACCCAAATAAGGCAAGAGGAACCCAAGTAGGGAAGAAATAGGGAGAAGGCTAAACCAAAAAGCACGACCTCACCTCTAACACACTCCTATTCCCACCTCCTCCTTTCGTGAGCCATCCTAACATTACTAATATGTTATTATTGTTACTAAATTTGTTGATCCATATTCCCCTCACACATTTTGGCACGCCCGAATAATCTTTTGAGTGTTTTTTAAATTTTTTTGTAGGTTATAGTCAATAATTCAATTAAAACCCGTCATATTATTTTAATCATAAAAAATGGACGCATGAAATTTGTAAAACCATTTCTAGATTTTGTAGGCCTCACTCTTACTTTTTTGTAGCTTTTTATTGTTTTTAATTTCATGAAAAAATAAAAAAAATTATCGCAATTTTAGTTTGCTATATTTTTTTTAAAAATTGTTGGTAACCTTTAAAAATTCATATGTTTCATTCATCTCTAATAAATTTTACATGTTAAATTTTAGAAAAAGGTTTCTAGGTTTTGTAGATCTTCATTTTATCTTTCCAAAACATTTGATGATTTCAAATTTGATGCAAATTCAAGAAATTTGTTGCTACTTCAAAATGCTGCTATAATTGGTCAAAAAAGGTAAAAAATTACATCAATCTTTTTTTTTTCATTTCTTTCATTTTCGTAGAATAAGGTTTTTCTTGTTATTGATATCTTGATTTTCAACTTGTGGAAAATAGAGGATTAACTTTCACATTTTCAATTTGGGCTTTAAAAAAAATATCACATTTATTTTTGGTGCTTAAGAATTGACATGTATGCCTCACATTTCTTTTTTGGTGCACTAAAATTGAATAATACAACTTGAAAGCTTTGATTTGGTGCATTAAAATTTACCTACAATCTTCACATTTCATCTTGGTGCACTAAAATTGAACAATACAACTTGAATTCTTTGATTGGGTGCATTAAAATTTACCTACAATCTTCACATTTCATCTTAGTGCACTAAAATTGAACAATACAACTTGAACACTTTGATTTGGTGCTTTAAAATGAGTTCATTTTCTTTTGGTGCACTAAAATTGAACAATACAACTTGAATTCTTTGACTTGGTGCATTAAAATTTACGTACAATCTTCACATTTCATCTTGGTGCACTAAAATTGAACAATACAACTTGAACGCTTTGATTTGGTTGCTTTAAAGTGAATTCATTTTTCTTTGGTGCACTAAAATTATACAATACAACTTGAACGCTTTGATTTGGTGCATTAAAACTTACCTACAATTGTCACATTTCATTTTGGTGTCTAAAATTGAACATTTCATTTGGGCTTAGAATTTGATTGCAATGACAACAAATTGGTTTATGACATTTTGTATGAATGTTTGAAATCTAAAATATTTTAAGTTGGTTCTTTTAAAACATGAATTTTTATCTATAAACACCTCATTTGGGATTAAAATAAAATTGCAATGAATTTTCCACTATGTCTACCATGATTGGTAAGCCAAGAGCATATCATCTCCCCTTGTGTTTTTTGACAATCTTGGGTGATGAGAAACACTTTGGGCTCTTTGCATTTTTTTACATCCTTCCCTTTTAGATCGGGCCTACCTACAAGACACATCCCAAAAGGAGAACTCAAAGGCAACCCAAAGCAGGTTTCCACTCGAACCGCTATATAAATAACTTGTTAAGGTGAAAGCGAAGATTTAATTGACAAGTACCTTATCGACAGTGCCATTCAGAAAGGGGAGGTACCCAAGTGGTATATAGCACCCCTAGTAGGATTTTTTAAAGCCTTAAGTGGCGTGATAGACACTCGCAAGGCATCAAATCCTTGAGTAGTTACTAAACACCTTATTGTAGTTAGGTCCACCTTATTGATTGACCAAGTATTGGCGACATTTTTAGTGCAAGGGATGCATACTACACCCTAAATTTTTTACTTGCCATATGAACTCCTTTGAGATGAGACAAAAATACCTAGTTTACCATAAGATACTTGTAGCTTTTTGTGGAAAGGGTGATTTGGGTTATCCTCCCATGCTAGGAGGCCCCTATCTATCTACTCTTGCAAAGATAAAAGTGTATACACCCCTTTGGGTGTCCTTACCCTTGAGTTGAAGGAGATTCCAAGTTGTGGGCTTGAAAGTGTTACCATTGGCTTTGACCTTAGGGATAAAAATGCTTGAAATATTTTCAATGTGTTATTACCATTGTAAATTAGGTTGATTTTGACCTATCAACATTCAAAACATTACGATCAATTCATACACTTTGTTTGTTGTGTTTTATCACTTGATATATCTCAAAAAAATTATCTTAGACATCAAACCAACAAACATCAAAAACTTGCAAATTTATCAAATAAATTGTCATCAAAAAATTGGAAATTGTTGAAATAGAGTCGGTACAGTCAAATTTTGCCACTACTATCTCAAAAATTTATCACTATTGTTACAAAATATTACCACAGTCAACCTAATATCTGCTCGCTATTGTTCATTTGACCACTATTTCTATCATTGGTTGCATGATAGTCACTATCAAAATAGAGTCGCTTCTATAAAATTTTCCCCAGTTGTCCTAAAAATAAAATCGTTATTGTCCTAGACAGAAGCCGCTATTGTCCTACTTGTTGGCATATATCAAAATTTGTCACAAAATGATTTCAAAATATTGGCCTAAAAACTTTATTCAATTATCAGAGAACATTATCATCATTAGACCTATCAGTCACAATCAAACATCACCATCCTACACTTTGGATTTGGTTTACATAGGGTTCATAACTACCATCTTTTGGACACAACGTTAAAATCAAACTTGCACCATATTCTATCAACATCACCATTAGCAACCAAACATCAACCTAGTCTTGGACATGTATTGAACACAAGAAATGAAACCATCATCTTACTATTATTTTACAACAACCTTTACTTGCAACCTCATAGCTAGTTCAAGTAGAGCAATCAACATATCCTCTAAAGCATAGCAAAACATTGATTTGAGTTTTGTGAACTTTGTGTTCTAAACTATCATCAAATCAAAATATCAAAAATCCATTCATACTCTTATCCTAGGGTTTGAACATCCAAACATCATAGCATCATTTATCAAACAACACCCAAAATTAGCTCATCTCCTCATCATAGGGTTGAGTTCAAACTTGATCATCCAACTACCCCAACATCAATCCATAACAAACAACCAACAACCTTTGTCCAAATGGTATACAAACATCCCCTTTGTATTTCATTTTATCAAACAAAATCTCAAATCAAAATGTCATCCCATTTCCATAAGTTGTTATCTCAAGCTTACCAAGGTCTTTTGAGTTTGTTTATGACTACAACAAGATCACAACATAAAAATAAAATGGAAGCTAACAAAAGAAACTGTAATGCACCAAACACCAATACCACCAATGAGGAATCTCAACCATGGGGTTACAATCCTAAGACATACTCAACTCCCAAAGAACAACCAACATTCAAGGCTCAACCAAATCAACCACCTACTAATGTTGACATTTGCCATAAAAATCAATACAAATTTGATAGGCAACAAAATCAACCTCCTAATCCTGTAGATATGATCATAGAGGAATATGATAGTGAAAAGGAAATCATTGACGAAGTACTTTTAGAACACTTCCAAAATCCTAAAATGCAAAAATTAATGGACAAAATTATTGGGAAGGATCCAAACACATATTTCCTTAAACTAGCACAAAGTGGTGCCAAGCTTCCTACAAAATTTAACATTGAAATTCTTAAGGATCACAATCTCATTCCTTTGGGAGACCAATCGGTGGTGAGACAAGTATCTAAAGCAACACTAGATCCCAAGAGACCACCATTTCTATCAAAATCACATATCAATGATCAATATTTCCCACAAAATGTGGAGAATCCATTGTATAGACATCCTTCACAAATTGAACAAGTTGTGGTAGCTCAACGTGGTTGAGAAACTCCAAACCTCTTGAAAATTAAAAACATGCCACCACACAATTTAGAAACTAATACAATAGGACCCAACATATACGATAAATCTTCGAACACCCAACAACAAGGTCCTAATATTACTATGCAAAACGTGGGAAATCTTCCACCAAGACAACCACATGTAGTGAACCAACAAGGTAATAACCCTTTGCAACCGTGACTACATGTTACTAACCCACCCCAAGGACAATACATATATCAACAACCACCAAAAGATCAAAGCATGTACCAAGGAAATGTTCAAAATAAAACTCAATACATGCATCAACAATAATACTATGATCCTAACACATCATCGTCTACCCAAAATCCTCAACACCAAACATATGTCTCAACACCACCAAATGTCAATACCCAAAATCAAATATATTTTCAACCACAACAAAACACACACCTTCAAAATCAAGCACCCAATACTCCACAACACAACATCGGTGCACAACAACCTTCATCACAATATCAAACCTACACACCTCAACAACAACAAAACATACCTCAACAACAAAAAACATACCTCAAAAACAAAAAAACATACCTCAACAACAACACAACATACCTCAACAACAACATGGAATACCTCAACAACAACACAACATGACTCAACAACATCATACCCTCAATCCACAACACACCCACATCAATCCTCAAGAACCCCATCCTTCATCCTACACTCACAACATGGCCCAAGGGCCCTCATATATACAAACCTCACAATATATAACACACAACATTACTGGGAAACAAGGTTATAATGTCTCTCATTATCAAATGAACACACCAAGTGATGTTGTAACCTTACAAATCCAAAATCTAAACCAAAGGATATCAGATATTCAAATTGGGAAACCAAAGAAGAGCTACACTCTACAAGACATATGTCCATATGCCTTTGATTATTCCATATCCATGATACCTTTCCCTATGAACTTTGAAATACCAAAGTTTGACAAATACAGGGGAAGAGGAGATCCAATAGAACACGTGCGAGAATTCACGGTAGCTTGCATGGATGTACAACACAATGAAACCTATTTAATGAGACTTTTCCCATGAAGTATCAATGGTGTCGCTATCAAGTGGTTCTCTCATCTATCGCCTGGTATCAAAACCTTTGATGAGTTGTCAAACAAATTTGTTAACCATTTCTCATACAACATAGAGCAGCACATAATGGTCCTTGATCTATACAAAATTAAACAAAGCCAGGGGGAATCATTTTCTTCATATCTACAAAGATAGAGACATAAAGCTAGCAAATTTAAATGGCTCATTCCCAAGAAATAGCTTGTGGAAATCTGTCTCTAACATATAAGAAGACATTAGCTACCAGCTCACCATTTTGTGCCTTAGTAATTTTTATTAAACCATCGAAAAGGGTTTACTCATTGAAAGAGCTCTCATAGGAAGGGGAGTCATTAAACTGTATAACAAAAAAGACCAAGCTTCTAGTTCTAATGACAAACCTAAACTATGGGCAAAGAACAAGAACATTACCAATGATGGGGTGGTTGATGCCAAATTTATGAAAAACATATAACCTCCTAGTAATCCACAAAATAATGTCCAAGAAACTCAAGAAAATTATCCTCCAAAAAACACAAAAATAACTAGCTTACATATCCTCAAAATAACCAACAAACAAATCAAGGTTAGGATATCTAAAGAGGTTCGTGAAGGAAAAATAATCAAACTAGGAGAAAAATCACTCCATTGGAAGAAAATCTTGAGGTAGTTATGCATAAAATCATCCAAAAGAACCTTATAAGGCTTCCTAATCATGATAAAGAAACTTATGACAAACCAAAATTTAAACCCCCCGGTACAATGAGAGTGATCGATGTGAATTCCATAAGATCAAGGGTCACACAAAAAATAATTGTATGAGACTTAAAAACATTGTACACGACTTCATAGAAAAAGGAGAGGTCAACATTGAACATCATCTTGGGCACTTTGGTAATAGAGATGTGGGAATATACAAGGATCCAATCCCCAATCATTCTAGGGGAAATGACAAAAGTAAGGGACAAGATAATCAAAAAGAAAACTTCACCTATGACGAAATCATAGGAACCATTTGCCAAGCTGATCAAAATATCAATGTCATAACCATACTAGGAAAAATCCCTGAATGTAATGTGACTACATGAAGAGGAAAAGTCACAATCCAAGGATCCCCACTTCCATCCAAAGTCGCCATCAAGCCTTCCAATGACTACACTATTGTTAACCAATTGAAGTATACTCCAACATTAATCTCTAAACTTGAGAGCTTCTAAAATTTATCACTAGCACATAAAGAGATCCTGGAGAAAGCTCTCATTGAATATTCAGTGCCTAATGATATTAAAACTAATAAATTTCAAGCTATGGTTGGTTCCATCACTTCACTCCATCACTTGGTATTTTCTAAAAAAGACCTTCCCTAAAGATCCTTCCACAATCAAGCTTTGTATCTCGAGGTTTGTGTCCATAAACACAAGATCAAGAGAGTCCTAATAGATGGAGGTGCAGGCTTCAACATATGTACCCTAAAAATAGTAAAGACGCTAGGATATTTTGATGGCATGATAGACAAGAGCAAAAGTATCAACATAAGGGCCTATGATATGGAAAGAAAATCTGAGGGCACAATAAGACTTTCGATTCAAGTGGGGATAGAAATAGCAGAAACAACTTGTCAGGTATTGGATTTTGAGTTCCCATATAACCTTCTCTTGGGATTTTCGTGAATCCATGCAATGAAAGTGATCCCTTCAATCTTTCATCAATGCTTAAAATTTCCTTACAATGATAAGGAAGTTACAATATATGTTGATCTTGAACCTTCCATTACTGCACAAACTTGGAGAAGTACAAAATGCTCCTTAAAATACCTAGTAATGACATATCATTCCACTCATTTTCCTATGTTAATCCAACATCACTTTATTCGTCCTCCACTTCATCTAAAGCAACCGATCCTCCAAAATATGAATGAAGATCTAGGTGTTTGACAAGGGCTACGAAGAATACCATTTCAAACAATCATTCTGCATTGGGGAGCTTCCCTCGTCACCAAAATCCTACAGGTGACCAAAGGAAATAAAGCATATTCAAGTAGTCACCTATGAATTCAAACCTATTATCTTCACCAAGTGGGGAGACATGAAGGATGAAATGGTATTTGAAGAGGACCTTTCATCATGGTAGTATAAAGAAGAACAAGAGGAACAAAAAAAATTGCATCCCCTTCATGTGGATCTTAACAATAAAGGTTATTAGATTACAAGAAATATGGGTGTAGCATAAAAAATGTATCCCTTGACATTTTATTGCTTGATTTGGGAATAATTGATGATAAATTGGACTTAATGAGGCCTTTATTTGGTGTTTTGAGGTTTTTTACACATCCACATTAGGTCTTGGACCCTTGCAAACTAAATAAAATGCATTTATCGATGTCTTGTGAAGGTGTTGTAAAGTGTTGTAAATGACTTTCACATTTTTATAGACTTTTATTAAGCATTTAAGTCTAAATGGACCTATTCTTCCCTAATTCAATATTATAAAATGTATTAATTGCATTCTTGCATTAATCTAGAAGGCTTGTAAATTAAACCTAATTCTAATCTAGTGTTGTAATGTGTTTTACACATTCACATTAGATGTTGTGCCTTTCTAGGCTATGTGGACCTCATTTTAATATTGTAAAGTGTATTTAATCATACTTTCACATTGAACTTTGTGTCCCTAACCCTAATTACCCTTTACATCATCATTAATAGGCCCCTATGGCCCCATATTGTGCATCCCAAGGCTTGTTTTGATCAAAGACCTGATAAAATCAACATATAAACCTGATTTCTTCACTCCTCGACAATCCAGCTAGAAAAAGGGCCCCTATGGGACTAATTTTCCCATTTGGGTGAATGAGTCCCATCTAGGTGGGACTAAGTTTCCCATTTGGGCTATTTTCGATGTTTGAGCGGGAAAAATTGGGTTTTAAGTTTAATTTTCTTTCATGTTGGCCTTGGGGATCAAATTAACAGGAATTTTAGGTGGATTGCCTATATAAACAATCTTTTAAACCCTAATTCATTAACCTAACAACTCATTCATCATTCATCCATCATTCATTATCCATTTCAAGTCAATCAAGCTAGGGTTTTAACATTCTAGGTCATCAAGATAGCATTCTAAGGCATTCAAGGGAAAATTCTTCATCCATTGTTGTAGAAATTCAAGATCAATCATCATGGAAAGGTACTAATTCCATTATTTCATGTTCATGCTCCATCTTATTTCTTCATTTGGTTTAATTACCTAAAAGGGGTTTGACCAAGGCAAACCCCCATGCCCGAACATTCAACATTTCTCTTTCTTTCTTTGTGTTTGTAGATTTAGGTACTTTGAAGGCTTGGAAATCATTGAAGAATAGGTCACAAATTTGTTGAAGACATCTCCTTGTTGGCTAGGTAAAAATATACACAAAAAGTCACTTACAGGCCTGAACTTGGTAGTTTTAGATCCAGATATCTTGAGGAACAGAAAGTGCAGACCGAGAGCTTTCAACTCCACTTTCAGATTTTCAGAAAAGCCAAAGTGGACTAAGTTGCCATCAGTGGTGACTTAGTCCCACAACACATGTTTTTCAGAAGTTTCTATAGATTTGGATACCCATTTGGCTAAAATGGGTTCCAAAGTAGTTTTCCAGATCTGAGACTAAGTCGCCCAGAATGGCGTAAGTGTCCTGCAGTAGGTCAAAACTTCAGGATCAATAGCATTTCCAGCCTCCATTCCAATCTGCAACACATTTTCAAGTGCATACTCTCATTTTTATAGTTTTCTATTTTGTTTCATGATCATTTCTAGGTCATTTGGTATATGTTTGCATACTACACTGTGTTTTCAAACACTTTACAGTTCTTTAGTTTCCATTCATTAGTCAATATCTTTTATCAATTTTCAACATTTAGGTCATTCTCCTTTGATATATTTTAGTCATATTTGCATTAGTCTTGAGTGAACCACATAGATTTTTGAGATACCTTTCTCCTTTTAGGTGCAATACCCTAGAAGTGTAAGAGAGTGCCTATCCCCAAAAATTTATGATTCAATGGGATACACTAGAAAAGGTGGCCTTGGTCTACACACATAAGGTATGAGAGAACCCATCATACTAGAACAACGTAAGAAGAACATGGAACTAGGTTATGGTTTGATAGATGGGGTTACCCCAAACATTGAAACTACCTCTTATTAGGAAATAGCTCCTTCTATCGACATTGAGACATCATATAACAACCATGTACTGAAATAGATTCCAACGAATGGGAATGGGAATCTTACATCTCTGGTGATTATGACCTAGATACCCTATGGGAACTTGATAACTTTTCTATCCTTACCCTTACCAAATCCTCCATAAGCTTTTCCAATAGCGATTATAACCTACCCTTACTTCACCCATTGTTGATCAATTGGGATCAACAACATCATGCACATGTTCTGGACTTATTCCAGAACAACAAAGATATTGTTGAGTTCATGCGAATTCAACATGGTATACTGCAAAGAGATCATGAGGCCGGTTTTGTCATGGAACTAGAACAAGGAGCATACTTTAGAGGGGAGATTATGTCTTCTAGTCGCAAAATTGGAATGAAAAATATAAAAATCAATATGATATCCCCTAGGGAAAACCACAATGTGGCTCTATTAGATTGATATGAAAAAGGAAAAACAAAGGATGTGTTTGAGGGTGAAAACCTCTTTGAGGCACCCAAAGATGAAGGATTCGATCTCCCTATCATGAATTATCAAGAAGAATTTGTAGCTTTGGTTGAAGGTTCAGAACCTATCAACATGGTAACCAAAAAGGAACTTAAGGTAACATATTATGTAGCTCCCTTAGATCCTAAGGAAAAGGTCAACTTCTCGGCATTCATCAATGGACATAAGATCAACTTTGCTTGTACATATGCATATATTCCTAGGCTAAATCCAACTTTAGTGATACACCATCTAACAATATTCCCAGCATCAAAACTAGTTAAACAAAATCTTCGCAATATGTACCCACAGATAACACTAGATTAGTCAAGGTGGGGCTTCAAAAATTGTTGGACGTGGAATTCATCAGACCTATAGACTATCCTGAGTGGGTATCCAACCTCATACCAATATTGAAACCCACTAGGGGAATTCAAATCTATACAAAATTCAAAGATATTAAAACAAAGCATGCCCTAAGGATGACTTCCCCCTTCCAAACACTGACATAATAGTAGATCTAACTACTGGTCACAAAATGCTTTCATTAATGGATGGCTTTTCTAGGTACAACCAGATAAAGATAGCCCCTCAGGATCAACAAAAAATGGCTTTTACCTGTGCTTGGGGAAATTTTTGCTAGAATGTCATGCCATTCGGCTTCAAGAACCCATGAGCCACATATCAAAGAGTAATGACTACCATATTCCATGACATGTTGCAAATCACCATGGAGGACTATGTAGATGATATTTTGGATAAATCAGTCACAAGACATGAGCACTTAGCTAACTTAGCTAGGATATTTGAAAAACTAGTAGAATGTAACTTGCGTCTAAATTCAAAGAAATGTGTGTTTGGCATAACATCTGGTAAACTATTGGATTATATTGTATCTAGAAGAGGTATCAAGGTAGATCCCGCTAAGGTTAAGGCTATCCTAGAATGCATCCCTTGAGAACATTGAAACAATTGCATTGTCTACAAGGCAAGCTTTAGTCTATCAAAAGGTTTATTGCACAATTAGAAAATAAATTTCATCCATTCACAAACTTGCACCACAAAGATGTAACATTCAAATGGGACGGAAGGTGTGATCAAGCTTTTCAATAGGTAAAGGACTATTTTCTCACTCCCCCAATATTGATACCTCCAATTCAGGATAAAAGCAACGATTTTATATGTATCCACAACAACAAATTTGGGAGCTCTATTAGCACAAATTGATGAACAAAATAAAGAATGGGAAGTTCATTAGTCGTAGCCTAGTTGGCTATGGGTTGAATTATACACCCATTGAATGAGCATGTCTATCAATTTTCTTCCCAGCATAAAATCTTAGGAATTACATGTTAGAAAAACAAATTAAGTTGATATCTAAGATAGAACCCTTGAAATATCTATTGGAAAAATAAGCTCTTACGAGAAGAATCGTTGTGGGTCATGATACTTAGTGAATTCAACATATAATACATTGACAGGAAAGCCATCAAGGGATAGGTTATAATAGAAAATTAGTTAGCAGAAGCACCTATTAAAGATCATCAACCACTTATAGTAGAATTTCCAAACAAGAGCATCCTACTAACAAATCAATCAATCTATTGGACCATGTACTTCGACTAATCCCACACTTAGCATGGCTCAGGGGTTGGTGTCCTATTTCTCACACCATAAGGAGATAGTATACCAAAAGCATACAAGATTTCCTTCCCCTATAAAAATAATATATCTGAGTATGAAACACTAATTATTGGGCTGAAAATGGTCATGGAATGGAGAATTAAGGAACTACAAGTCTATGGTGACTCCTAGTTGGTCATAAGGCAGTTCAACAGTGAATACCAAACTAAAGACGACAAGCTCATGCCATACAAGAGAACGGTGGACAGTTTCAAGCAGTACTTTTTGGTCACCATCTTTGAATAAATCCCAAGAGTTAACAATAAAGGATTGATGCTATGACTACTATTGGTTTACTTCTTGGCATACCTGAGAACATTCCTAGATATGAATTCTTCGTGGAATAGTTTCTTATAATAGTGTTTGATATCCCAAAATCTGAACTCATATGTGATGTTGTTGGTCCTAACTTACCTTGGTATGAAGACACATTTTCCTATATTTAGCATGGAATCATACACCCCACCTAGCATCCAATCAAAAGAAAACATTCATCCACTAAACTTTATGATTTACTATTCTTGGAGATACCTTGTACCGTCGAAGCCTCGATGGTATGTTACTCCAATGTCTCAATGTGGAAGAAGCACAAAATTTATTGCAAGAGGTACATGAAGGTGTTTGTGGGTCCCATGCTAGTGGACCTAACCTAGTCCAAAAGTTGCTACAAACATGGTACTACTGGCCATCACTAGAGCAAGAAGCAACTCATTTTTCCATGAAGTATCGTCAATGCCAACAACATGGAGATCTCATGCATGCACCTGCACAAAAGTTGCATCCTATCACCACTCCATGACCCTTATATCCTAGTGGGGACTTGACTTAATAGGAAATATATCACTAGCCTCATCCAACAAACTATGATAATAGATAATCTAACTTTTTTTAGTTCTCAAAAATGCTGGTTAGAAAACCTCAAGAGGTTGCCAAGCTCTTGGTACATTTTAGGCTAACGAACAAGGCCAATCGGTGTATTTGAACCTTCTTCTCTTTAGGCTCTGCCAGACCTAGGTGGGTATACCTATGTAAATGAAGCAGACTTAAAATATGTGTTTCCTACTTGTGCAATCTATCCACAATGGCAATTGGGAGTGGAGAGATGCAAACCTAATTTGGTGTAAATTGTATAAGCAATATCAAGGTGAAGTTTATTAATATGTTCAGTTAACAGATGTGAGGTTTTGAAAACAAATTTGATAAAACTAAATGATGAAACGGGTAAGACCAGTGCCTTGTTGGGTAAATGGAGTCAATGGTGTATTATGATGGATGACTAATATCAACTACAATTCTGGTTGTTTGGCACTTGTGAATGTTTATAACTTGTATAAACGTGCAAATAGGTAACTGGCAGACTATTCTTACGAATCCCAATGATATCTTTCCAAGTTACTGTGATTACTTAAAAGAGTTTAATCCTTCCTTGAAGGAGCCAGTCAAATAAATCACACAAGAACAAAAAATGTGTTTTGATAAATTAAGTATATCCTTGATACATTAATTTGAATAATAGGAAAATACCATTATGGAGACAGTAGATAGCTTTATCAACTACAGAGCTCTTCTTATTAATCCCAATGTTACTTCCAGGTTACTGTAATCAATTTAAAGGGGTTTAATTCTTTAAAAGAAACCAATCAACTGATCACACAAGAGCAACAAATGTGTCTAGATGAAACTGAGATATCAACTTGGATATGCAGATTCAAATAACAAAGAAATAACACTATAGAGACAACCCTATAGTTGCTTAATTTCAACAAACAACAGACACCAATATTGTGTCACAGAAATTAATATCTTCTATTGATTCTCCAAAATTTTATGCATGCATCATGGTCTTCACTGTATAATCTATATGATAAACATTTTAAAAGTATCTTCCATATATCTCCTACCTAACTCCTAACTCTAATTATTTCTTCATTTGATTTCATTTGGCATATATAATTATATATTCTAGGGTTATAACTCCTTGGTGCAACACTTCTTTGTGCAACTCTTCATTTAATTTATAAAATATTTTATTAGTTGTGTTTGACAAATTAAATTTTTTAACTTTAATCTCTGTGCATTTTGTGCAAATTAATTTTGGTAATTATCCTTTGCTGGAAACTTCGCTTTTCTCCCAAAATAATTACCTGCTTCATGACTTCTCTAGTGAAAATGTTTCTCATCTTGGTGAAAGTATTTTTCTTTGTATTAAATTTGTGAATCTTCACCCGGTGTAAAATATTCTCTCTTCCTTAGTAAAGATATTTCATCTTGCATTTCCCTTAAGTATGCCTTATTCCATATAATTGAAAATATTCTTTTGAGTAAAACAATTTCCCATCTTACAATTTTATTTTCTTTTAACTTCTTGGTGAAGATATTTTACCCCCAATGAAAATTTTATACTATTGAGTGTAAATTTTTATCATCATTATCTCAATGAATCTTACTTTGTTTTATTTTTTCCTTTCAATATTGCATTTTATTGAATGAAAAACTCCAATAATATGTTCTTCCTGTGAAAATTAATAAAAACTAGTATCTTCCCTTTTGCTAGTAACTTCACATTTGTACTTTTCCCAAATATATCTTTTGAGAACAAATGATTATTCACTCCGCAATTTTTACTTCTCATTAATTTCCTATTTTACTTTGCACTTTACCGCACTCACATCATACTTTCCGAGCAAAAATAGTTACCCACTCCAAACCTTTTAACTTGTTTTAATACATCTATGTTTGGCATTTTTACCTTCCACCCAAATAATACTTTTACCATAATTTTCACAAAGAAATAAATTTGGTAAATCTCTTCTTGTAAAATGCCCGCCACGCCACATTTTATGCAAGAAAAATATCATTCATGTTTTACCCTGATCTCAATTCTCTCTCCGATGAGATATGTGCCCTCGTTGCCCGTCGGAGTATCGAAGATACTTTGAGCAATGTTCCACCAATGTCAATGTCTCTCGCTAATAAGTTTAGGTGATGTCGGGCTATCCATGGGACTTCAGCATTACTCCCACCGATATTCATTTTCCTCCCGATAGAATCCTTAATTCCATCATATGTTTATTTATTTTTTGAGGTATTGGAGAGAATCACATTTTACTCTATCAGACTATTTATATTATCTCCCAGCAATGCAGCAAGAGCTAAGTCATACGCAAAATCCAGCTTGAATGGATTTTGTATTCCAATATATATGATAGGTTCGCACTTTTCCACCAATCCATACAAAAAAAACATCATTGTATTGAAGAGATTTTTAGAATCAAGCTCCAACAATGAAGTTAATTTCCTCTCGTGAATAATAGCACATAATATATATTGTCTTTGTTCACAAATTTTAAACTTTATAAACTGCTCATATATTTAGGGCTTTCAAAGTTGTCCCAATTTCACTTCAAAACATTTAAAATGTTTTAAGAATTTATGCCTTCCAAACTTTAGCACATAGGGAAAAATTTAATTTCGGCGACTGTGAAAACAAAGTAATTCCACTATGGACACACAGAGCATCCTGGAGCCATGAAAATTTGCAAGGGACCATGATCAATTATTTTGGAAGTGGGTTTCTGACGGATTTTGAACAACTCACCAAATCAAGGTACTTCCTTTGTAAACTGCCATGTGGGAACATGTAGTGAGAAAAATGAATTTTTAAATTGATACACAAAATGAGCTCGGAATCCAATGAAATTGAAGTTGGAAACATTTGAGGCCAAAAACCAACTGGGTTATCCTTAGAATTTCAAAATTCACATTTTTTTTGGGGTGCCAAATCTAGTCCGGGAGCAGTCAGAAAATAATTAAAAAAGCATACTAGAACTCCTTGACGACCATGAAAACGTGCAGATGTGTTGAGTTATGATAGGAGAGTATGCTCGTCAAATGGTTGGTCATGAAGTTGTCAGGATTGCAAACTGTGAATGCCCAAAGTTGCTTACTCAACATTTTCTGAAAAATTACCACTGTCAAGCTCAATTGAAACCCTCCACTTGCCTTTTTTGAAAAAATATCAAATGTGATTATGAGAAGCTATAAATTTGGATATTAACTCATTTAGACATGGTAAACATGTGTGCAAGAGAGTTTTTCACCAAACATCTTTTTTCACAAAATATCAAACATCAAAGTTGACCTCTGTGAAAGACTTTTGGAAATGCAATCTTTAAACTGGGTAAATTTCATTTGGATTTGATTTTGAAAAAAATACCAAATGATGTCTTGAAACCCTGAAAATTGGCATGAATGTATATTTTGGTGGGGAGAATCTAATGCACCAATCGGTTTGTCATAATATATTTTCAGCTGCTTAATATTGTTCTCCAAAGTTGGTCACTTTAACAGATTTTACTGTGTGCAGACAGCAAACTTTTGTAAAACCCTTCAACTTGGCCTTTTGAAATCTTGTCAAAAATTATCATACAAAGCTGAAAATTAGCGTTCACATTCACATATGGTAGATGAACACACTTGCAAGATGGTTTTGCATGAAATTGAACAAGCTTATAGTTATGATTTTTCAAAGTGGGTCATTTGAGTAGATCTTTCAACTGTACTTCTGAGTGTTGAAATCCAATTTTTTCACATGGGAACCTAAAATTTGCACACAATTTTAGGCTCCAACAACTTCATTTAAGAACCAAGATGTTCACGAGCTCTGCTCAAGATTCTCTATCCAACACTGCTTTTCAACCCCATATTATACCTAAGAAAACAACATGGCTAAAGCATCCAATAAGAACATCCTACAAATCCTAAAGAAAATTTTTAATGACATTGGTCGTGACTAGCACCTACAGCTAAACCCAACCTTATGGGCTTATAGAACCAACATCCACACACCTACAGGTGTGAATCATTTTTCCTTGGTCTATGAATCTAAAGTAATATTGCCTATAGAGGTTGAAATCCAATCCCTCAAAGTTTCATTAGGGATCTTGTTAGAAATGAAGAGTATTAGGTATCCAAACTCAATGAGCTTGAACTCCTAGATGAAAGACACTTGAGCGCATAGAACCATCCACATGCCTACCAAAATCAGCTCAAGCGAAGCTACAATAAGAAAATAAAAAACAAGAACTTTTAGATCAGTGACTTGGTCCTAAAGGAAAATAAAAAAATCTAGCTGAATTAAGATGGGAAAGGCAAGTTTGAACCAAACTGGCTAGGTCCCTATATCATTACAACAAGCTACAGATTTGAAGCATATCAGTTGGCTACGCTAGAAGGAGAAGCTCTATTTGAGCCTCTTTACAACAACCATCTCAAGAAGTTCTATACCTAGCATATCAAAATATCCTAAGCAAAAAAGTGAAAAAAGCAAAAAATCAAAAACCAAGAAAATAGTAAAGAGAAACAAAATGTCTTTTAAGTGAAAACCACCTTGTGGCGCTTCTAGGACTGGTACCATAGTGAAAACTTAGTAAACATGTGCTATGTTTGAATAAGACTTGCATCCTCATCTATTGGTGCTATCTAGATCTACTATCATATCTATTCCATCCATCACCATAATAAAATGTGCACCCAACCATGGCTCAATAACTAATCAACTGTTGAATCTTGTTGCACCATCTCTATCCACCATCTATTTTTTCCACCTATCCCTAATAAAATGTAATCCTATTTCGAATTGGGGGCAACCTCTTGAACTTGGTAGTAGATTGGATCCTTGTTCATCCCACCACTTACAGAAAACTATCAAAACAAAATAAAAAACATCAAGAAAAATAGAAAAATTAAAAACATCCAGAAAACAGTGAAAATCCAAAACAAAGTTGTAAAACACAAAATCCCAAAAATATTGTAGGTCATCTTCGGATGAGCCACAATTGAGTCAAAATAAATCAAACTACATTGTCTCTATGTGTAGAACATAGGCAAGGCCATCATCAATTAGCCCCCAAAGCACTAGGTCAATCTATTTAGGTGTCCCTCTTGGTCTTTAAAGTTGGTCAAAATATCCAAAAACATTCATAAAATTCAAAAAACTCCAAAAATAGTGTTAATCATGGTCAGTCAAACTATGTCGTCTCTACACATATGTAGGAAATTCCATCATCGATGAGCCCCCAAGGCATTAGGTTAGTCCCCTTAGGTCCCCCTCTTGGTATCTAAAATCTCTCGAAAACACTAAAAAAATCCAAGTATCCTGAAAATGTCAAAACAATATCAAATAACCTCAAAAAGAGTACAAAAACATTCAAAAAAAAATCATATCTCCGTTATCACCTATCTGCAATAAACTCTCCATCCTAATAAACAATCATCGCCTTCAACCTTTGACAATGCAATCAGAAAGCAAAGCAAACATCGAAATCCAAAACTTCCAAGCAAAGAAACGAAACGACTGGATTATCATCATATTAAAACAATGCATAAGTGTTAACTACCCTAGTTTTTGAAAATCATCATCAACATCCCAATGCATTTCTTAATGTATAAATTATTCCTACAATAGATAGCATTGATGGATAACATCATGAAACATCAAAACATCAATGAGAAGTGATACAACAACATTGTTTATCTTTTATGATCTTATCTTTTTTATTTATCTTATTGTCACATTCCCAAGATCTCTTGAGGATGTCCATAAGGATTTAGAGAGGAAGGAATGGGGTATTGATCATGGATTTTATGTTTGCTCTGTTTGTTGGATGTTTTTTCAATACTGCCATGGTAATTACTTACTTTGTTTTGTGTGTGGAAGTCGTTTTGGGAAATTCGTGTAGCACTTGCATGCTAGATACTCCAAACCTCTCTATGTAATTGGTTTGACATTTTTTGTTACTTCTCACCCATACACTCTAACAGGGTTTTCATATGTATGGTATGAGAAAGAATACTCCTTGTTTGTAGAGTTAAATTCCATGCAATAGACACAGAGTCGCCTTGGTCATTAATACCCTGGTGCATCGTGTCTATTTTCTACATTAATAAGCATTGCCAAACAATACTTAGTCTCCATGAAGCAAAAGAAAATTCATCAAATCATATCATCAATGTCATCCAATTTCTTCTGCCCTCTAATCCTACTAACATTTTCTTCTAGTCAACATTTCTTTTCTCAGTCCTTGCACTTAAATGCATCACATCAGCTTGTCAAAAAAATTTGCTCATTATCCAGAATGTTCACTAAATTTCTCAAAGGGGCACCATGCTATCACATTGTCACTAGGGCATAACAAGGCAACTCCTGAACATGAATTTTTGAATTTTCTTTGACACAACACTATAAAATCACATTGTATCAAAGATGGGAAAAATGTAGATACCGAAAATTGTCCTACCTTGTGAACTAGCATTTTAACACTAATATTCGTCTTTCCCTAATGAATAAATAATATTCAATTATTTAATTATTAAATAAAATCATATTTCCACTATTAATTAATTGAATTTATGTTATTTAATTAATTCATTTCAATTAATCTTCTTGATTAAATAAATAAATCTTATTTATTTAATTATATATTTAATTCAATTAATCATCTTTTTTTATTCAAGGGGTAAACGCTTTTGAACCGGAGCTATGAACCGAAATACAACCATTCAACAATACCACCCCAACGAGGTTTGAACCTTGGTGGCAAGAACAACAATGCCACCTTAAACCATCACACTATGCCAATACTGACAATTCAATTAATCATCTTGATTAAACAAATAAATCCTATTTATTTAATTATTTCTTTAATTCAATTAATCTTCTTGATTAGTTAAATAAATCCTATTTATTTAATTACATTTTTAATTCTTTATTTTTCTTGATTAAATAAATAAATCCTATTTTTTTAATTATATCTTTAATTAACATTCACCCACTCTTCCTAAATTAAGTAATTACTTTAATTATTTAATTATCCCTCTTCTCTCAACATTATCTATTCATCATGAATAAATACAACATTTTATTTATTTATCTAATTTCCACTTGCACATTCCTCAATTAGTTAATTATTATTTCCTCATGCAAAAAGCTAACTTAACTTATTCTTCTAATATTAAATAATTATCTTTAATTATTTAATTATCCTAATTCCCTTCAAAATATCTTGACTTAACTTATCTGAAACATCATCCATTAATAAATAAACTTTTATTTATTAATCAATATTATCTTTGCACATTCTTTAATTAATTAATTATTTTAATTAATTATTAGTTCCTCAATCATGAAAAAAGGAAACTCATCTTCTATCTCGAACTTATCTTGCACGTTCCTCCATTAATTAATTAATTAATTAATTATATCATGTATTGTTTCCTCAAAACTTAACTCCCACTCTTTTGATCAATCAATTCTCTTAACGCCCACTCACTCCAAGTCTTATGATCAATCAATTGACTTAACTCTTCAATCAATATCTCATACAATCGGTTAACTGGAATCCTATAGTCAGTTGCAGTCAGTTAACTAGGAAATCAATTCCTCACATTCATTCTCAGCCTTTGATCTTAAATTAGCACCTCTTAATCCAAACCATTGATTCAATTTACTAAAATCTATCAAATAACCCTCATCCCTCTCATAATTCATCTAGAGAACTTGTAGAAAGTTCCTGTCAAATTGACTATTGAAACAAATTGAGCAAACATATACTTGCATACTAGATCATCGTCGTTATCAAGCTTTTGTAATCATAGAGGCTTTGTGTTGAATCAAGCAATCCAACATCCATCTTCAATATGAATACACTCAACCATGGGATGGTATGATTTTAGATTTTGAATTCATTATGTGTGTCATTAGTTTATGTTAACCTTGCTTGTTTGGATTTTGAAGCTTCACAATTACATTTCATGGGTAAGTGGGTCTTGTTATCTTGTTTTGAATTGATTTGAATTCATTCTTTTTTACTAAATCTATTGATCCATATTCCCCTCACACACCTAATGCACAAAGGTATTTATCTTTCAATGGTTATTATTTTTTTTGGAATAAGTTTGGACATAAAGTTGTAGAATGAATCAGAATGTTTAATCATTTCTTGGTCAGTGATATACATGCAATAGATTTAGTCATAGAGCTAGTGAATGCAGAAATTGGATGATGAATGGTTATAATAATGGCATGATGTTTCAATCTTTAAATGGCTATTGTTATGCATGTAATGAATTTGGGAATAAGGCTAATGAATGCAGATCTAGAATGGCTAGAAGTGAACTTGTTCAAAAAGGTGTCACTTGTTACAAATGCAACAAACTATGACACACAACAAAGTTTTATAGAAGCAAGAATGTGAAACCATCTAGTTCACAAAAGAAGGATAATCCAATAAAGAATGTGGATTTGGTTGAGATGAAGAAGGAAATGAATAAAATCTAGAAAAATAAAAAAAGAGTGAAGTGAAGAATAAATCTATGCCAGCCTTTGGTGTAGATGTTTCCTCCTGAAACTAGATGAAGAGCTTTAGCTCAGGGGAGTTTTACCAAAAAAATTGTAAGCCCCTACCAAAGATATGGTGTTGATGCCTTCAACATGTTGATACAAGGTATGGTTTGATGTGCTTGATCTATTGGTAAAATTATTGGTGAAAAATCTCTTAATGCAAAAATTGTGGAGAGATTGAAGATGCCTATGATGATACAGTTAGGGTTACCAAATTTTTTACCTAACTTTGAATCAATTAAATCAATTCTTTTTAGATCATCCAAAATGTGTTTATAAGTGGTTTCACATATGAAAATCTCATTTGTGATCAAATTCTTGGAAATAAAGAGCAGAGTAAAGGCGAAGCAAAGTGTTTTCAAATTGTTGCATGAAACCCTAACCAGTAAGGTTTCAAAGGTATTTACAATTTCTTGTGTATCCCTTGTTTATAACTTGTTCAACATGTTTACACCTCAAGTAGTTAAAGTTGTGGACCATCCTTGACATAAGTTTAAGAAGCATCCCGATAAATCCATGGAAATGGATCCTAAAGGCACATTTTAACATATTCCTTATGGTGTATTTCATACTGATGATGTGAGGATTTATATTCACACAAAATTGGATGAGTATAATCATGTAAAATTGGGAGAATTTTGGGTGAATGAGCTAATAGGTGAGTATTTTGAATTGAAACCAGAATATGGAAGTTTGATAGAGAAGAAATTAGATGTGTGGAACAATTTCCCTATTTTTTGTTATGTGGATGAATGGGTTAGATATGTGTTGATAATAATTCATGACAGATTCATGTGGTTAGACCTGTTGTTGTAGATATGAGCTAGTTTGGTGGTGTTGTCATTGATGTCAACACTGTTCAATATGTTGCAAATTGTACATGTATGGTTGAGATGTTGTTGATATGCTATGAGTACATGGAGCTATCTTTATGGCATTGAAAATATGTTGGTTTGATGAGTTTCCAAGTGCATTTGAGAAAATTAATGAAGAAAAGAACTTAGAATGTTGGAAGTGTTTAGTGTGTGCTTCAGTATGTGCTTTGCATGTCTCCTTGTTGATCTTATACTTGTACGGATCTGAAGGCGTGTTGATAATGATCCAATGATGATATAGTCTGAGTTTCAGTTTCTGGTGAGATGGTACGTAGAAGTTGTGTCCACCGGTATATGTGTTCTATCAGCATTGTTAGTGCTTTGTTGACTGGTAGAAATATGTTTTCTCTGCATTTCTCCACTGTTTTGTTTCAGATTGTGCAGATCTGAGAGATGTCTTGTGGAGGTCTTTCATATGCTCTGGAAAAGAGGTCTGGAATTTGGTGATCCGGAAATCATGTTTTAGTGTTTCTGTGTGTGTCTGCATAGTTCGAATTGTTTGATGAAAAGAGTTCAGTGTTTGAAGCTTGGTATTTTTGTTGTGATGTATCTGGAAGATTCTGAGATGTATTTTCATGCATAATGAGGCATGTTGTGTCATCCACATGTCATCTTCTTGTTGGGAAGCATGTGCATCATTAATAATTTGTGTTTTCATTAGGTTTGGCCAACCTAGTGTTTACACTTCATTCAAAGAATAAAACTTAAATGAGGAAGCGTGTAGAAGATTCAAAAATATTATTCTTATGATTTTATTGGTCCACTCTTATTCCTTTCCACCATGGGAATTTAGAGTTTCCGACCTATTTTGAATTTATGAAACGATGTGTTGTGGCTGACCTTGGTAAATGTTTCTAAGGTTGAGAATGGTATCAAAGCAAGGCGAGTTGGGCGAGTTGTGAAGAATTGTAAGATAGTGTTATGCAAAGTGATGAAAGTGTACCACAAATCATAAGAGCAAAAGTGTGTATGAGTGAGTTGTGAGAGCAGTTTTTCAGTGTGCTAAAGGAAATGAATTGAAGGTGTCTATAATCCTACAAATGTGCTTTAATAGTTATGGTGGATCTTTTGTTCTGTTTTGTATCTATAGGCAGTGACCCTCCCTTTTGGACAGTGAGTCCTTTGTAGGTAATGATCATTTATACTTGGATAGTGAGTCCTCTTTCGGGCAGTGAGCCCTTGGCAGTGAGACTTTGTATTCGGTTTATAATCTTTATATTGTGGGTTAACCTTCATCGTGGTTTTTTCCTTATTTGGTTTTCCACATAAAAATTTGGTGTTCATTGTGTTGATTTACTTTCTATTATCTACGTTTTATGCTCATATTCAATAACAAAATAGTGTGGTTGAAGATTTGATAATTGATAAAGTTTTAAGTTTGAATTTGTGTGACAACTAATTCACCCCCCATCTCAGTTGTCTTGCGCCTATTTAAAACTTGCCACACATGATCAACAAGGAATCCATTAGGGTTGTGACAGGGCTATATTCCATCGAACCAGTTTTGACTCTTTAATTTGTAAAGAATTAAGTGGTAATGAAGTTAACTGGCACAAAATTTGATAAGAAAGCCCTAATGCTAAAGGAAATTGAAGACCTGGTTGTGAAGTATGAGTCTATGATAATTGGATATAAGATTTTCTTCACAAATAGAGAAAACTTTGTTTCTACTACAACAATCAATCCTTCATATGAGATGGTGAAGAAAGTCATGGATGCAGACTTGTGTGAATTTTTAAAGCAACAGTTGTTAGAGAATCTATAGAAGACCAAAGAGTTTCGGTACCATTTTTGGTATGGTACCCTTATTATATGCTTACTATTTTACTTTCTTAATGAAGTACATGGTACAAATAACATTATGTGGGTGAGTGATATTCTAGTTGCTATACAAATTAGAGACCACTTGAGAAGGTTGGGAAATGCATATACTAAGAAGTCTACTTTGTGGGGTTTCTTTAAAACCTTTCAAGAAAATATGCAAGCAAGAGAAAGGATTCCCAAAAGTGTTGTTGAGAATTACAAAAATGATATTATCTTCATGGTCAACAAAGATTGTTGCATTATGGAATTTTTTAAACCAAGGGCAATGTAGATTCATGAAATGGGATATGACGTTGCATAGGATGTGATTATTGGTCTGGCAGAACATATGTTGAGTATACCTAAAGATCCTAAAGAAGGAAGATATGGTGAAAATATGAAGAAAAATCCAATGTAGTACATATGGAGAAAAATCAAAAGGAGGTCACAAAGAATGTGGAAAAGATGAAGGAACAAGTAGTGAAGATGATGGGTCTACCAAAGGCCTTGTGGAGAAATACAAAATCATATCCAATCCTCTGGAAGGTGTCCCCAGTACTAGAAGGTCAATTAGGAACTCTACCCCATCTCTGGTTGCTCCTAATTCCTCCAAGACTAAATCTGCTATTGGAGCTAGGAAAGAGTCAACCAGTTCCCTTGTGAAAGAACATAATCCTCCACAAAGAAGAAGGAATGAAAAGGCCACAAGAGAAAGGTATGTTGGGTATGAATAAGAAGAAGAAGATGAAGGACCTAAATTGGTTTGAAAGAAGAGAATGCCTCAAGCCTCTAGAGAAGAGGCAAGTTCAAAGAAAGAAAAGGTTGATATTGTGGATAGTGATAGAGAGAAATAAGTAGAGAAGCAAAAGAAAGCATTTATTATTCAGAAAAGAGAAAAGAGAAAAGAAGATCAGTGAAGGAGAAATGACCCTGAAAGGAAAAGAAAAGAAGGATAAATCTCCTCCGGTCTAGAAACAAATCCCAATGACATTATATCCCATTGTAGATGATATTGACAAGACAACCATAGAAGAGGCCATTGTTAGGTACATTTTAGCATTTGATATTGGCGTGAAAGATATAGAGGATCAGTTGCCTGAATATTTAAAAGGTGTGTTATATACAAGGAGGAAAGAAGCATTTGATGAGGATGCAAAAATGAGAACTTTTTCCTTGGAGAAGATTGGTTCTTCTCTCACTAATGAGGACAAAGCTAAATTGGCTCAATTATATAATAGAGAATTTAGGACAAAACAAAGAGTTAGCACCCTGATGAGTAGGGATAAAGAAGATATTGAGAGGTTGAGAAATGAGACAATGCAAAAGATTGAAGTTATTGCCAAAGAATTAAGAATGTCTCTAGACAGTGGAGATCAATTACAACATGACACTTCTATCCCAAAAGTAAATGAGTGTGAAAATGCACAACATGAGCATGCTCTGGAACATGAGCATGTACCTGAAGGATAAAATGTGTAAGAAGATGTGGGTATAGGTAATACCTTTATAGTGGTGGAGAATTTTGGAGAAGAAAATAATAATGAGATGTGGAATGTCCCAAATAAGGATGAAGCACAAGCAAAACAAGGTTCACCCCCTCTGGACATGGAGAAAGGTGCAAAAAAAAAGAAGTTATACAAGAAAACCTAGAAATTTAAAGGCACACAATAGTGAAGACATGCCTCCTTTGGAAGAAAAAGGTGAAATTAGTTGAAGACGAGAAGAAGATTGAGGAAGAGTCTAGTAGTGCAGATAGGGAGAAAAGTGACAAAAAAATTGAAGAAAGTATTGGTGACAAGGAAAAGGATGATGATAAGAAGGAAGGAGAAAGTGTAAAAATGGTTGGTGAATCCTTTGGAGCTTCTAGAGATTCCTTAAGATATTTATTAGATATGTACCTACATTTCCAATTGATGGTATCTACACAACTACTGTAGCTACTTATGCAATAGGGACAAGTGGACATGATTAAGATTTCTCCTCTATAGAAACTGCAAATTGGTGACCTCTTTCATGCCTCCACAAGGAAGGAGATATTAAAAACTCACCAAAAGAGTGCAAAGTTAATTGAAGTAGTTAAGGTGTTACAAGAAGGTATTCCCAGTGCAACAATTGATGAATCCCTATCTAATGTACAAAAAATGAAGTTACTGCTAGACTCCTTAAAAGACCATTCTACTGGTTTGGAAGAGAGGCTTGAAAAAGAGATGAAAAAGAAGGTCAATGACTAGAGATTGACCAAAATATCTAACAAGTGCAGTGTTGCACATGGAAAACTACAAGAAAATCTGAAAAATGTGCAAATTTTTTTGGATGAAGCAAGGACTTTGTTCCAACTCTTTGAAATGGCCTAGTTCTACAAAAATCATAAAGGATGAAATGGACTCCATTGAGTCACAAATTGATCAAGCCTCCTGGTGCAGGGGCAGCTACCTTTCATAATGTAAATAAGGGTCAAATGTGATTCTTTTATAATATTGATTCATTTTTTATGTAATAAGGTCTATTTAGGCCATGTGTGATGTTTTAAGTCATGTGGGGTTGGTTTGGAGTCAAGTTGTCATTTGTTGCAAAATATTACAAAAGTTGCATAAGAAACTTTGCAATTTTGGTGTATGCAAGTTGAACTGTCATATATTCAAAAAGTAGTTTGAAACCATTGGTTTCTGGTTGAAAAGGTTTAAATATTCCTTGGATTGTTTGAGGCATTCTTCTAGAGTTGTATTTGGTGATCAAACAATAAGAAATCTTTGTTTTTTTTATGTTCTTCAATATTTATTGTTGTTACAAAAGTTTGTGAGGACCTGTATGGCTTGGAAATGATGTAAAACCAATTTGGATTGATGGTGTGTTGAGTCTTCTCTCATTTTAATTTTATTCCATTCATTTTCATCAAGTTTGAAGAGAGTTAGGGGATTTTTACTGAAAATAACTAGAAAACCCTAAGTTGTGAGGGTTTGATTGAAAAAATGAATTTTTGAACCATTCCATCGGTTGAAAATTTTGAAAATCAGTGGAATGGGAGTAGTTAGGGTGATTTTCATGTTTGTAGGGTTTTTAGGAGTAGGGTATGGATATAAGGCCGAGTTTGATCAAGCCCTAGCCTAATACCTCTATGTATTAGGCTTAGGAGAATAGGTTAGACATAGGGTTTTGTGAAAAGGTGATTGGATAATTGTTCCAATGGATGAAATTGGTGTTTTCAGACCCCATGTGACTTGAGGAAATCCATGTAATGAAGATTGGTAGTTTGGAGAAAGGATTTCACAAAGTTGTTTTGGAAAAAAAGCCTAATTAGGCCTATTTCTAGCATAGCAGTCAAAATTAGAGGGTTTTGTTACAAAATAAGCATATCTAAAAAATTTACATCTCAAAAGAGCATAAAGGGTATCTACAATGGTGATTCAATTGTGGGTTTGAAGTCTTCTTTGAAAGATATGGTCAAAAATCATTGTTTGGAGTGCTACAAGGAAGTTTGAAGGATTTGTGAGAAAAGGACCAAGTTAGGGTTTCATAGTTGCAAAGTTTGTTCAAGTGTGATTGAATTGAAAACCTTCACCTCGCTCTACATCAAATTGGTATCAAAGCATAGGCTTTTATCAATAAGTGGGAAGAGTTGAAGTTTGAAGGAAACAAAGATGCCTCCTAAAAATAATCGAACAGCCAAAGAAGTGGGAGAGTTGAAAGAAAATTATTCCAAGGAGTTGAGACAAGTAAAGGAGTCTCAAGAATCTATCCTATCCAAACTTGCAGTACTAGAGTCAAATAAAAAAAGGGTGTGGTCACTGGAGACCAGAGTGATGAAGAGGAAGAGAGTGAGAATGAAAACCCTCAAGGAGGAGTCCAAGGAGATAATGAGCTGGACCCTAATGAGTTGAGAATGGATAAGTTGCTGAAGGTTGCCAAGGGAGATACTCCTGAGGTGAAGATGGAATTTCCCATGTATGGTGGGAAGATGGATAGTGAAAAGGTGCTAGATTGGGTTGATGCACTAGACAACTATTTTGAGTATAAGGAGGTATCAGATGAGCAAAAGGTGAAATTTTCCAAAACAAAGTTGAAAGGCCCTACCCTAACTTGGTGGAATTGTGTGCAGGAAGAGAGAGTGAAGAAGGGAAAAATAAAAATCAATTCTTGGGATAGAATGGTGTCTAAAATCAAGGTTCAATTTTTGCTCGGTGACTATGCAATCTAGACATTTAGAAAGCTTCAAAATCTCAAAAAAGGGGAGATGGATGTCATGGTTTACACAAAGGAGTTTCATAAGTTAAGCATTAGAGTAGGTCATGTTGAGGATGAGGTTGAAAAAGTAGCAAGGTACATAAATGGATTGAGGTTCCAAATGCAAGATGAAATGAGTTCTACCACCCCTAGAATAGTGGAATAATGTTTTCAATTTGCTATTATGGAAGAAGAGAAATTGAAGAGAAGGAAGGAGAAACAAGGTAGAGGCAGAGGAAAGAACTTTAGGGGTAGAGGAACCTTTGGAGGAAGAGGACAATCTCAAAAAGCACAAGGTGAGACAAGTGGTAATCAAGATCAAGGCTCAGAAACAACAAGTGGTTTCAAAGGTAGGAGATCAAATAGTAGAGGTAGATTTGGAGGATAAGGTAGAGGATCAAATACATTCTATAGAAGATGTTATCTATGTAATCAGTTTGGCCATCAAACATGGAAGTTCCTGGATAAACAACCTTCTACTTCACATGGTGGTGAAAGGAGAACACAATTGGTGCAAGAAGAAGATTGTGAGAGTGTCAACTCTCCAATTCAGCACGCTACTCCAAAAATTGGAGAATCTCTAATGATGAGAACATTTCTCAAAGTTCCTGTGGTGAAGGAGCCTCCACAAATAAAATTTATGTTTAGAACCACCTACAAATCTCAAGGTAAGGTGTGTAAAGTTGTTGATTTCAGTTCCACAAAAAAATTGGTTTCTTTAGAGATGGTTGAAAAGTTAAAGATGAAAAGGATCCCACACCCCATTCCTTACAAGGTCTGCTAGTTGAATAAGGGTCAAAAAGTCCTAGTTAATGAGCAAACATGGGTGGAATTCAACATAGGAGGGTACAAAGATAAAATCTTGTGTGACATCATCCCAATGGATGTTTGTCATCTGCTGTTAGGAAGACCCTGGCAATATGATAGAAGTCTAAACATGATGGGAAAAAGAAAACCTATGTGATTGAAAAGGATGGGGTTTCATTCACCCTTACTCCATTGCAATATGAGAATCTAGATACACAAGTTGGTTCTAGTGTAATGCTAGTTGGGGAAAAAGGGTTCTTGGAAACCATGAAAGAAGAGGGTGGACAAGGTTATGCCATTGTTATCAGACCCAAATATGTCATGACAACAACAAAGATGGAAAATGTGCCTAAAGAGGTCCAAGCCGTATTGAACAAGTACCAAGACATTGTTGTAGATGAGCTCCCTAGTTCTTTTCTAGCAATAAGGGATGTGAGCCACAATATAGATTGTATACCAAGGAAAAACCTACCCAATAAAGCTACATTTAAGATGACTCCTCAACAAAATGAAAAAGATTAGAAAACAAATTCAAGAGCTACTTGACAAAGGCCTAATAAGGGAGAGTCTTAGCCTATGTGTTGTTCCTACTGTATTGGCACCAAAGAAAGGGGGAGATTGGAGAATGTGCACCGATTCAAGGGAAATTAACAAGATCACCATAAGGTATAGGTTCCCCATACCAAGGATGGAAGATTTCATGGATTGTTTAGGAGGGGCATGTTATTTTTCAAAGATTGAACTCAAAAGTGGCTACCACCAAATTAGGATTAAAGAGGGGGATGAGTGGAAAACTTCCTTCAAAACTAATGAGGGGTTATATGAATGACTCATCATGCCATTTGGGCTTTCAAATGCACCAAGCACTTTTATGAGATTAATGAATGAAGTTCTGAAACCCTTCATAGGTAAGTTTGTGGTTGTCTACTTGGATGATATTCTTGTGTTTAGTAAGACTAAAGAGGAACACTTGCAACATTTAGACATGGTTTTGAAGAGGTCGAATGAAGAAAAGTTGATGATCAATTTGAAGAAGTGTGAATTCATGAAGGAGGAGTTGGTTTATCTTCACTTTGTGATCTCAAAAGGTACTTTGAAGATGGACCCCAGCAAGGTGGAAGCAATTCTCAATTGGCCTACTCCAACTTTAGTAAGTGAGGTAAGAAGTTTCCACAACCTAGCTAGCTTTTACAAGAAATTTGTGAAAAATTTCAGTCATATTTTCTCTCCAATCATTGATACAATAAAAGGGGGTAAAAGGAAAAGGTTTGTATGGTCTGATGAGGTAGAAAAAAGCTTGTAATATCTTAAACAAAGGGTAGCACAACAACCTATCTTAGCATTGCCTAATTTTAACAAGGTGTTCACAATTGAATGTGATGCAAGTGGGTATGCAATTGGAGCAGTATTGAGCCAAGAGGGCATTCCTGTTACATTTTTCAGTGAAAATCTCAATGAGGCAAAGAAGAAGTATTCTTCTTATGACTTGGAATCATATGCCATGGTACAATCATTGAAGAAGTGGAGACACTATCTCCTTCCTAAAGAGTTCATTATTTTTACTGACAATCATGCTTTGCAGTTCCTCAACAACCAATACAAACTCAGCCACAAACATGTGAAGTGGGTGGAGTATCTACAAATATTCACCTTTACCATCAAACACAAAAGGGGAAGTCAAACAAGGTGGCAGATGCTTTGAGCAGAAGACAACATTTGGTTCAAGCAATTCAACTCCAAAGTGTAGGTATTGATGCTTTGAAAGGTATGTATGAAGGAGATGATGATTTCAAAGATATTTATGCTTCTTGCAATCAGTTTAATGGCACTTTTCATGAAGATAATTCTAATTTCTTGATTCAAGAAGGGTTATTGTTTAAGGGTGCTCAATTATGTATCCCCAAATACTCTATGAGGACTAATTTGATTAAAGAGAAGTATTTTGGTAGCTTAGGGGGTCACTTTAGGGTTGATAAGACTTTGGAACAGGTAAGAAGGTATTACTATTGGCCAAAGATGCAAAGTGATATCATAAATTTTTTTGAAAAGTGTGTTGCTTGTCAAAAAGCAAAGGGTTGTAGTACAAATGCAGGTCTTTATCAGCCATTTCCAATCCCAAATAGGCCATGGGAATCCATCAACATGGATTTTTTGTTGGGGTTACCCAAAACTCAAAGAGGATTTGATAGTGTGTTTGTTGTTGTAGACCTGTTTAGCAAAATGGCACATTTTATACCATGTAAAAGCACAAATGATGCCTCTTACATTACAGGGTTGTTTTTCAAGGAGGTGGTCAGGATTCATGGATTACCATTGACAATTTTTTTTGATAGGGATAGTAAGTTTGTGGGTCACTTTTGGAGAACCCTTTGGAAGAAGTTGGGAACAAACTTGACCTTTAGCTTTGCCTATCATCCACAAATAGATGGGCAGACTAAATTTATCAATAGGAGTCTTGGAAATCTCCTGAGATGCTTGACAAAGGAACACTCACAACAATGGGATCTGATCATACCCCAAGTTCAGTTTACATATAATGACTCTGTGATTAGGAGTGTTGGAAAAAACCCATTTGATATTGTATATAGATTGCAACCAAGGGGAGTGTTTGAACTCAGATATTTGAGTGGCATGTAGAGAAGGAGTGTTGAAGGCGAAGAGTTTGTAGTGGCCATGAAAGATATGTATCAGAAAGTTAGGGAGAACCTTCAAAAAAGTGTGGATAAATACAAGCAACATACAGACTTGGAAAGGAGAGAGGTTCATTTCAAAGTGGGGGACTTGGTATTGGCTCATTTGAAGAAAGAAATGCTACCAAAGGGGAAGTATTCAAAGCCGCAAATGAAGAAGATTGGGCCATGTAGGGTGGTCCAAAAATTTGGAGAAAATTCCTATGAGATAGAACTCCCTCCTGGAGTGGCTATCTCTCCAATTTTAATGTTTATGACCTATATCCTTTTAAAGGATTTGTGATTGCAGGTGAAAATGTAGGTACATGAGGAGTTCCAGATGAAGATTGGGTTAGAGACTTACCACCAAGTTAGCCATTGAAGCTTGAATGCATCTTGGACACAAAGGAAGCTAAAGGACAAGGCACATGGTGTACAATGAGTACCTAGTGAAGTGGCAAGGACTTCCAATGGAGGATGCCACCTAGATGATAGAGGAAGACATCAAGAAGCATGGCACAACTGTACAAGATCTGATCTCAAGTGGAACTTGAGATTTTGTTCTCCTCGGGTGTATGGTGCAGGGGCACCTAGCTTTCATAATGTAAATAAGGGTGAAATGTGATTCTTTGATGATGTTGAGTCATTTTTTATGTAATAAGGCCTATTTAGACCATGTGTGAAGTTTTAAGTCATGTGGGGTCGGTTTGGAGTCAAGTTGTCATTTGTTGCAAAATGTTGCATAAGCAACTTTGCAATTTTGGTGTGTATGGAAGTTGAACGGTCATATATTCAAAAATTAGTTTGAAACCATTGGTTTTTGGTTGAAAAGGTTTAAATATTCCTTTGAGTGTTCGAGGCATTCTTCTATATTTTTATTTGGTGATCAAACAATAAGAAATCTATATTTTTTTGTATTATCATTGTTTTATTATTGCTACAAAAGTTTGTACGACCCTATATGGCTTGGAAATGATGCAAAACCAATTTAGATTGATGGTGTGTTGAGTCTTCTCTCATTTACTATTGATTTCATTAATTTTCATCAAGTTTGAAGAGAGTTAGAGGATTTTTACTAAAAATAGCTAGAAAACCCTAAATTGTGAGGGTTTGATTGAAAAAATGAGTTTTTGAACCATTCCACTGGTCAAAAATCATGAAAATCAGTGGAATGGGAGTACTTAGGGTGATTTTCATGTTTGTAGGGTTTGTAGGAGTAGGGGATGGAGATAAGGCCGAGTTTGATCAAGCCCTAGCCTAATATCTCTATGTATTAGCTTAGGAGAATAGGTTAGACATAGGGTTTTGTGAAAAAGTGATTGGATAATTGTTCTAGTGGATGAAATTGGTGTTTTCAGACCCCATGTGACTTGAGGAAAGTCCTAGAATGAATATTGGTAATTTGGAGAAAGGATTTCACAAAGTTGTTTTGGAAAACAAGCCTAATTAGGCCTATTTCTAGCGTAGTAGTCAAAATTAGAGGGTGTTGTTACAAAACAAGCATATCTGCAAATTTGATATGTCTCAAAAGGGCATAAAGGGTATCTACAATGGTGATTCAATTGTGGGTTTGATGTTTTCTTTGAAAGATATGGTAAAAAATCATTGTTTGGAGTGCTACAAGGAAGTTTGAAGGATTTGTGAGAAAAGGACCAAGTTAGGGTTTCATAGTTGCAAAGTTTGTTCAAGTGTGATTGAATTGAAAACCTCCACCCTACTTTACATCACCTCTAAATCACATGATCAAGTAAATGATGTAGATGGTACTACAAGGATGGTAATAGAAAATATACATGGATAGTTTTTCCAACTACAAGATCAAAAGAAGATAATAGTGCAATGCAGACATCTTAGAGATCTAGTACTTGCAAGGCTTACCCCCTTGACTGGTGTATTAGAAAGTGCAAAAAATTGGCATGAAATAATCTAGCACCTAGTTCATTGGATGAAGGAGAAGACCTCCTTATGCAATTTGAGAACCAATGTCACATGCTTTCCTTGGCACAAAAGGATTGAGATGCTAGGAAGAAGGATTGGGAGGCACACCTTGCAAAATTGAGGGTGTCTTACAAAATTACTTTTCCTTCTTCTAGTTAATTATGTACATTTCTCTTTTATTTATGCAATTTTAGATTTATTTACAGTACATATACAAATGTATTAGAAAATGTTGCAGTACATTTTTTATCATTTTTGATGGATAACATTGTAAAGGGGAGTTATTCTCATGTACATACATGCATATTTGCAAAAAGGGAGAACAATTGAGATAGTTTGAAAAGCTTGATATTGAGAGCTCTTTGCCCTTGATATCAAAGGGGGAGTAGTTTGAGAGTTTTTGAAGGATGTGTTGCCATCAATGACAAAGGGGGAGATTGTTGGAATTTTTTAAGTTATTGAGAAGATTAGCGGATGTATGGTAGATGATGTTACTATGATGTTGTCATTGATGCCAACATTGTAGTGATGTCAATATTTTTGTGATGTCTACATTGATGCATAGTTGAAGATCAATAAGCATGATTGAATATGGTGTTATCAATAATGTCAAGTCATTGCACAGTTGAGGAAGTGTTGATCTGGAGAAAATTAAATGTGTTGGATAAATTACCCAAGTCCTAGAGTACAGTTTTTAGTGTACATTGAACCAATTTTGAGGTCTACATTACTTCGCTATGAAGAATCCAGTTATACGGTTTTGAGGTAATTTTGGTACATGTTGGATGAATCTAAATCCAAGGTTTCACATCTTGAATCCATCCATAGTTGAAGTTAGAGTTGACAGAGTATCGCTCTAGATATGGGAAAGTTATAGTGACAGAGTACATGATTGGAATGCTCCACATTCCATCACAGATGATTATTATGGTAATGTGGTTTTGAGGGAGTGTTTACATATTTTATAAGTGTATTTTTTCAATGTGGCAAGTGCTTTGGAGGTACATGTGTCAAAATGTGGATGAATGGTCCATTCCATTATTGCTTCACCAATGGTGCCGAACTAAAGTGTTTGAGGTCATGCAGAGTTAAAGTAAGTTTGGATAAGACTTATGAGACTAATTATAGGCCATGCCGGCCTATTTTGATGTGTCACACATTTTGGTTTATTCTGCAAGGTGTGTGTAGTTGGATCTTGAGTTGACTGAGTATGAGGATGCATGTTACATTAATTAGGCCAACCTAATTAATCTTTTTGTTGGATGCAATATATAAACAAGGTTAATTCCTTGTGTGAAGTGGTATGAGATGTGTGATATGAAATAATTAAGTTTGTGAGATCTAAAGTAGAGTAGAGTCTGAAGAGATTGATAAGTGAAGTATGAAGTGTGTTAAGTCAATTTACAAGGCTTAATTGGAACTATCTTCAACATATTATAGATGAATTGTATCATTTCTAATCTTTGGCAGTGAGCCACCTTCTTTTGTATCTTGGAAGTGAGCCATTTCTTCTATTCTCTAGATAGTGAGTCCACCTGGTAGTGATCCATTCTATAATATCTTATAATTGGTTATAATATATTGTGATTAAATCCTCATCATGGTTTTCCCTTTTTAGGTTTTCCACATAAAATCTGGTGTTCTTGTGTTCTTTGATGTGATGCATGCTTTCTATGTTCCTTTCTATTATTGCAGGTTTAATGTGATGCATTGAATGGATGTTTAAAGTTGGTAAAGTTAATGAATTTTAGTGAATACTAATCACCCCCCCTCTCAATATTTTGGGTGTTCAACACTTACAGTCCATAGGTTCCATTATTCCCTTCTACTCCCATCCCATTGCACCTTCTCTTAGTCCATCCTATGTTCCATTATCCCCTCTCTAGTATTATCCCATTATTTTCTCCTAGTTTAAACCATATGCTCCTTTATTCCTTGTAATCCCATCCTATTAAAATTTAATATTTCACTATATGTTCCATAATCTCCTCCTAGACCATCCCATTAATCTCTACTAGTCCATCATATGTTCATTATGCCCTTCTAATTCCACCCTAATTTACCCTCTCTTATTTCACCCTGTATTCAATTATCCCCTTGGTCTTTTCCATTTATTCCTTCTAAGTTATACCACTTTCATCCATGTTTCATTCTATACACATACCCTTACAAGAAACATTTTCTTCAACTCATCATTGACCAAAACTCTTCTCCTTTATTACTACTACACATCTCAAGAGCCCACTTCATGTCCTATACTCAAACCCTAGACACCTCCTAATTCAACCTATTTCCCAATATCTCTTTGCACACATATCTCATCACCTTAGCATAGTTCATCCTATTACCCTATTCCTATATCTTCCTTATCTATCCTTCCCCCATGTGTAGTCTACTATATTCACCAATAAAGCATAAAGTAGTGCTACCATATTACATTTATATTGATAGAGAATAAAGTAGTCCTAATAGCTATGTATTATGGTGAGAAGTTTGTGTAGAGTGTTATGAACCTAGTTGTTGATTAAAAGGTTGATGATCACACAACATTAATCTCATTTTCAACTTTAAGGAGAGACATTATGCAAATAATTTTTGGTATTCATTATTATGGCCCTTCCTAGTTTTAGTCTAAGAAGGTCTACTTATATGGATGCCATAACTAGGGCATGGATAGTTATGCCCTATTTTTTATTTATTCATTTCTCTCTAATTTTCTTACCAATAATATCTCAAGGATCACAATCCTTGGTATTGTAGATTTTCATTTTCTTGTGATTTTCATTATGAAATAGATTTTTGTTTTCTTGTGGTTTTCATTGTGGATTAGTTTTTTATTCTTGTGGTTTCATGCTTTATCATTGCATGATTTGACTAATCTCCATTTATTATTCAAAATCCTAATAATATGCTAATTTGTGATGTATAGAATTCAACATCATGCTAAGGAAACGACTAAAGACTTAAACATTGGAGGAGTGAGGGGCCAAGAATGCAAATAAAGGAGAATGAATGAGAAATATTCATAAAAATAAGCAATTGAACTCCATCTAGATGAAGATATTTCATAAGTTCCAATTGAATTAGGTCATAAAGTATCCATTATGAAACAAAATAATTTGAATAAATAAATAAAATGAATGAAAAAATTTATGCAATAAAGAAATTGAATCCCAAAGTTGAAGTTATGTCCTCTTTTCCATATAAATATGATATTGAATAAATTCTTCAAACACCAACTAAAATAATAAATAATAAAACTATCAACAATTATTTTACACCTATTGATCAACCTATTTAAAACATAATAAATATAATTTTTTTTGAAGATAGACATAATTTATCTTATGAAACAAATTTATGTAATGAAGCAAGTTTACCATTGAGAACACCCCCTAGAATTTTGTGTAAAAAAACATGTTTTTAATTGAAATTGATGAAATCATTTTAAAACTACTGGTTAATAAGATTCCTAAACATACTTGTAGAAGAAATGCTAATAAAATATGGAAAATATTTTTAAAAAAACTAAGTAAAATAAAAATATGTCAAATTTTCATTGAAACAATGAATTTTTTCAAGTTTAGACCCATAATGAAGATTCTTGGCCTAAGAAAATCAAATACTAGTGGTAAAAAATCTAATAAGTGCATATGAAAGAGTGGTTCGACCTCATGCACCAAAGATAATACTATTGTAACACAACGTGAAATTAAATCAACTATAGTAAGTAATAAAGTAAAAAAAACTTGAATAATAGGGAAAATAAGTCAAGCACTAAAAATAAGTAGAAAAACACTAATGGAAGCCATTGAGAGATGTAAAAGAGTTAAGGACCCACATAGTAACATTGAACTATTGGCATTCTTTGGTAGACTTCATTGAAGATAAAGTCATAGTTGGAGACTTTAAATCCCTATTTGAAGAACTTCAGAAAATAACTTAGAGTTTCACCTAATCAAAGAGATGCCATAAAAAGGATAGTTGATTGTCAAAACTGTAAGCCACATCCAAAGTAGTTTTTGGATTTGACTCAAGCACTGATTTTATCCAAATTTGTAGAGGTGTATCCTTAATTAATCAAAGGCATTTTGAAATGGATTTTTTTATGTAAAAATAAATCACACACGACTTGTTGTTTTTAGATTCCACATTTAATTTTCCAATCATTATGATGTTTTCAACATATATTTGTAGTTTTGCATACTAATGAAATTTTTCAAGAGTGTATGATAGAAGCTCCACCTAGATTGACAAGGGATTTTATTTCAAGCATTTTATGTGAAAGAGTGGATGAAGAAATATTTTACAATAAGTCATTTTTGGATGGATCATGTGATAGTTGTGGTGGTTTACAACATTTGATAAATTATGTACACATATAATTGGAAAAGAACTAGTAATTTAAAAAATATATAATTTAGTGGCATAAAATCTAAAGGATGATAAAGAGACAAAAAAAAGTGTGAATTAGTGAGTAAAAAATACCAATATATCAATTTATATCTATTTTTTGAGATAATATAGTGTATGAATATGCAAGAAATACTCATAGAGATTGATGGTTGGACTTGCAATTAAATTAATGCAAGGACATTTTATTTTCATATAATTATTTCAATTATTGAATTTACATAGAATTATATACTACAATCATATAATGAGGTTCAATCACAATATTAATACTCCAATCATGTTGCTATATTTGTGCATATATAATTCATTCATGTAGCTAATAGTACTAATAAAGATAGAAAGACGCTAATGAATTATCATTTTTATATCAAAGACAATCACACATTCTATGGAGTTTGTGCAAGGTTGCTTTGAGGCGTTCTATGATGATTTGAGAACCAATAGTATCACATTTGTTCAACATATCATATGGTTAGATGATTTTATGTATCACAATTCAAAAACTCATGGTTGTTCTATTGGTTGAGTAGGATGCATAAAATAAGTGGTGTTCAAAATCTATGAAATTTATTTGAGTCTAGGCATAGAAAAAGAGAGCATGATGGTGCAGGAGAATGTATTAAAAGAGCATTAGCATGAGAAGATTTGAAATAAAAGATAGTTCAAAGTTGATAGATGCAACATCCATCATCAAATGGTGTAAATCTATAATAGGTTCAGGTAATGAATTGAAGTCTATTATTCATAAGTTTGTTTGGTTGATAGATAAAGCTAATGTTGCATCATGTAAATATTGTTGTGTATTGACATGGTTGATTGAGATCCACTCTTCTAGAAACTCAAATGAAAGTTTATGAAATATTCAAGTAGGAAGATAGTCTACTTTTGTTATTCATATACAAACTTTACTTGGAATGAGTGTGATTCAAAAGACTAGGTTGATGAATGTTGTACTAGGATTTTAATTCCACTCAAAATGTACTAAAATTTAGGAGCACAAAAAATTATGGAGATTAAATTATCATTTTAATTTGACCATATTTTAAATCTAGTTCAACCAAGTATTATGGATCCATTACTTAATATAAATCAACATTTAATCTTATTTTACCCTATTTTTATATCATTTCTTTATTAAATGCATAATTGAATGTCATGATATTTTATGTAGTAGTTACATATGAATACAATGAAGAAGGAACATACTATTATTTGTGCCATTTTTTGAAATAAAAATTGATTTGGGAGCCCCTATCATAGATGGAAGAATAAATCGAGTATCCTTTAGGATCAGTGGTTTTTATTGAAACATGGCTTAGGAGGTATCAACGAAGAAGCTTGATGTGTGATTGTTTGAGGAATTTCACACACAGGAAAAATATGAATTATTCTAACCTTTTTGTGGTATCAAATGTTCAATTGATCAAATATGGGGGTAAAACATTGAATAAGAACTTGTGAAAATTTTATTAGTCTAACCACGAAGTAATATCATGATACTATAAAGAGTAAAGAAAATTTGCATGGTTCATTGGAATGAATTGGTGGAATGATAAAAATGCTATACATACTCTATAATTCTGTTTAAATGTACTTAATTCATTTTATTTTAATATGTTATGCAATTCTTAATATAGGTCTTTGTTTTGAATATGTTGTGCACTTATTAATTTATTTGATTTGTGAAGTGGGCTAGAAATATTAAGGGAAAATAAAGGAAGATAAAAACAATATAAAACACAATAACTTCACCTATATAATCTTTGCTTCTCTCCTTGTGTAACGCCCCGCCTTGGTTACCGTTATAACAAAGTGTAAAGAGTAAAGTTAACTGAACAATTTTTTTTTTAAAAGATATTTAGTTACACATTTGCCTTAAGGTTTCCAAGACGATGTTACTTAAACCAAATCAATAAACTCTACACACCATCTTAAACATAAGTTCAAAATTTAATGCCATGAATGGTTCAGTTTACAAAACTTATTACAATCGAGAAACCATAGGTCCAGATTACAACAAGAGAGATTTTAATAAATCTCGATACATCCAAAGTTGGTACAATATGAACGCTCCTATACAAGAGGTAATTTTTTTACAAAGCTGATAGTGATCATATCACAACTAATATCCATATCCACGAACATGCTTCGCATCCACAGTCGTGAAAATGAAGTAACTGGAACCAGCTGCAAGCATAGGATCATCTGCAAGAAAATACAAGGTGTAGCACGGTTTCCTCTCAACCACATGGAACCTGAAGGTCCACTCCCTCCGTGCTAGGAGATAATAACAAGTCCACAAGCAAAGAAGACAGAACATTATGTTTACGGGGTTTACAAATCACATCACGACATAACGTTAACAATCATAGCAGATAAAACCTTAGTAACACAACACATCAAAATAAATCTGAAAACAAGGAACACCATCATGATATAGACTAAGAGTGTCATCACACTATCGGGATAGGTTACCCTAGTGAATCTTCCTAGACTACCGGCCCTCTCCAAGAGTTACCCTGGTAGCCTCTACCAATTCCCAGCCCCTATGCAGACTAATGTGGAGTCACTTCATCTTTCGAGAAGACAAGATGATGACTTGCCATTCCAGGCCTTCTCAACCTTTTCTCAACCTGAACGAGCGTTAAGACAGTAGGCGAGGCACACTTTTATCTGAATTAGTGTTTATAACTTCCCAACCCATAATTCATTAGTTAAGTTTTCACTGAATTAACACACCTACGATAGGTTACCCAGACAATCACTTCAGGATTTCGGCCCCTACCGCAAGCCACTCTTTCTATAACATGACTCAACATAAAATCAGTCTAGGGGTAGCTATCAAATGTAAAGTTTGAATCCACAAAGGTTTACATTTCCAATGATAATTACACCTTAGTTCTCAAAGTTTCATAACTTCAACAAATAAACATCCAAAGCTATACCCCCAAATAAATAAACATCATGATTGAGTAACATAGTTTAGAGATTAATAAACTTGTCAGTGTGATTTTCACTTTCTTAATCTCTAAAGAGATGAACCAAATCTCAATAATATTATCTATAATAAATTAACAACTTCAGTACTCCATATATCATGAATTATAAGTTCATAATAGATAACTTATTGATATTGTTAACAGTTCTTTAATTTTCAACTAAATACATCAATATATATACATAAGGAATGAATAAAACCTTCACATTTAAAAATTAATCACTGAGAGAGCAACATATCTCATTAACAATAAAAATATGAAATTATAGATGTACAAAGAGTCTTTTCATTATTCAATTTATAATAAAGATGAATCATACTATAACTTAAAAATTCTATTTCATTATATTTATTTTTTTTGTCTTGGTAGAGATAAAATATAATCTACCTCATTAACACTATGGCGTATACACTTACATTTTAGCAAGTGCACTACTCCACTATCCATGTATTCATTCCTCATGACTATAAATTTATAATCCTTTGACACATTTAAATGTATAACATCAATTAATATATTTCAGTACAAAAGATAAGGATTTCTCTACATCTATAAATTACACAATACAAACATCAATTTATAAAATAAAGAAATGTATCAATAGCAATTACAAGTTGTTTAATTAATTCTATTCTATAGAGAATCTAGTCACTAAACATATAACTAGCATTCCACGGTAAAAAGATTTCATAGTATAATGAATAAGGTATTTGTTTACACTCATTATCACACGACAAAAAGGGCAGTATTTATGCCATACCAAGAGAGTTTATTAGAATCTTCTTCTTAAAAATAAAAATAAATCTCCTATACAGATTATCTCCAGCCTCATGCATCAAATTTAGAAAACTTGTTGTCTTTAAGAATAACATTTAACTGAACTTAAGCATGTATTAAGTCATGCACAAGATCTGGACGTCCTGTCATTTTATGGAAAGGATAATATGTGTAAGTCACGCCATGCACAAGATACATAAATTATTATGAGTTAGTTATAAATATTATAATGAACAACAGGATAACCACAGATTGTTGCGCCTAATCTATAGTATACTATACTCACACCGATACATATGGCTTTATGAATATTTGCATTTAATACCAGTCCCCCATATCATTTACTTTTAATATCGAATGATATATAGCATTATGCTATTCAAGAACTAGGTATAAATATCAGAAATTAAACAAAAATGTTACAGCATTGTATTTAATAAACTCAGGGTCATTTAATTAAACTCAGGCGCAGAAAGATCTTCTTGGACGCATGTAGTTAATAACCAAAAAGCCTAAAGTAAAAAGTTACCTGATAAGGAGCATCTTAGGGTTGCACAGAAATGTTTCTACTGTCAAATTTTCTCTAATTCCTAACTGTGGTCGCGCCTTTTCTTTAGCAGGATTGTTATATTAATAATTATTTATGATTTGAGGGGATAACTACAGAGAGAAAAAAGGTTAATAGTTCCTTCCACCTTCTACGCAGGAATATAGTATCTTCGCCATTACTGTGAGGTAATCCGTTAAGAAGCAAGGATATTAATTTTATTGTTACAAGAGACAGGTGAAAGCTATGCGTAGAGCATACAAATGGTTACAACAGGACTACGAGGCAATAATCTAAGTATAAGATAATGAAATTTCCAGCACACAATATTTTTAAGGGTTTCAAACGTCTTCTACGGAGATATGACTTTAAAGTCAAGGTATATTCTCAGATTCATAAGGCATCCATTATAAGGCAACAAAGTAAAGACGTATGGAAGTGACTCAAGCCATTGATGGTTATAAATGACATTTATATACATAAATTTACTTAAGACGCAGATTTAAGAAAGAGGGTTTTACAAAACAAAGAAAAATACATTCCAGATCATTTCCTATACAACCGAAAGAACTCACAATCTTAAGATTTCAATCTCCTAAAAGCAGTGCCATTACAGGGAGACCAGGATTTCTGTGTTGGAGATAAAGAAGAATAAAAGAGACGACAATTATGAATTTAGAGATTCAACCCCTCCCCAAATTGTGTTGTTTAAATTTTCAAGATATCAAACTTTTAATTGTTCCTAGATTTCACTCTTCATTCTAGATCAGACATTTTGACTTTCAATAGATATTCAGAAGATACCAAAACACCATTTTCAGTTCTTAGATTATTAGCTAAATTCTATTTCCTTGAGTACTTAGCATCTTAATTTTACTATATTTCAATCACACTAGATTACTTAATTCTAACATTTTCACTGTTTTATTTGCAGGTTTCACAAACCATTACTTTTCTACAAGTTTATTGAAGAAATTTAACAAAAAAATTTAAAGAAGAAAACCTGAACAATCTCAGAAATCGAGCTGAATCAAATTCTGAACCCTTTTGTTGATTCCACTATCAATATCCAGACTTCGACGGCGAAATTCAAATCAATCAGCTTCAAATTACACTTGTAAACAAAATCTTTAAAGAAAATTTCTTCTGAACCAACTGCCGCTAAAAACTACTGCCATGATGTCAATTGCAATCCTTTTTTAGATATTAATTCATGCAATTCAATTTCAATCATCAAACTTAACTGATAGTTCATTTCGCATTGTAAATAGATCCACCAGTTTAACTCATTCTTTAAAATATTAAATCAGATCTTTAACTGTCAATCACAGATTCCTATGACATTGAAAATATATTTTCTTTAAAAAATATCTATTTCGTTTATCTCCAGTTTGCACAATTAAATCAGCAATAATAATATTTTAATTAAAAGCATTGCAAAGAATGAACTTTCTCATTTAAAATTCGATAATTTATTTAATTTAATTTAATAAAACAAATTACAAACATTGGTATAAACATTTATAAAAATTTAATAAACTTAAATATTAAATACGCAAACACAAAACAATAAAAACGAACACAACATAATGAACTGGACAACTACAAGGGGTAACACAGAGATACTCATTCGAAAAAGAACGATGGTTTAAAAGGACCTGTTAATACCTCCGACAACATATTTATATTGAATTAGGGTATGCTCAGACCTGACAAGCAGGTGGAGCCATTACCCGGTACCTACCTGTGTCTGCAGGGAAACATCAATGTTAGAACATATATATACTCATGTTAGAAAACACACCGTGAATAAGAATTGCAGCGTAGTAGGGTACTCACGAATGAGTAATGCCACACTGTCTTCTTCACTGACACACATGAGCAAGATAAATCATAAGCAATCATTACAACATGATAACCATATGCAAAGTCATAAGAAAGAAACCATATCATGTAAGAATCTATCTCAGTATCATCAAACTAATCACAATCAAGATAATCAGGATGTCAATGTATCATCCACGAAGTACAAAACAATATAATATCAAAATCACCTCTGAAAAAGAACAACATAGTATCCAAAAGAAACTATAACATCTATCAAGCATAATCAAACCGAAAACAACTAATACAGGATGTCACAGCAGGAGGGACACTACACCTTGATGAGTGAAAATGGAGTGCACCCTCATTCCATTTCATTTGTTCTTTGATGTTTATATATGGATTGCTCAATTGTGTAGCATAACCTTGATATGAATTGACAATAGTGATAATTTTGATTCAATAGATGATCAAAATGACAACATATAGGTATGATAGCTCAAGAGATGAAAAAATGGAAGATGAGAGCCTCTAGATATAGAGTCTTGAAGAGGAAAAATCAATGGCTAGAAATGATAGATGATGGATGGTAGGATTGAAAGAGGATTAGGGTTTGAATCAAGCTAAGCTTGAAATCATATGAAAAGTGTCAAATGATAGACATGTGAAGGGGGAATTTATCACATAAGGATAAATTTAGATTATAATCCATGTGAATAAGATGAAAGGATATGATAAGATGGACAAGGATAGAGGATAAAGGACAATTAATTAAATAAATAAAATATTTCTTTAATTAATGGGATCATGTGAAGGGTGTTAGATGCATAGGAAAACTAAGAGGGGGGGTGAATCAATTGCATACTTTAAAACATCAAAAAACCTCATTAATATTCAGGTCTATATTATCCCTTAAACCCTTAACAACAATTGAACCTTTATCATGCTTTAGCAAAATGTAAGCATATGAAACAGTAATGAAAACACGTCCAAACACATAAGAACACAAGATTTACTTGGAAAACCCAAGAAGGGGAAAACCATGATGAAGATTAGCTCACTAATATATGAATTGCAACACCAAATACAATAAGCCTCACTACTAAGGGCTCACTGCCTAGAAAGATAAAGAAAGGATCACTATTGGTGGCTCACTATGAAAGGACTCACTATCTAGAAGAAAAAAGAATAGAAGAGGTGGCTCACTACCAATTTGAACTTCAAACAATGCATCTCTCTTATGCCAAAGGTTCAGTTCCACTAAAGCGTGAACAACTCATCAAATAGACTAAAACGTAGACACCTTCTACTCACTGCATTAGGAATTCATAGACATTAAGGCTCACACTTAAATCACTACACTTGATCACTTTAACATCTTTCCATTGCACACTACTCTTAATCCATTTGAAAATTCTCCTTGCATTTATACCATCGATGACCTAAAAAAATCTCAATTAGGTCAGCCTTAAGGAAATGTGTACACCTCAATCATGCAACACCAAATAGGTCAGCACCAAACACTTCCACAATATAAATAAGTGAACCCAAACCATACCACTACTTAATTGGGATCCAAATCTACACCAACGTGCTTCTCAACACTTCCTCAAACAATATTTATCCTCCAAAACCAATGCTAGCATGCTAGGTTAGCCTAACCTGCACTAACACTAACAAGTGACTCCAAACACATCTCTCAAGTTCCAAAAACATCTCGTAAACAATAAAAAAAAATTCCACAATATACATACAATATCTCAAAATATTCCACATCATTATAATATTATGCAAAACTGTTGCAACCACTTGAAACTCAAGAACACCTTCGTTCTATGCAACCAAACATACTGACATGGACATTCAACACACCAAAAAAAAAATTGGAACAACTAAAATCCTAAAACTTCAAAGGAAGGTAGATACAAACATTATAAGAATGTTCCCAGATCTGCAACACTAGAACTTTCGCTACGAAGAAATGTAGAGCAATCTCACTTCTCCCAGACATACTGTCAAACACATCTACTATAGAATGATCCATAACCAAAAAATCTGGATATGCCACCTTTGAATACCTCTAATTATCTTGTCCAAACCACATGATCATATCTTCAATCATGAAGAAATATGGAGAAAAACACTAAACATCACTCTATTACATTTAACTCTCTTTTATTCAAATTTTCTCAAAAGCACTTGGAAACCAAGTGAACCAAACACATATGCATCATTACTTATCACATACATTAATAAAAACATTGATGACAACACAAAAAAATAGTGTTATGCTCTCCAACATCAACAATCTCCCCCAACACAAGTCAGATCAACAACCTTTGCAACTATATTGAAATAAGAAATCAATGACACCACCCAAACACCTCACAAATAACTCAAGCTTCCAACATCTTCAAACTTCCAAAAATCTCTCCCTTTTTCATTGATGGAAACACCTACTTTCTAAAAACCCATCAACAAAAGCAACCAACAATAATACTGCAATAAGCAATACTCCCCTTAACTAGGACAACTCTTTTCTCTTCATCCTCTCCCTTCACAGACTTCTCCTGTAACACCTGCTTTCAAGATCACTCTCCTCCTTTGCTCCTCAGACAATAATCTCCCATACATTGTACTAATTTTCTCCATTTTTTTCATATTCTATCTCCCCCTATGGTCTTCAGACCATATTCACTTTTGCACTCTGGTTTTTCAACCACTCTAACTTAATCTCCTTTTGAAATCAATGGAAAAGGGCCATAGACTCGTCCAACTCTATTTCTTGTATTGAACTCATTTTCTCTCCCCCTTCAACAACATACAAATGGAAACACCTGCATACACCTCTTGCAACATCAGAAAGAAACTGCACTCACTTTTCTTTACATAATTTAATTTCTTCACAATCCCCCTTAGAGGCACACAATATGCTCCATCTAACTGCACCAACCAACAAACCCTACTACCTACTCCCCTTAAAAGGTAGCCTTCAACATTAGTCCAGGACTAGGAATGTATCTTGAAATTCTTCCCATACAGATGCATACACTCATGCATCTAGTTGAAAGGAGGGGAATAACCCCTACCTTCTCCCAGAGATACCCAAAAGTATCTTTTGGAAGATCCTTTGTGAAAATATCAACAATCTGATCCTTACTAGGAACATACTCCAACTTCACCTCATTCTCTACAACTTTCTCTATCAATAAGTGATACCTAATTGAGATATGTTTTGTTCTTGAATTCATTACCAAATTATTTGAAATATTGATTGCACTTGTATTGTCACACATGATAGAAATAGGTTAATCATATGAAACTTTGATATCCTTCAATGTTTGCTTCATCGACAACATCTGTGTACAACATGATGTTGTTGCAATATTCTATTTCTACTATAGATAATGACACTAAATCCTGCTTCTTACTTAGCCATAAAAAAAACTTGCTTCCAAGAGAGAAAGCACCACCACTTGTACTTTTTCTATCATTTTCAATTCTAGACCAATCTGCATCTGTATATGTGCTCAAGGAGAAGTTAGTATCCTTAGGATACCACAAACTATAATTCAAAGTTCCCTTCAAATATCTAAATATCCTCTTCATTGTAGCAACATGATATTCTCTAGGATCTTGTTGAAATCTAGCCAAAAGACAAACCGAATGCATGATATCTGGTCTAGTATCGGTAAGGTATAATAGTCCACCAATTATTGATCTATACTTGCTTTGATTTGTCTTAGGAGATTCATCATTCTTTCTCAACTTACAACCAATAACCATAGGAGTACATACCGGTTTAGAATCATCCATTCTAAACTTATTCAACAATTCCTTTACATACTTAGATTGTGATATGAATATACCCTTCTTTGATCGATTGATCTGCAAACCAAGGAAGAAATTCATCTCCCCACACATTGACATTTCAAATTATTTTTGCATTTCCTCTACAAACCTTTTGCACATATTTTCATTTCCTCCAAATATTATTTTATCAACATATACCACCACAATTAAGCTTTTTTCTCCTTCAACTTTGAAATATAAATTGCTATCTATAGTACCTTTTTTGAATCCTTGTTGCAACAAGTACTTATCTAACCTTGTGTACCAAGCTCTAGAAGCTTGCTTCAATCCATATAATGATTTCTTCAATTTGTAGACGATACTAGCATCTTCTAACAACTGAAAGCCTTTTGGTTCTTCAATGTATACCTCTTCTTCCAATTCACCATTCAAGAATGCAAACTTTGCATTCATCTAATAATCTTTGAAATCTTTATGTGTTGAAAAAGCTAAAAAAAACCTAATACCTTCCATCCTTGCAACCGGAGAAATTTTTTCCTCAACATATATACCTTCAACCTGTGAGTAACCCTTACACACAAGTCTATCCTTGTTCCAAACAAAATTTCCATCTTCATTCAATTTGTTCTGGAATACCCACTTATTACCAATCACATTCTTGTTTTTCGGTCTTAGGACCAATTCCCAAGTCAGATTCTTTTCTATCTATTTTATCTCTCCCTTCATTTCTTTGACCTAATTCTCATCTTTGCATGCCGTAATCATTATTTTTGGTTCCACCTCAGAAAGAACAAAAATTTACTTGTTCCTCTATCAGAGTAGCTTTTCTTCTTGTTAGCACACATTTTCTCTTATCTCCAATGATCTAATCTTCTGAATGATTCTTCTACACATACTTAGGAGTCCTAGGATTCTTTTTTGAAGCTTCTTCCTCTTCAATTGTCAACTCTTTTCCTTTATCTTTAGCCTTTTCTTCTTCACTTCAAGGGGATTCGTTAGATTCATATCCTTCTATTAGTATTGAACTTTGATGTGGTTCTTCATCCACTTTGATACTTGCACTCTGGACAATATTCTTCAACATTTTATTGTAACACTGGCAGGCCTTTCTTCTTGTAGAGTATTCAAGGAATATTCCTTCATCAGATCTTGCATTAATGTTCCTAAGTTTTCTTCATCTCTTTTGATATAATACTTGCTTCCAAAAACTTTGAATTATTTCATAGTAGGAGGTTTACCATATTGTAACTCATAGGGATTCTTTGAACTATTCACTCTTTCTTGACCTCTATTAAGAGTGTAAACTATAGTATGAATTGCTTCTCTCCATAGACATCTAGAAGATTAGCTTCCTTCATCATTTTTCTAGTTGCTTCCAAAATTATTCTATTTTTTCTTTCCATAACTCCATTCTGCTGAGGAGTTCTAGAGGCTAGTAAATGTCTTCTTATTCCATGATCTTCACAAAAACTATTAAACTCATTTGAAGTAAATTCACCACCTCTATCAGATCTCAAACATTTGATTTTCAGACGCATTTCATTCTCAACCATAGCCTTAAATTCTTTAAACTTTTCTAGAGCTTCTGATTTTTCTTTGAGAAATGTAACCCAAGCCATTTTAGAATAATCATCAATTGATAACATGAAATACCTATCACCATATGAGCTTCTAATTCTGGTATGTCCACATAGATCTATATGCACTAACTCCAAGGGACCTGTGGTAGAATATTTATTTGTCTTGAATCTTGTCTTTGTTTGCTTTCCAACTTGACATTCTTTGCAGATTGTATTGATAGGCTTTGTAATCTTTGGAAAATCTCTCACAGCATCAATAGAACTTATCCTTACTAGGCTATCAAAATTAATATAATCCATTCTTATATGCCATAGCCAACTTTCATAAGTTTGAGACATAAATCACTTTGCACCAATACCTTTGAGTTGATAGACATTACCTCATGTCCCTATTCTAGTAGCAACCAAAATACCAAAGCTTCCTTTTTGATTTCACAACCGCCATTCTAAAATACAAGATTATATCCTTTGCTACACATTTATCCTACACTTATGAAGATTATATCAGAGACCCTTGACATAAATAACATCATCTATATTATGCTTACCATCAAAACTAATTCAACCTTTTCCATAGATCTTAGTAGATGTATCATCACCAAACTTAACAAGACCACCATCATACTTTTCAAAATTAACAAACTTACTCTTATCACCTGTCATATGATTTGAGCATCCACTATTAATGATCCAGTAATTCTTCTCTTCTCTAGCTTGAAAAGCAGTCAACATAGTTCCTTCAATGTTATGGCCTATTTCAGAAGCACTTTCCTTCACACATATTTCAAGATTAATAGAGTTAGTTCCAAAATTTACAGCCATGAACAAGCATTCATCACTTCCTTCATCTGAATAATCTAATTCTTCATCATCAGATACACCATTGTCCTTTTCAATGTAACAACTCTTTTTGACAAATTTTTCCTTATGATCATTTTTTTGTCATTAGTAACTTTGATTCGACCTTTAGATGCATAATGACCTATCTTTCCACAATTGAAACATTAGAAAGGTAGCTTAACTATGTATTTTCCAGTACCATTTTTCAATCTCCTCACAAAGTTTTCTTCCACCTCATCAAGATCATTTGGATCTAACCCATCATCCTTTTCCACTTTGCAGAATTTAAAGTAATTTCTTTGTTTGTAGCATCTTGACCAAACTCTATCATTTCAAAAGAAGTTAAAGCACCAAACATCTAATCTCTATAATAATTATCCAAATTTTGAGATTCCTCAAAAGTAGAAAATTTAGAGCTATAAGCTTTAGGCAGAGTTCTTAATACCTTTTTCACAACTTCACTTTCATCTAGCTTTCCACCAAGACCATTGATGGAATTGACAACTTCATCAAATCTAAGCATGTAGGTAGTATATCTTCATCTTCAAACATCCTTAGGGTTTCAAATTTGGTTGTGTAGTTCTACATATTTGCTTGTTTTTTTAAATGCACAAGACAACTGAGAGGGGGGTGAATTAGTTGTACATTAAAACATCAAACCCTCATTAACATTCATATCAACATTAATCCTTAAAACCTTATCTACTATTAAACCCTTATCATGCATTAGCAAAACATAAACATGAGGAAAAACAATGCAAACACATCCAAACACATGAGAACATCATATTTATGTGGAAAACCCGAGAAGGGAAAAACCATGGTGAGGATTAGCTCACAATATAAATTAATTGAAACACTGAATACAATAGGCTCACTACCAAAGGGCTCACTTCCCAAAAGAAAGAAGGGTTCACTTCCAATGGCTCACTACCAGAATAGAAAGAAGAAGAAAGAAGGTTGTTACAATAAGAAATCCATCTAAAAGCAACAAAAAATTTCCACCACTAATTCACCATAACATTCACACTCTCTCTGTATAATGTAGACACCTTTTTCTCACTACTTTTGATAGTCTTAGTCATTAAGGATCACATTGCACTTTGCACTTTCACACTTCACATCATAATTCACATCACACATACTTCATATTTCCATCCTCCATCCTCCATCAACTCAACAAACATATATACCATACTCAACCTTGAAAACAATCTACAAGGTTGGTTATGCACCTCAATTGTGCAAATTCAAATTAGGTCAACACCAAAACATTCCCACAGTAGAGAGGAATGAAGGTAGACCACATCACACCTTAACTCGGACCTAAATCCACTCATACATGCCACACCATGCTTCCATGAACATAAAAGTAAATCTGCAATTAGTGTAAACACCCAAGGTCGTTCAAACCTATGTAAACACCATTAAACATTTGCTTACATGCTTCACAAAGATTACTCATAGACCACACAAAATTTAAACCCAATCTGGAATATTCTATCAACACCCTAAAATCCAACAAATTCATTTGCAACAACTTTCACCTGAAGAATGCATTCATCGTGTACACCTTGTTAACCTCCCACATACTATAACACATGAATCCAACCTTGCAGAGCACCAAACTTCAAAAAACTCAAATTGGGAATAGATATGAGCAATTTAAGCACACCCTCAGATCTGCAAGACCAAAAACCACACTACGGAGAAATGCAGAGCAAAACCATTTCTCCCAATCATCACACCAACATAGTTCACACACTACTAAACACAACTTATTTTGTTGAATGATCTAGAACCTCAAACTCTAGATATAACACCTCTAAACACCAATGATCAAAATATTTGAACTACCCAAGTAGATCTTCAACCATGAAGAAATGTGGAGAAAAATATTGAACACTACTTTTCCATACTAAACATTATTTAACACAATGTTTCTTCCTTTATTTAATTTTTCTCAAAATCACTTGGAAAACAAACACCAAAAATAATATCTCAACATCCACAACACCTTCTCAACCACACAAGAGATTGAACATCTACAAACATATTCTCATCAAAGCAACACTAGAGGTTGAAATTAGTGATACTACTAATGACAACATAATGCAACCAATCAAAGCATCTCCATAGGTTGACATCAATGCAACAACAAAGATTTGTTGACATCAATGAAAACACATACTTCCAAAAATACTCCCCTTTTTCATTGATGGAAACACATGAAAAACCATCAACAACAAAACAAAAACCAACAAATCTAATCACTGACATATGTTTTTCACATCAATTCATATTGCTCCCCCTTAAACAAGCATCAACTCTTTTAAACACTTTCTCTTTCTCCCCCTTGTTTCATAGGGTTTTTCAAGTAACTTTCCCCCCCTTTAAAATCAATGGCAAAGGGAAACATCCCCTTTGACATCAATCACACATACTTTTTATCCCTAAAGGAAACACCTATTAGGGACAACAACTATTCAGCAACTTCGTTTTCTTCTACTACACTTTGTATTCTTCACACCTCTACACACCTTTGTATTTTATTTCTCCACACGCTCATCAACTACTGCACATATCCTTTGACACAGTTGACAAAGAAATATATCTTTATGTCACACAATAAAAACACTTACTCCGTTGACCTCATGCATAAAGGAGGGGAAATAACCCCCAACTTCTCCCAGAGATACTCAAAAGTATCCTTAGGAAGAGCCTTAGTGAAGATATCTGCAACTTGATCCTTAATAGTCACATACTCCAACTTCACCTCATTCTCTACAACCTTCTTTCTCAAAAAGTGATACCAGATTGAAGTATGCTTTGTCCTTGAATGAATTAATGGATTCTTTGAAATATTGATAGCACTTTTGTTATCACATAAGATAGTGATAGGTTCACCATATGCCACTTTGATATCCTTCAAAGTTTACTTCATCCACAACACTAGTGTGCAACAAGATGTCGTCGCAATGTATTTTTCTTTTGTGGTAGACAATGACACTAAATCTTGCTTCTTGCTTAGCCAATACACCAACCTATTTCCAAGAAAGAATGCACCACCACTTGTTCTTTTTATCTCATCCACACAACCTACCCATTCTACATCTATATAAGCACTCAGAGAGAAATCAATATCCTTTGGATACCACAAGCCATGTTCTAGAGTGCCCTTCAAATATCTTAATATTCTCTTCGCTGCTATCACATGTGAATCTTTGGGATCTTCTTGAAATCTAGCCACAAGGAAAATTGCATTCATCATATCTAGTCTAGTAGCAATCAGATATAGCAATCCTCCAATCATTGATCTATACTCGCTTTGATTAGCCCTAGGAGATTCATCATTCTTGCTTAATTTGCAACTAGTAACCATAGGGGTACATACTGGTTTAGAGTCTTCCATTCCAAAATTCTTCAACATTCCTTGACATACTTTGAATGTGAAATAAATATACTTTTTTCTGTATGATTTATTTGTAGTCCAAGGAAGAAATTAATTTCCCCAAACATAGACATCTCAAACTCATTATTCATCTATTCTACAAATCTATTGCACATACTTTTATTTCCACCAAAGAATATATCATCAACATACACAACCACTATCACGAATTGATCTTTTTCAAACTTAAAGTAAATATTCCTATTTTTGGTGCCTTTATTGAATCCTTGTTGCAGCAAGTACCTATCCAATCTTTCATACCAAGCTTTGGGAGCTTGATTGAGTCCATATAATGCCTTCTTCAATTTATAGACCATATTAGGATTATTTGATAACTCAAAGCCTTTTGGTTGTTTAATATAAACTTCTTCCAATTCAGCATTCAATAATGCAGTCTTCACATCCATCTGATAAAATTTGAAATCCTTGTGTGTTGCAAAAACCAAGAACATCCTAATAGCTTCCATTCTTTTCATAAAAGAAAAAGTCTCCTCAAATTCTATTCCTCCCACTTGTGAGTAGCCTTTACACACAAGTATTTCCTAATTCCTAACAACTTCTCAATTCTCATTCAGCGTATTTCAAAATACCCACTTTGTCCCAATCACATTCTTATTTATTGGTCTTGGTACAAGCTCCCAAGTTTGATTCTTCTCAATCCACATCAATTCATCTTCCATATCCTTTCTTCTTGTCAATACACCTTTGATTTTGTCATCAATGATATGATCTTCAGAATGATTCTTTGGTACATACTAGGGGTCTTAAGGATCCTTTTTAGAGCTTCTTCCTCTTCAACCTACACTTCTTCTTTCTTACCTTCATCCTTCTCTTCTTCTCTACAAGAGGACTCATCTGATTCATATCCATCTATCAATACTAAGCTTTTATGTAAGTCTTCATCTAATTTGACATTTGCACTTTGAACAATCCTTTTCAGCCTCTTGTTGTAGCACTGGTAAGCTTTTATTTTGTAGAATATTCAAAGAATATTCCTTCATCAGATCTAGCAAAAAACTTTCCTAATTTTTCTTCATCTCTCCTGATATATCATTTGCTTCCAAACACTGAAATATTTGACAATAAGAGTCCTTCATACCATAACTCATAGGGATTCTTTGAATTGTTTGTCCTTGCTTGCACTTTATTAAGTATGTAGAATGGATTATGAATTGCTTCTCTCCAATAGAATTCTAGTAGGTTTTCTTCTTTCATCATTGTTCTTTTTGCCTCCTAAATAGTCCTATTCTTCCTTTCAACCACTCCATTCTATTGAGGAGTCCTATGAGTTGAAAAATTCCTCTTTATTCCTTGAACTTCACAAAAATTGTTAAACTCATTAGAGGTGAATTCTCCACCTCTTTCAAATCTCAAACATTTGATCTTCATATGCATTTCATTCTCAACCATAGATTTGAATGCCTTAAACTTATCTAGAGCTTCTAATTTTTCTTTGAGAAAATTAACCCAAGTCATTCTATAATAATCTTCAATCAACAACATGAAATACATGTCACCTTGAAAACCTCTTGTTCTTGTAGATCTGCAAAGGTCTGTATGCACCAACTCCAAAGGTATCGTGGTAGAATATTCTTTGACATTGAATGTTTTTCTTGTTTTCTTCCCAACTTGAAATTCCTTACAAATAAAATCATTAGGCTTTGTAATCTTTGGTAGATCTCTTATAGCTTGAATTGAACTGATCCTTACTAGGCTATCAAAATTGATGTGACAAATTCTTCTATTCCATAGACAAATTTCATTAATTTGAGTCATAAAGCACATACCATTAGCACCCTTGAGCTGAAAAAAATTTCCATCTATCCTTCTTCCTACAGCAACTAGAGTTTCAAAGCCTTTTCTATTCTCACAACCACCATCTTGAAATAAAAGATTATATCCTTTGCTACACATTTGTCCTATAGTTAGAATATTATGTTGGAGCCCCTTAACATAAAGAACATCATATGTATTATGCTTGTCATCAAAAATGATTGAACCTTTCCCACATATCTTAACAGATGTATCATCGCCAAACTTAACAATACCTCCTTCAAACTTTTCAAGTTTAACAAACTTACTCTTATCACCCGCCATATGATTTGAGCATCCACTATCAACAACTAATAGTTTTTTTCATCTCTATCATGAAAAGCAATCACCATAGTTCTATCATGACCTTCTTCTAGAGCAATTTCCTTCATACATCTCTCAAATTTAGTAGAATTAGTTCCAAAATTTAGAGCCATGAACAAGTATTCATTATCCTCATCATCAAGGTAATCAAATTCATCATCAGATATACTGGCATCTTCTTTAACATAATAACTTCTCTTGATTGATTTACCTTTATTCTCCTTAAATCCATCATTTGAAGCTTTGACTAGACATCTTGAAGCATAATGACACATCTTTCCACAATTGAAACATTTGAAAGGTAACTTACCTTTGTATTTTCTAGTGCCCTTTTTCAATTTCTTCACAATTTTTTCTTCTAGCTCATCAAACTCATCCAAATTGGATTCCTCATTCTTGTCTGCTTTTCCAAATTTAAAATCAATCTCTTTTCTTGAATCACTTGGACCAAACTCTCTCAATTCAAAATTAGTTAAAGCAAAAAACAAATGATCTCTAGAATAATGATCTAAATTATAAGATTCTTCAATAGCAAAAACCTTATGACTATAATGTTTATGAGGAGTTCTTAATACCTTCTTTACCACTTCATCTTCATTAAGTTTTCCTCCAAGGCCTCTAATGGAATTGACAACTTCATCCACTCTATGCATGTAGCCTATAATTTCTTCTTCTTCAATCATCTTTGGGGTTTCAAAATTAGTCTTCAAATTTTGCATCTTCGCTTGCTTGACCTTGTCATCTCCTTCATAGATACTTTCCAACTTGTTCCAAATCTTACCAACAGTTTTATGACTCATAACTTTTACAAGTTTTGAATTAGAAAGACCACTCAAAAGAGAATACCTTGCCTTACCATTGCTCTCATATGCATTTATCTCATCATCAGAACTCAGACCATTTGTAGGCATTGTTATCCAATTTCAGTAGACTTCCAAACTCCAAACCCTAGAGAAATCAGGAAACATTCCATCACAGTCTTCTAGAATACATAATCAGATCCAAAAAACAAAAGATCCTCCTTCTTGTGCACCATCCTAGATCTACCTCAAGCAGTTAAGCTTTCTTCCAAGGAAACTTGCTCTGATACCAATTTTTGAATGCACAAGACAATTGAGAAGGGGGTGAATTAGTTGTACATAAAAACATCAAACCCTCATTAACATTAGACCAACATTAATCCTTAAACCCTTAACAACCATTAAACCCTAATCATGCATTAGCAAAACATAAACATGAGAAACAACAATGCAAACACATGAAAACACCATATTTATGTGGAAAACCCAAGAAGGGAAAAACCAAGGTGAGGATTAGCTTACAATATAAAGTAATTGCAACATCGAATATACTAGGTTCACTATCAGAGGGTTCACTTCCAAAAAGAAAGAAGGGCTCACTACCAATGGATCACTGCTAGAATAGAAATAAGAATAAAGATGATTGTTACAATGAGAAATCCATCTCAAAGAAACATAAAAGTTCCACCACTGCTTCACTAGAACATTCACACTCTGTCCGTAGAATGTAGGAACCTTCTACTCACTACTTCCAGTAGTCTTAGTCGTTAAGGCTCACACTATAGTTTGAACTTTCATACTTCACATCATAATTCACATCACACACACTTCATATCTCCATCCTCCATCAACTCAACACACTGTATATATATCATCCTCAACCTTGAAAATAATCTAGACAGTTGGCTATGCACCTCAACCATGCAAATTCAAATTAGGTCGAGACCAAAAAAATTCAGTGGTGGAGAGGAATGAAGGAAAACCATATCACACCTTAACTTAGACCTAAATCCACTCATACACACCATACCACTCTTCCACAAACATAGAAGCAAATATGCAATTAGTGTAAACACCCAAGGTTGTCCAAACCTGTGTAAACACCATTAAACCTTTGAGTACAGGCTTCACAAAGATGACTCATAGAACACACACAACACTTAAACCCAATCTAGAATATTCAATCAACACCCTAAAATCTAACAAATTCCTTTGCAACACCTTTCACCTGAAGAACACATTCATCTTGTACACCTAGTTAACCTTCCACATACTGTAACACATGAATCCAACCTTGCAAAGCGCCAAGCTTCAAAAAACTAAAATTGGAAATATATATGAGCAATTTAAGCACACCCTTAGATCTGCAAGACCAAAAACCACACTATAGAGAAATGCGAAGCAAAACCATTTCTCCCAAACATCACACCAACACAGTTTGCACACTAGTGAACACAATTTTTTTTTTGAATGATCTAAAACCTCAAACTCTAGATATATAATACCTTTGAACACCTATGATAAACATATATGAACCATCCAAGCAAATCTTCAACCATGAAGAAATGTGAAGCAAAATACTAAACACTGCTCTTCCATAATGACCACTCTTTACCACATTGTTTCTTCCTTTATTCAAATTTTCTCAAAAGCACTTGGAAACCAAACACCAAAAATGTTATCTCAACATCTGCAACACCTTCTCAACCACACGAGAGGTTGAACATCTACAAACATATGCTCATCGAAGCAACACTAGAGGTTGACATCAATGATACTACTAATGACAACATAATGCAACCAACCAAAGCATCTCCATAGGTTGACATCAATGTAACAACAAAGATCTGTTGACATCAATGACAACACATACTTACAATAGTTTGACCTTGTCATCTCCTTCATAGATACTTTCCAGCTTTGTCCAAATCTTTTAGGAGACTTCAGACTTAACACCTTTCCAAGTTCATAATCAAAAATACCACTCAAGATTGTATTCCTTTCTTTTCCATTATTTTCATAATCTTTGATCTCATCATCACTTGTCAAACCATTTGCAAGCATAGTATAACCTTTTTCAATATACTTCCAAGCACCAAATCCAAGAGAAACCATAAAGGACTCCATCCTAGCTTTTGAGCTTTGACACCTTTCTTGTGCGCCATTTGGATCTACCTCAAGCGGTTAAGCTTCTTCCTGGGAACTATAATTCTCATTCCAATTGTTAGATGGATAAAGAAATTGAGAGGGGGGGTAAATCAATTGTATACTTTAAAACATAAAAAACCCTCATTAACATTCATATCTACATTATCCCTTAAACCCTTAACAACCATTAAACCCTTATCATGCATTAGTAGAATGTAAGCATATGAAATAATAATGCAAACACATCCAAGCACATAAGAACACAAGATTTACATGTAAAAACCAAGAAGGGAAAAAACATGAGGATTAGCTCACTAATATATTAATTGCAACATCAAATACAATAAGGCTCACTGCCAAGGGCTGATTGCTCATAAAGATAAAGAAAGGCTCACTACCAATGGCTCATTGCCAAAGGACTCACTATCTCGAAGAAAGAAGAATAGAAGAAGGGGTGTCTCACTGCCAATTTTAACTTCTAACAATGTATCTCTCACATGCCAAAGGTATAGTTCCATTGAAGCACAAACAACTCATCAAACAGACTGAATTGTAGACACCTTCTACTCACTGCATTAGGAAGTCATGTGCATTAAGACTCACACTTAGATCACTACACTTGATCACTTTCACATCTTTCCATTACACACTCTATTGTTAATCCATACAATAATTCTCCTTGCATTTATATCATTTGCGACCTAAAACAATCTCAATTAGGTTGGCCTTAATGAAATGTATACATGTCAACCGTGCAACACCAAATAGGTCAGAACCAAACACTTCCACAATATAAAGAAGTGAATCCAAACCATGCCACTACTTAATTGGGACCCAAATCTACACCAACATGCTTCTCAACACTTCCTTAAACAACAATTGTCCTTTGTAATTAGCGCTAGCATGCCACATTGACTAAACCTACACTAACACTAAAAAATGATTCCAAACACACCTCTCAAGGTCCAAAAACATCCCTGTCACTTCACAAAAACATTCCAAAATATCCATACAACATCTCAAAATATTCCAGCTCATTATAATATTCTGCACAACTATTGCAACCACCTAAAACTCAAGAACACCTTCAGTATGTGCAACTAGACATATTGGCGCAGACATTCAACACACCAAATAACTTTACAGAACAAATCAGCACTTGAAACTTTAAAGTAAGGTAGATACAAACATTATAAGCATGTTCCCAAATCCACAAAACTAGGACCTTAACTACAGAGAAATGCAGAGCAATATCACTTCTCCCAGACACCCTATCTTACCAAATAGACATACTATCAAACACATCTTCTATTGCAGAATGATCCATAACCTAAAAATATTGATATGACACCTCTGAACACCTTTCATCATCACGTCCAAACCACATGATCATATCTTCAATCATAAATAGATGTGGAGCAAAACACTGAACATCACTATGTCACATTGAACTCTCTTTTATTAAAATTTTCTCAAAAGCACTTGGAAATCAAGTGAACCAAATAGATTTGCATCATTACTTATCACATACATCAAAGAAAACATTGATGACAACACAACAACATAGTACAATTCTCTCCAACATCAACAATCTCCCCCAACACAAGTCACACCAACAACCTTTGTCGACCACATGGTGTTGACATTAATACCAACAACTCCAATTATAGGGTTTGACATCATCAACACCAATAGAATTTTGACACTCTCTTCATACAAGGGGTTTACATCAATGACAACACCCAAACACCTCACAAACAACTCAAGTTTCCAACATCTCCAAACTTTTAGCAAAGGGATATTAATTAAATAAATGATAACTATTTATTTAATTAAAAGGATTAGGATAAGGAAGGGAATAATTAAATAAATAATACATATTTATTTAATTAATGGCTTAGGATATGATAAAATTAGGTGTGGTATGATAAGTTCATATTTTAGGTGTCTACATTTTGAGTATGTTATATGTTTAATTTTGGTCCCCTCTTTAAAATATATCCACATAGACTTATGAGAATATCTTAATGCATGTACATATCAATAAATAACACAATATTTTGTGAAGGTGGGCTCATTCACATACTCTTTACCTATCCCAATACACACATGTATTTATATGTGTCTTATCCATCTATCACACTAGGTGTGTCATTTTTAAAGTCTCAATGCATTATGAAGGTTCAATCTTATGAGACATACATATATCCCAAACACAAATCTGTTGAAGACCATAGCCTGGCTTAAAGTCCATACAATAATGGAGAGATAAGTTGTGTCCCCGTATTAAGAGAATGCCTTAATACACGTGTTCTCCAACTTGTACCTCAATGAATCCTAAAGATTCATCAAATTTTACTATCATAAAACTGAGAGATTGGCCAATGAATAGGAAACACACTTAATTATTATTTTCCTCTATGCTTTAGGCTCTAAAAGACATAGGTGGATTCCCCTTTATGATACTAAACACAATTTGAAAACAACTAGAAAATACTGAAATTCACATAGATTGACAAGGATTTACCACAACACATATAATAAATAGTTCATTCCTTGTAATATTTGAAGAATTTGTAAGTTGGTAAATAATTAAAAATAATTAACAATTAGATTAATATTTATCATTTTAAAATCTATTCTAAGTTTGAGGGTGAGAATATAAATAGATTGTTGCCTATCTAGGTTCATATAGTCAATAAATTATACATCCTCCTTCACCACATATTAAAAATACTTTGATGATCATTTGAGCATTACCACCTTGTAGTAATATGATCCACTAAGGGATAACAATGTGATCCTACTTTATAATCCATTGTGTGATAGAAATATTCTCATTATTTTCATGAAATAAATTACAATCCTTGAACAAAAAATAAAAATGAAAATAATTTAAACACAACAAATGTGCATAAAAAATCTATAATGCTTGATTATATTTCTCAGAGAAGTATTACATACTAAAATAGAGATGATGAAACATTGAATCATATATTCATATAAGCTTCAATCAAAGTATACAATGGAATTGCAAAGGATTTGTACAAACTCAAACACTATTTCCATAAACATACTTGAAAGACTCTTATCTCACCCAAAATTACAACTCTCTTAGAATCTCCTCTTTTTAAAAATGATTAATATTCCCCTTTTAAAGACTAAGTGAGAGTACAAGCTCATTTGGACTAAAATGAAGGAAAAAGTGAACCTTAGGATTGTACTCTAGGGTTTAGGCACTTTTCCTAACATTTCATTTAGAATTTGAGGTAGCAGGGGTTTAATGGATTTGGACAAGGTATAAGATTGACGTACAACCTAAAGGTGAGTTAACTTTCCCTTGACCAATCTTGGGATGGATTTTGGAATGAAATTCAATGATTTGAATATGCTAATGATGAAAACAACTATTTTGATATAAAAACTGTAAACTTGGAATGCCATAGACAAGTTTAGAATTTGGAAATAGACTGAGCAGAGTTCTATGTATCTATGATATAAATTTGGGACTGCAAATGGAGGACTAAGCCGCCCAAGGCGACAATGTCTTTGTGACTGAATTTCAAATTTGATTTCCTAGTACTCTAGAGCCAAATCAGAGCTTTCTTTCCCCAGCTATCGTACTATTCCATCTCCATCGAGTGCTCAGATAATTGATTTTTTGTATTTTGTCAAGGTGTAGGGTTTGAATGCAATAATGAATAATTTATCATCAAGATTCTCCCAATCCTCTTTAGATCTAGAACCTGCATATTCAAAGAGAAGATAAGGGTTGTGCCATATAGGGGCTTGTCTTGGTCAAACCCCGTGTTGGTGTTTCCACCTCCACAATGGTAATGTCAATGAAAAAGAGCTTATCCTTTTGAGGGATAGAGGTTAAATGATAAATGAATGATGGATCAACAATGGATTGCAACTCACCACTCAAAGATGGCTCCTATGAAGGACTGAGGTCATACACATCTCCTCAAGGATTGATTGTTGTTTGCTTAATTTTCTTGAAGACCTACAAGGGTTAGATTTCACAAATAATATGATAACATGATGTAGAGGAAGGACATTCTTCATGAAAATAGACCCAAAAGATAAACTATTCTTGCATGTTCTTCATAGCTACTCCTAGGTACACCTTCATGGATCCTAACAAAGGATTCACTTAAGACTTTGATTTAGCACACCTTGAGACAATGTAGAGACCATGACAAAACCTGTCTAATGACTTTAAGGGTTATGGGCAACTTAAATGTGATGACACACAAAGAAAACATTAAAGAGACCTACAACCTTTGTATTACACAACCAAGAAAATATAATCTCTATGTACTAATACAACCATTACAGAGTATTCAATCCAAAAAAAAAACTTGGAGACCTCTTCTAGCATGCCAAAGGTGATCTCTACCAAGTACTCAATGACTAATTTCACCCGCAAACTCTAACTTGATTGAACTCCAATACATTCCTTATGACTATCTAAACAATCCCCTTAGGATAGTCATAACCAAGCTTGTATAAACCTTTCATAAATACATCAAACTATTGACTCGGGTCTAAGAGTCCTTTTAAGATATTACCAAACACTTATCAATGCCAAACCTTATAAAACAATGCAAAGATTTGCACAAACAAACACAGTGTAGGGTTTTTTACACTATTTTCATACATTCTTGAAGCAGACTATCCAAGATTTCTCCCACACACGTGCAACCTAAGGCTCTAGATCTTGCAAGGTCAATGAATGCATCAAAATATAATTTTGCACAAATTTCATCATTTTTATATGGTGGAAACTCAAGATATTACATTTTTATTGTTGACGGGTTACCCTAGGAAGGGTTTCAGGCAGATTTGGAAAAAATGCAATAACTTTCTCCTAAATCAATGAAAATTGATGCAACCAAAAAAAAATGAAGAATATTCACATATCAATACTATCCAATCAAACTTAGATCAATATATGGGTTGTATAGGTCGTACAAAGAGATAGAAAGGCCTGTAACATTGGAAAATCACAGTAAAAGCTTGCTTAAATTCATCAATATTACAAAAATCAACTTCACACTCCTTCATTTGACTTGGAAGGTGTCTTTTTTTCTATTTACAACTGATCCCAATCATTAGGAGCTTTTTCTTTCTTGCATGTAACTCTTTCTTGTTTTTTTTTGACAACTTTCCAAAAATTGCATGACAACTTTTGCAATTTGGAAACTTTTTGCACTTTTAAACCAACAACCCTATGAGCACTCCAAAATGGATTACATGATCACACATGGTCATAAATTACCTTAGGAAAATTCAAAACACACAAAACAACCTAAAACCAAAAATTACACAAAATATGCATATAAGGTCCTAGTGACCCTGCACCATACACCCAAGGGGAAGAAAACTCAAGTCCTACTTGAGTGCAGGTCTGCAACAGTATATCCATGCTTGATGATATCAACTTTATAAATCCAAGTAGCATCTTCCATAGGAAGACCCCTCCACTTGACCAAGTATTGAAAAATAAATTATGTTCCTTGTCTTCTTGTGTTCCTTTGTTTCAAGGATGCACTCCAACTCCAAAGGTTTGTTGGGAGGAAGGTCTTGGATCAATTTTTCATCTTCAAATGCTTTGGAACCTATTCCATTACCTGCAACAATATCCCCTTTGAAAGGGTACAAGTTAGATACATTAAATATAGGTGAAATGCCAATCCCACTTGGTAATTCAATCTCATGCATTAGGACCAAATTTGTGAACAACCCTGCAAGGACCAATCTTCTTCATCTACAATTTGGAGTATTATCCTTTAGGAAACCTCTTCTTTTTGATATGGTCTAGAAATAAATCCCCAACCTTATAATGGACTTCTTTCTTCTTCATATCATCTTTTTGTTTGTATTTGTCCACACTTCTTTGTAGGTGGTCTTTGACTTGTTGGTGAATCTCCTTCATAGACATAGAAAATTGCTCACCCTTAGCACTCATCCTCTCCATTCCACTGATATCCCTCAATTCAAAGACTCCTCTAGGCTGCAAACCATAAACAACTTCAAAAGGACTCTTACTCACACTCCTATTCACTGAATCATTATATGCAAATTCTACCTGAGGAAAAATCAGATCCCATTAAGTAGAATTCTCTTTTGTAAGGCATCTTAAGAGGTTAACAAGGCTCCTATTGACTACCTTGGTTTTTCCATTAGTTTGGGGGTGATAGGAAGAGCTAAAACTAAGGTTAGTGCCAAGTTTCTTCCACAAAGTTCTCCAAAAATGCCCAACAAACTTGCTATCTCTATCTGAAACAATACTCAAAGGAAAAACATGAATCCTTACCACTTCTTTGAAGAACAAACCTACAATTTAGGATGCATCATTAGTGTTCATGCATGGGATGAAATGTGCCATCTTGGAGAACCAATCTACTACGACATAGATAGAATCAAAACCTCTAGGTGTTTTTAGTAAACCCATTACAAAATCCATGCTTATAGACTCCCAAGGCCTATTTGGAATAGGAAGAGGCTGATATAAGCCTGCATTTGTACTGTTTCCCTTGGCCTTTTGACAAACAACACATTTCTTAACAAACTTCCTTACATCACTTTGCATTTTAGGCCAAAAATAGTTCCTTCTCAGCTGCTCCAAGGTCTTATCAAGACCAAAATGACCTACAAGGCTGCCACTATGCTTTTCTTTTATCAAATTATCCCTCATAGAACATTTAGGCACAAAAATTTGAGCCCCCTTAAATAAAAAACCCTCTTGAATCAAAAAATCAAAACTTATCTTATGTGGAACACCATTAGATTGGCTGTAAAATACATAAATCTCCTTGAAATCAACATCATCTGCATACATACCTTTTAGTGCTTCAACAGCTACACTTTGCAATTGGATTTCTTGCACCATGAGTGTCCTCCTACTCAATGCATCAACTGCTTTGTTTAACCTCCCCTTCTTATGCTTGATGGTGAAGGTGTAACCTTGCAAGTATTCCACCCATTTAACATGCCTATGACTAAGTTTCTCTTGAATATTCAAAAATTGGAGGGCATGGTTATCAGTAAAGACTATGAACTCTTTGGGAAGTAGGTAATGTCTCCATTTTTTCAAGGATTGAACCAAAGCATACATCTCTAAGTCATAGGAAGAGTATTTATTTTTAGCTTCATTGAGTTTTTCACTAAATAAGGCTATGGGTCTACTCTCTTGACTCAACACCACCCCTATGGCATAACAACTTTCATCACACTCAATAGTAAACACCTTATTAAAATCTGGTAAGGCTAATATGAGTTGTTGTGCTACCCTCTTTTTCAAATATTCAAAACTCTTTCCAGCTTCACTAGTCCAAACAAACTTTTTTATTTTATCCCCCTTTATAGTATCAATCATTGGAGCACAAACATGGTTGAAACCCTTAATAAAATTTCTATAAAAACTAGCCAAACCATGGAAACTCCTTACCTTAGCAACTGATTTGGGTGTAGGCCAACTTAGAATAGCTTCAACCTTGTTGAGATCCATTTTCAATGTGCCATTTGTAACCACAAAAGCAAGACACCAATTGTGTTTTCATAAACTCACATTTGTTTAAATTAATCATTAGTTTTTCTTCATGCAATATTCTCAAAACAAAATCCAAATGGTTTAAATTCTCTTCCTTAGTTTTACTAAAAAAAAGAATGTCATCAAGGTAAACCACTACAAACTTACCAATAAAAGGCTTGAGAACTTCATTCATTGACCTCATGAAAGTGATTGGTGCATTTGAGAGACCAAAATGCATCACAAGCCACTCATAAATTCCTTCATTTTTCTTAAAATTTTTCTTCCATTCATCCCCTAGTCTAATCCTAATTTGGTGATATCCACTCTTGAGGTCTATTTTGGAAAAATATCATGCTCCACCTAAACAGTCTGTCAAGTTTTCCATCCATGGAATGGGGAATATATATTTGATTATAATCTTATTAATGGCCCTAGAATCAATGCACATCCTCCATTCACCTCCCTTCTTTGGTGCTAGGAAAGTAGGAACCGAACAAGGACTAAGGCTTTCTTTGATTAGGCCCTTATCAATCAATTCTTGAACTTGTCTCTTAATCTCCCCATTTTGTCGTGGTGTCATTTTATATGCTACCTTATTAGGAAAACTAGCCCCTGGTGTGAAGTCAATGTGGTGACTAATATCCCTCATAGGAGGCAAGGTTCTTGGGAGTTCATCCACTACTATATCAACATACGTCTTTAGCAAGTTTTGAATTTCCAAATGCAACTCTTCTTTCTTTGTTGTTGTCACAACAAACTTAGGCTTGACTATGATGGAAAAACCCATTTTCTCCTCTTCTACAGCCTTTATGAATTCCTTTTCTCCTACCAACATCACATTGGACTCTACTTGTGGTGTTTTATCTTCATCTTTCAATGGTGTTAGAGTGTATGAGACTCCATCTTTCTCTTTAAAATATGTATTCTTTCTATCGTCATGCTTGGAATTTCTATCATACTGACATGGTCTACCAAGAAGCAAATGACAAACATCCATAGGAATGATGTCACACAATACCTTGTCCTGATAACCCCCTATATGGAATTACACCCAAATTTTTTCATTCACTAATACTTGCTACCCTTTTTTTAACAAAGAAACTTTGTACAGAGTGGCATGAGGCAATCTTTTCAACTTTAACTTCTCTGCCATTTCAACTGAAACCAAATTATCAGTACTCCAAAATCAACAACAACTCTACAACATTTACCTTGGATTTTGCATGTAGTCCTAAAAAGTGACTTTCTTTGAGGCGTTTCTTTCTCCATGGGTACTTTAATCAAGGTTCTTCTCATTAATAAGGACTCTCCAACTTCTGGTTCTACATTTTGTGATGGTGAATTAACATTTTCAACATCTCTCCACCTTATGCAATCTGATTTCTCCTTTCACTCTTAAAATAAGTATATGGTTGCTCCTCAATGCACTACCATGCTTTGTGGCCTAAAAATTTATTGTATTTGTAACACTTTCTAGTGAATCCACTTGAGACTTTGTATTGCTAAATCTACCTCTAAAATTTGGTCTTCTTCCTCTAAAGTTGCCCCTTGAATCTAATATTTGTTCTTGTGAGTTACTTGTCTCTCCTTGAGACCTGTGGGATTGTCCTCTACCAGAAAAAGTCCCTCTTCCTCTGAAATTTGTTCTTCCCCTACCTCTACTTTGTTTTTCTTGTCTCCTTTGCAACTTATCTTCAGCCTTTATGGCTAACTGATAGCACTCTTCTACATTTCTTGGGCTTGTGAGACTGAGTTCATCTTGTAGGATATACTTTAGACCATTCAAATACCTTGCAACTTTGTCAACATCTTCTTCCATGTGGCCTGACCTAATTCTTAGCCTGTAGAACTCTTCTATGTAGTTCTTCAAATCCATGTCTTTTTGCTTCAAATTTTGCAACCTTCTATATAGCTGAGTAGCATAATCACTAGGTAGGAATCTACCTTTCAATTTTCCAACCATTTTGTCCCAAGATGTATTTTTTTCTTTTCCTTTCTTTTTCCTCTCTTCTTGTACATAATCCCACCATAGTGATGCATGTCCTCTTAGTTTTGTTACCAATTTAACTTGCTTCCCCTTAGGTATCTCTTCAAACTCAAAATACTTATCTATATCTCCTATCCAATCTAGGAGTTCTTCTCCATTTATACTTCCTGACTATACTGGAAGTTCTACTTTTACCTTGGAACCATCATTCTTAACTGCCTTTAGCAATCTCTCCAACTTCTTCTCTTCAACATCTCTTTCTTGTTGTTGTTCTTCTTCTTCTCCCACTTCTTCTTCTTTGTCACTCAAATCCCCTGTGACCACTCCTCTTCTCTAGTTGGTCTCAACTGATGTGATTCTTGCATCAAGGTTGTCCTTTATGGCTCTCAATTCTGGGGCAAGAGCATCTTTCACCTCTCTGATTATTCTTTCCACATTCAACTTAGGAGCCATCTTGACTAACTTCAGATCAACTTATTTATACTCCCTTACTCATCCTCCTGTATCTGATACCAATTTGATGCAAAGGAAGGACATTCTTCATGAAAATAGACCCAAAAGACAAATTGTTCTTGCATGTTCTTCATAGCTACTTCTAGGTACACCTTCATGGATCCTAGCAAAGGATTCACTTAATACTTTGATTCAACACACCTTGACATAGCGTAGAGACCATGAAAAACTTGTCTAATGACTTTAAGGGTTATGAGCAACTTAAATGTGATGACACACAAAGCAACCATTAAAGAGACCTATAACCTTTGTATTGCACAACCAAGAAAATATGATCTCTATGTACTAAGACAACCATTACAAAGTATTCAATCCACAACAAAAACTTGGAGACCTCTTCTAGCATGCCAAAGGTGATCTCTACCAAGTACTCAATGACTAATTTCACCTGCAGACCCTAACTTGATTGAACTCCAATACATTCCTTATGACTATCTAAACAGTCCCCTTAGGATAGTCATAACCAAGCTTGCATAAACCTTTCAAAAATGCACCAAACTATTGACTCGGGTCTACGATGCATTTTAAGATATTACCAAACACTTATCAGTGCCAAACCTTATAAAACAATGCAAAGATTTGCACAAACAAACACAGTGTAGGGTTTTTTACACTGTTTTCATACATTCTTGAAGTAGACTATCCAAGATTTCTCCCACATGTGTGCAACCTAAGGCTCCAGATCTTGCAAGGTCAATGAACACATCAAAATAGAATTTTGAACAATATTTCATCATTTTTACATGGTGGAAACTCAAGATATCACATGTTTATTGTTGACTGGTTACCCTAGGAAGGGTTTCAGGTAGATTTGGAAAAAATGTAATAACTTTCTCCTAACTCAATGAAAATTGATGCAATGAAAAACAAAATGAAGAAGATTCACATATCAATACTATCCAATCGAACTCAGACCAATATATGGGTTGTACAGGTCATACAAAGAGACAGAAAGGTCTATAATGTTGGAAAATCGTAGTAAAAGCTTGCTTAGATTCATCAATATTACAAAAATCAACTTCATACTCCTTCATTTGACTTGAAAGGTGTCTTTTTTTCTATTTACAACTGGTCCCAATCATTAGGAACCGTTTATTTCTTGAATGTAACTCTTTCTTTCTTTTTTTGACAACTTTCCAAAAATTGCATGACAACTTTTGCACATTTAGCAACTTTTTGCACTTTTAAACCAACGACCCTATAAACAATCTAATATAGATTACATGATCACACATGGTCATAAATGACCTTAGGAAACTTCAAAAACACACAAAACAACCTAAAACCAAAAATTACACAAAATATGCATATAAGGTCCTAGTGACCCTGCACCATAACATAAACATGAAAAAACTCACATACACTTTAACATGATGCTTTGATATTGAATTTATACAATAAATCTGCTCTTGACTACTCTTGACTTGATCTTGATTGCTTGATAGTGCTCTTAATTTCCAATGATTGCTAGCTAGTTTTCAATGATACAATGACTAGGTATTTATATGCTATTAATCTAATTTATCGAGAATTAAATATTAATAGCTGAAATTTGACATTTTAAATTCAAATATAAAGTGCTAATGCTGACATATTAAAATTTGGAGGAAAAATAAGGGGACCAAGTTGCCTAGGGAAACTTAGCCTCTGCCCTATTTTGCGGGATCTAAGGTGTCGAGGGTAAAATATTAGATGTGTGCATTGGTTTTTATATCGATTTTATTGATAGTTGTCTAAATGGGCTATAAAATACATAATTTATGAAATTATGTGTATAATTAGGTCCACACACTTAAGGGGGAGCAAAACATAGTGTGAAATTGTTAAAGGTGACAATTTACGATGTTACATTTGTTGAGATATGGTGTTGTACACTATTGCATAAATGTTCATTATTATAATTTTGTAATTAAAAAATTATTTAGTTGTGATACACCTTGGTGGTGTTGTTAATCACACTAGGTAATTATTTAGGGACCCACTTATGTTGTATTGTAACATTATATTATTATTTATTGTGTGGGAGACATGTGATAATAATTTAATATTGGGGAAAATATTAAATAATGTGATGTCTTAGTACCCAATATTAAATAAGGGGTTAGTGGTTTTGTATTCACATTGTTTTGTGGTACATGGTTTCACCTTACCACTAGTTGTATTATGTGTGAGCTTGTTTCGATAAAAGCAAACACATGTGTAGTGGTTTAGGTTGGTTGAGTGGTTTGGTTGCCATTATTGAGTCTTGTTAAGAGTGCATTTATGAAACATGGCATGGGATGTGTGGATTCATGCTTGGACACATGGGAATGCATTGGAGGGTTTGATGCTTCTAAGGTGTTCATTGTAACTCTTGTATTTGCTTCATGGTTGATTAATATAATGGAGTATGGATGCTTTTGGAGGCTAGGGTTTTCCTTCTTGAGGGTTTTCCCAAGGTATATCTTGTGTCATCTTTGATGGGTATGTTGTCTATTCTCTTGCATGTGGATTCTAATCATGTATTTGCATTGTTATCTATTTTGGGTTATGTGTAAATTGTCATATAATGGCTGCAAGTTTCCTTACAAGTGGCATAAGAGCTTTCATGGTTGGATATTTTTTTGTTATAACCCTAGGTTGAGAAAATATTGCTTGAATTTTGAATCTATGTAATGCATGAGAGAATTAAAGACAAGACAATATATGAGGGTTTTGCAGGTTGTTTATTACAGATCTAAGGGTTTTGGATTTGTTGTTATGATGGGTTGTTTGCAGATTTGGGGTGTGAAAAAAAATAGGGCAAAAAGGGTTTCTTGGTTGTACATTCAAATGGGGGATTTGTGGGGGAAATTTTACAAATGATCTCTTGGGACAAAATGGACCTCATGGTTGGATTTAGGTTGGCTAAGAGACAAATTTTGATATATAACTTGACCATTTTGGAGAAGTTGAAAAAAATGCAATTTTTTTTGTAAAAATCCCTTTTTTGCAGTCGTACGACTGTCAAATATAATATTCAAAAAATAAAAATAAAAAATAAAAAATCTCATCGGTTTGAAAATTTTACCTGCAAAATAAATAAATAAATAACAAAAATCAAATACAAAAAAAATCCGTAGAAAGATTTATATTAAAAAAATTTGAAAGTAAATAAATAAATGTTTTATGTGACAGGGGGGTTTGACCCCCGTACATGCCACTGGCAAGTTGACGTACCGTTGCTTGCTAGGGGAAAGCCCTATCAGCCACAAGCCGACGGGTACCACTACCGACAGGACTATGTCCCACAAGCACAGGGCTCGCTGGTCCGACAGTGGGGAACCTTTTAATATAAATTCTTTTTAAAACCTTTTTATTATATCCACCGATTTAAACTTTAAATGAAATTTTTATATTTTAAACTTCCACTGTTTAAATTAAATGCCACATATTTATTTAAAAAGGGCTCGATGGAAATTTTTTGGTTTTGGAAATTTAAATGATTTGAAATTTCATTTCAGGTTCGCCACCCAGGTGGGGCTGTCACCTAGCCACCAAGGGTGGCTAAATTTTTGTTGCCTCAGGTGCAAACTACACTTTTTCTTCCAAGGGGCATAACTTTCGCCTAGGTGCTCTATTTTTCAACTTCTTGGACTTGTTAGAAAGGTAAATCAGAGCTTTACACTGTGGTACTAGAGATTTTTCTAGATCTTGTAGTTTTGATAGTGTTTTTCTTGTTGAAAGTCAGGTGTTCTTTTTAAACTTTGAGAGGTCATATCGGGTGCATACAGAGTTGAATTTTGGATTTTGAATAGTCAACAAAAAGATTGTTTAGAGCACTACACAGTGGATCAGGTTTGGAGTTGTTTTGACATGATTTATTTTCTAATATTCTATCTTGAGCTATTTATGGGTTATCTTGACTATGGTGATACTATGAGCTTATGGATTGTTGGATCTAGGAGATTTGATGTTGGATTCATTGTATACACACTTGTACATCTCAAATTATTATCTTTTTGACATGGTTATCAGTTTGGTTGGATTTGTATGATTCATTGTTGTATCTACAAGTTGTGTAGCATTGTAGGTGGTCTATACTTGTTGCACCTATGACTTGAACATCTGTTGTCTATGCCCATAGATATTTTAGTGTTGATGCATTTTCAGTTTTGGTAACTTGATTTAGTCACTTGGTTTGTTGGTTTTGATGTCATGTTGAGGAGGTGAGATGGTATTACTTGGTACAATTATGATATGAGACCTGTGTAGTTGACTATGTTATGCAGATATGTGGACAAGGTTGGGTTGAGTTGTTGGTACTTTTGGTGGTGATCATGGTGTCTTGGATGTTTCTTGTGCTTTAGAGACTTTGGCATGTCATGATGGTTTATGCAGGTGCATTTTTGGTGGTGTTGGATTGGATCCTAATTCAGGTTGTGGTGGTGTATCCTCTTGGTATGAGGATCATGGTTTTCTTTGTCTTCTTATTGGGGAGCTCATGTTGTATTTGAGTTCTTTGATTGTGTGAGGGAACTCTTGGTTGATATTCATTAGGAGATTGTTATCACAATGTCATGATAGCTTGTTACATTAATTGGTTATACACTTTTAGTGGGAGATTTTTACAATGATGGATTGGCAGTGATGGATATGTTTATGATGGTTTAGCAGTTGTGTGTTTCTTCTTGTCTTGGAGATCTTGGTTTCACTTGTATGTTACTAATACTGTAGTTGAGTTTGTGTAGACCTAGATGAGCTTCATTGAGAGGATGGTTTTCATGATACCATGTGTACCTCACACCATGGTTCAATGGGAGTTGTTGGCAGTGATGTGGATGCATCATTGGTATGGTTGTCTTCATGTGATTAGGGATATGTTTTATTGGTTTAGAGTGTTTTCTATTATGTCATGGTTTACTCTTGATGTGCACTTAGAGTTTTGCATGGTACTTGTTCTCTTGAGACCGGGATGTTTATATATACATTATGGTGCATGTGATCTCCTAAGAGGAGATGGTTAGATCATAGATGCCATGTTTATGTTCTTAATTCATGATTGGAGCTTTGACATTGATCGTGTGTGGTTTTCTTTGTATTGGGTACATGATCATTTTATTGATTACTTCATGATGGTGCTATGTTGCATTTGGAGTTTGGCATGGATTGATTGGTTACATGTACTCATGGATACTTGGAGACTTAGGTGTTGATTGTAGTTCTCTTGTGATTAGAGACATTTTCTTGAGACGGTTACTCTTTGGAGGTTTCAACAAGAAGACCAAGGGACTTTCACCTAGAGATGGACATGGGTTCATTTTAGACTGATAGAGGAGATTGTTCTTGGAGTGAGTCATGATGACTTGGTTATCCCAGAGGAGAATTCTCATTCCCACTCTTGGTCTACTCTGCAAGTTATTATTTTAGAGGTATTTACCCATATATATATATATATATATATATATATATATATCTTTCAGATGTGTTATGTTTTGTGCTTTGATTTCTCATGGGATTGAGTTGATTCATGGTGTTTTATTATGGATACTCATTTGAGGATGGTTTAACATGAGTTTATACGCTTTATCTTTCATAGATATGGATTTTGAGCTATGGATAGTTAGTTCTGGAGGATTCATTTTGAGGGATGTTATGGCATGGTTATCTCCTTATGCACTTGAGTCTATGATATCATTCTTTGATGAGGATTGTTAGGAGATGGTTTATGGGCTGATTTCCAGTTATGGGGATAGTTACTATGAGTTTGATCTTCTTGATTAGAGAGGCTTACATCTAGTTTGGCATTTACATTGATTCATATGTTGTACTTGATCTATGAGATTGAGTGTTATGGATGTTGAGGCTTTTCATTTGGGGTTGTTATGAGATCATACTTGACATAACAATACACTTTTGAGGTGTTGGTAGTACATTATGGCTTATAGGTTTTCTCTTCTTCATGGTTCCTTCCTAGATGTTCATGTTCATGTGATTTGGGGAGGATGGTGAAAAACATGTTGTGAGAGATTATGCAACTCTTTGGGTTGTATGTGTGGATCATTGATATTGTTCTTGGTACTTCATTCTTTCATTTACTTATCACACCTTGATATAGTGTTTATTGGTAGACTTGATATGCTTTGAAATTACTTATGTAGTGGGAGTTCTTGTATATGTTTGTTCTTTATTGATAGGTTTGATACAGGGAGCTTGATTGCAGTTTACAGGTTACATATGTTCTTGGCATGGGATTATTGATGTATTGATACCTTGGAGGTATGGATGGTTGGATGTATTAGCATGTGTTGTGGATGCTATTTCTGATCATGTGGGTTTTTAAGTTGACAGCAGCTTGGCTAGAGCCTTTGTTATCACTTGGATTTGATGCGTGTGCTCATGGATTGGTGCATCTTCACCTTGGCTTGCTCCTTTTCTTCCATAGGTGGCATATTGGAGGATGATAGGAGTCCTTGCTTGAGATGGTCGTCACTTTGTTCTTATTACATGTATCTTGATGGAGCACGAGAGCATGTTACATATTCATGTGGTTTCATGTATGGCTATGATGATGTATATCATGCATTGATCCCTTATGCAATGTATACAACAAGTGGGAGAATGTTGAAATATAGTGTTGTACACCATTGCATAAAATGATTTATTATAATTTTGTAATTAAATAATGATTTAGTTGTGATACACCTTGGTGGTGTTGTTAATCACACAAGGTAATTATTTGGGAACCCACTTATGTTCTATTGTAACATTGTATTCTTATTTATTGTGTGAGAGACATGTGATAATAATTTAATATTGGGGAAATATTAAATAATGTGATGTCTTAGTACCCAATATTAAATAAGGGGTTAGTGGTTTTGTGGTACATGGTTTCACCTTACCATTAGTTGTATTATGTGTGAGCTTGTTTCTATAAAAGCAAAACACGTGTAGTGGTTTAGATTGGCTAAGTGGTTTGGCTATCATTATTTAGTCTTCTTGAGAGTGCATTTGTGAAGCATGGCATGGGATGTGTGGATTCATGCTTGGACACATGTGAATGCATTAGAGGGATTATGCTTTTGAGGTGTTCATTGTAACTCTTGTATTTGTTTCATGGTTGATTAATATGGAGTATTGGATGCCTTTGGAGGTTGGGATTTTCCTTCTTGACAGTTTTCCCAGGGTATATATTGTGTCATATTTGATGGGTATGTTGTCTATTCTCTTGCATGTGGATTTTGATCATATATTTGTGTTATTATCTCTTTTGGGTTATGTGGAAATTGTCATATAAGGGCTGCAAGTTTCCTTACAACATTTAGCCCCCACTTTAGTGAGAATATGAACTTATGCTCATACTCACACTAAAAAGGAAAATATATCAAGAGGGGTTTGATTGTTCGAATGTTAGAGAGATAGGATGAAAATGAATCTAAGTGGAGTGCACAAGCCCCCAAGATTCAAGATGCTATGGAAAACCAACATAAGCACAAAGGAGCACACACATATGTAATACAGTATGACAAAACAAAACATACACAAAATGCAAAGGAAGGGTGTGAATATCATGGACTAGAAAGCTATGTTATGCTAGGGTCCACACCCAAGGTGTTCATGACTCACAAGCTAAAAAGTCGATATTTGCTAGGTGAATCACAAACCAAAGGCACTAGGGGCTAGTGAAGTTTGATATTCACTAGGTAATTCCCCTAGACAAAGTAGCAAACTGAGAAACACATAAGGATTGCTACACAAATGATCAAAATGCTATGCCAATACATCACTAAGTCTATCACATGTGAACAAAGTAAAGAAAAAATACTTATGTTAACATGTCACTAAGTCCAATGTGTTTGAACAAAGTGAAGCACATGATGGAATGTATGCCCCCACCTTAAAGTAACTGCAAAACACCATGTTGTGATAAATTACTTTAAGGTAGAAAATTGATAAATACCATGCGATAAGGTCATGAGAGCTTATTTGAAAAGTCCTATGCCAATGATATGTTTCCAAATTAAGCTACCTCATGACAAGGGGTTGTCCCCAAATGCAATTCTATAGACAACACAAAGGATGAACACAAAAGGGATCCACAGATCTAGGGTCAGTATACATCTTTGCTACCATAATATAAATGAGCTTGGAATTGACATCATTCCCCAAATACTCATGGAAATATGAACCCAATGGAAGAATAACACATAGAGAGAGAACACACAAAATTTTGGGTCAACATGGAAGAGACCTAAATGTCTCAATGCCTTGCATCGTCCCTAAAAGTAAAACACAAGAAAACAAAATATGTTGTTCATGACATAAAGAAGAATGGAGATACAAATAGAAGAATGTCATGATAGATTAGTTTCCTTTGTATCCTTGTGCCAACAAAGAAACAAGGGTCCTCCAAAGAAAAATCATAAACACAAAGACACGGAAAGAAACAAAACATGAGAGATCACATCACATGCAAGCAAACATAAAGAACACATAAAACAAACACAAAAGGTATCACAGATGCAAGCTAATCTAAATCAAATCATCTGCATCCCAATCTTGCTCATCATATATAGAAGGTAGACAACTAACCAAAGGAACTACAAAAACTATCGTACTAGGAGCATCACCAAGTTCAAAACATGGTGGATTACTCTCATCAAGAGGATCATCACGATTTCCCCCATCTAAATCCATAGACTTTGAGAACAACAAAGATAGTTTGTTATTCACTTGCTCATCAAGTTTAGCATCTTCATCCTCATCATCCAAGTTTATCACAATGGGTGGTTTAATGATAATGTCATTTGTATCTCCTTGTTTCTATTTTTGTTTTGGTTGGACATGTAAGGTTCATTTCCATGTTTTGGTGAAAGTTGTAATTCATCTTGATTTATTTCCATAGGTGTTTGATCATCATGTAATTTTTTATTTTTTTCTTCCAATTGAAGAGCAATAACACGATGTCTATGCCTACGCTCTTTAGCATTTCTATTTCTTCTTGTTTGGTTTTCAATTTGTGAAGGTGTAAGAGCTGGTTTCTTTACCATTCGTCTCTTTTTTTCCCTTAGGGGAGGAACTAAAGGGACCATTGGGGGTTGGGAAACATTATCTCCTTAGGTCTATACACTTTTTTTTCCTTCAAAGGCACAAATGGAATCATGCAATTGTATCTTTTTCTTTTATATGATATAGGTCGAGGAACTACAACATAGATACCTTGTTTACTTGGAAGAATGTTTGCTTCAAACATGGGCCCATCCACAACTTGTGGGGTGGGAGGAACAACCATAACCATATCATTTTCAAGAATATTGATAAGGGATAACTCCATTATGCACTTTTCCTTAAATTTTAGATATGATATAAAAAAGAAATCCTCATGAGGATTAATTTGTTCCATAAGTTGAGGCCAAAAATAATCCAATGAAAAAATTTCATGGGAAGATAAAGGATTAAACCCACTATGATGTACTATGTATATTTGATTTTTAAACGAGAACTTTATGCACTTGTAGATAACTGATGAGATTAAATTCATGGAGTGTAGCCATGGATAATCTAACTTCACATGGAATTGGTCCAAAGTTGGGATGATGGAGAATAACACATCTAGTTGTTTTGGTCCAAATTTAAGTGGAAGAGTGATCAAACCTATTGTAGGGTGAGCAAAACCATCATGAGCTTTTAACCATGCTTTGGTTATTCATAAGAATATTGATAAAGCTCATGCACAAATAAAAATTCCTTAGTGATCACATTCTCTAAACACACAGGATTAATGAGTATCCCCAGTGTAGGTTTGTCATTGATACCCTTGGCAATATAGAGGGGACCATCAGGCACATGTATATATGCATCAATATGTGTGAAAATAATGTCGAGTAACAAAGTGGTTTGGTCTTTATGTGGTTGAACATCTATTAGAGTAACCATGTTATCTAGACCATCCTCATCATCATTCTTATTATCACAATCTTGCACAAAGTTGGATGCATGATTTGGCATTGGATTTATGAAAATTTGTAAGTTTTGATTTGGTGGGGCAATGGATTTGTTTATTTTATCATTAAAATCGACCAATTGGATGTGATTAGAATAGATGAGGTCTTGCACTTTATGTTTAAGATACATGCATCACTTTGTATCATGTCCATGTATACAATGATATTGACAAAAGGATTTGGGGTTGAAATTTGGAGATAATGATTTTTTGTGTCCACAGGTCTAATTGAAGGTAATTGGATTAAGTTCTTGCTCAAAATTTGTAACATGATCAAATGAAGGAAGTCAAGAAATTGGGTAAATTATTTGTCTCTTAGCCTAAATTGATAGGGATTTGAACTTATAGTTGTGAATCATGGCTCAATGTGGTTGGCTATATGAGGTGTGCTTACCTTGATAAATTTCTTGTTTTGCTTCTTGAATGGTTGATAATTGTTTTGAGGTACGACTTCAGATTGGAGTCAATGAAGATGTTCCTTCATAGTGACTAAATAACTTCTGATAATCATGAAGGTTTGTACACAAGTGTGTAAAGGATGGGTATTTCACTAGTAATATCTTATCCCTAATGCTAGGTTACAAATTTCTAATGAACAATATTTGAACATCAACATCAAGAAGAGCATAGTTGATTTGTGAATAGATTAACTGATATTACCCTATAAGTTTTGTCACCTTTTCATGTTTCCCTTGTTTGTATTGTACTAAATAAATTAATGTAATTTGAGGACCAATGTTTTCTTGAAAATGTTGAAGGAATGCATCAAAAATTTCATTGAATGAATGTATTGAGTTATTTGACAATGAGAAAAACCATTCCAAGGCTATTTCTTTCAATGATCTAGGAAAGATTTTGGCTAAGAGCTTATCTTCAAAGATGAAATCACTACAAAATGTCATGTGAGCCGATATATGAATATTAGGATCTCCCTTCCCATTGCATTTCTCAAATTGAGGTGTTTTTGTGTTTTTGTGGCATGTGATTTTTCAAAATTTCAAGTGACAATGGGGTCCTTTTAAAATATTCAGTTGGTTTTATATTTTGAGTTTGATTCAATATAGAGATTTGTTGTTGAAGTGAGGACACAATTTGCAAGAGTTGGTTTATTACTGATGATTGTTTTACATGATTTGAGAATGTGGACCGTAAATATGGTGGGATTGTGTAAGTGCTTGGTGGACTACTATGTTTCATGTTTGTGAGAGGTGATGAATATTCAGGTGTCACATGTGATGTCATGAAACTATAAGGATTCACATTGGAGAGCCCTAAGCTTGGAGTTATGCCATTGGTGTGTTGTATCATTGAAGCTACAGTTGGCAATATGAGTGTATGAATAGAGGATATAGTTGTGGGGAGGGAGATTTGGCGTCCTCCTTAGCTTTGAGTATCTCCCAATGCTTGAGTGCAACTAGCCATTGTAGGAATGTTAACATCAACTATATTGGCTAGACTAGCAAAACCTCTAATCCTTGAGCATCATTGATCAATTTCATAAGGTTGTCCACTATAGGCACTATTTTTCCCACTAAGGATTCAATACTTAAGTAGTCTTGTAATCCCTCTGATTCTTTGTCCAATTGTTTTAGTTTGTCTTCGGGAACATGGGAAACAATAGTCTCAACATCCATAAAGGTGCTTGTTTTTGAATTTGTCATGGGTATGATAGGATTAGGGATTGAGTCCAAAAAGGGCTAGGTATTGACAATACCTTGCATGAAAGATTTGGAGGACTCGAGATCCACAACGAATGTAACAACAGCGCATGATGCCATAAGTTTGTAACTACATCTCACTGAAGTATTGACAATATGACACCAGGTCATGAAGCTCATGCAAGTTTCAAAACACTAGGTGTGCCCACTATGAACTAAATTGCCAAACAATCATAGTAAAACACTCAAAAATAAAAAGAAAAAAGAAAAAATAGACAAGAAACACAAAGATAGAGATTTGATACAAATTTGAGCTCAAATCAGTTGGACCAAGTTGCCTAGGGAAATTATGTCTTACATAGGTTGTTACATATTTCAAATTTTTATTATCTATTATACTATTCAAGGGTTTCAGGTTTGTTTGTATAGATCTAATAGTGAATTTTTTTCCAAATATTTCCTAATTTATGACTATGTAATTCAAAATGCAAGTGTGCAACAATTTGCAAAATGATCAAGAAATAAAAGAAAATTGTAAATGTAATCTCCTAATTCTAAGATGCAAGAATTGACTAATTCTAATATTGCCTAAATCTAAAAGTGACGATGTTGAAGCCTTTTTGAAATAAAACAATGTAATTTTTCACTTTTGAGCTATATGCAAGATGCCTAAATAAATGCAATGAACTCTTTCATATTTGATTTCAGATTTAAATGACCTAATGCAGATTTGTGAATGCAAATGGAATATAGATCTAACCAATGATGACTAAAATTAACCCTATTGCAAGCTATAATACAATATTATATGTAAAATTTTGAGTTTTTATGCCTTTTATGATGCAAAAATGAATGCCTAAATGAACAATGCAAAAAAATACAATGCTAAACCTAGATATAGGATGAATTGCTTCAAATTTTGGAAGGCTTAAAATGTTAACATGTTAGGTTCACCAAAATGAAATGAAGGAAAAATTGAACCTTAGGGTTTCACTCTAGGGTTGGGTCACTTTTTCAAACATTTCATTTAGGGTTTTTTGGTAGTGGGGGTTTTGATGGATTTGGACAAGGTATAATATTGAATTACAACCTAAAAGGTGAGACAAATTTCTCTTGACCAATATTGGGATGGATTTTGGAATGAAATGCAATGATTTGACTAGGCTAATCATGTAAATAACTATTTTGATTCAAAAGCAGTAAATCTAGAATGTAATAGACAAATTCAGACTTTAGAAATAGACTGAGCAGAGTTCTTTGCACCTATGATATAAATTTGGGGCTGAAAATGGAGGACTAAGTCACCTAGGGCAAGAGTGTCCTTGTGACTAAATTTCAGATCTGATTTCACAATCCTCTGAAGCTAGATCAGAGCTTTCTTTCCCCTGGTGTCACACTATTGGATCTTTTTCAGGTGTCAAGATAATCAAGTTTCCATATGTTGTCAAGGTGTAGGGTTTAAATGCAATAATGAATAATTGATCTTCAAGATTATCCTAATCCTCTTCATATCTAAAACCCGCACATTCAAAGAAAGGAGAAGGGTTGTGCCATATAAGGGCTTGCCTTAATCAAACTCCATGTTGGCGTTTCCACCTCCACAATGGTAATGTCAATGAAAGAGAGATTATCCTTTTTAGGGATAGAGGATTAATGATGAATCAACAAGGGATTGCAACTCACCACTCAAAAATGGCTTCCTTGATGGACTGGGGTCATACACATCTGCTCAAGGCTTGATTGTTGTTTGCTTTATTTGTTTGCATACCTACAAGTGTTAGATCTCACAAACAATATGATAACATAAACATGAAAAAAATCACATACACTTTGACATGATTTGATATTGAATTGCTACAATAAATTTTCTCTTGAATACTCTTGAATTGATCTAGATTTCTTAATAGTACTCTTGATTTCCAATGATTGTTAGCTAGTTTTCAAATGATGCAATGAATAGGTATTTATATGCAATTAATCTAAATTCTCAAAAATTAAATCCCAATAGCCAAAATTTCATATTTGAAATTCAAATAATAAAATGTCGACTCTGACATATTAAAATTTGGAGGAAAAATAGGGGGACCAATTGACCTAGGGCAACTTAGTCTTGACTGTATTTTACGAGATCTAAGGTGTTAGGGGTAAAATTGTTGGTGTAAATAGGTGTTTTCCTTATCTAGTCCTAACTAGGTCATATTAACATTGTTAAGTCCACTTAGGTCCTAGGAAGGAATCTTTCTAGTTAAGCATTAGTTGTCACTTATCTTATCTAGTTGACATACATTTAATGCTTGTGTCCTAGGTTGTTACAAGTTAGTTGTCTCATGTGATAGAATTAAGATACTTGTCATGATCTTGTATAATCCTATTCCTCACCTTGCCTATATAATCAAGGCTTCATATGTACATTGCCCTATTCATTTTGGCATTCTTGCATCTTAATCATAGCATGTTATTTATGCCATCTCTCTTATGGAAGTTATTTTGTCTTGCAGGTGATCTTGTGGTGTTGAGGAGTTCACCATAAACTCCTACATAATAATTGCCACCAAATAGAAAAATTTCTAAAAATAACCTACACCATTGCGAAATTGATGAAACCAACTTTCTGATGATATCTCATTAAAAAAAAATTGCCTCTTGGATTGAAAGTTATGAAAAAACAAAAAAGGCCTAAAAGAGGACATTTATAGACTAACTAGGGGCAAAAATGAGGTCCTTGGGGGCTAAAACTCTCTAGTGGTCAGACACCCCATGAGATCATGGGTTAATAGCTCAATTTTAAAAATAATTAATATCATCTAGTGGCGATAGCAGAGCAGTGGCTCCCGCATGCCAATAGTGGTGGGGTGGTGGGCTAAAGGCCACATCGCATAAGGCATAAGCCCCCTCTATGGAGCACAGGTCGCAGTCTCATCTGTGACCACATGCCTAAAAACATTGGTTGGCATAAAATATTAATTTTTTTATTGAAAACTTGTGAGTAATAAATGAATGTATCCATCGATCGAGACATATTTGATAGCTTTGTATAGGTGAGTATGTAGAGTTGACCAATCCATTGAATATGCCTACAAATATGTCAGATGATGCAGGGATGACACCTAGTCAACTATACAAACCTTACAGATAGCTTTGATGGTTCTACGACCTTACGACCATATACGAATTCGTACGACTGTATGGTCTAATTTTTTTGCCTCACACCTTGACAAAATGTCTCATATTTCAACGATTTGAGAATCGATACTTAGGTTCTCAGGCCTCCCAGATGGAATGGTGAGGTTATTTTTTACCCAAACTACTCTGAAAAATCAGTTACCCCCTAGATCTGGCAATTAAAACCCTTCTTCAAAACCTTACATATCTAAAAAATGTCATATTTTGATGAAATGAAAGTCAAACCTAACTTTCTCTGACGCCCTAAATTCAATGGTGAGGTTCTCAAGGTCCCAAATCACACACAAAAAATATTTCATGCCACGATTGATCCCTCAGATCTAGGAAAAGTTTGTAGCACTGAATCTTTGATACCATGTAGGAGTTGAAGATCAACTCTATATACCCAAGACCACCAACAAAAATAATAGATTCCTTCCACTAGAGGGTATGCAAGAATATGAGCTTTCTTGATTTTAAGACCTATCAAAATGATGATGAGGTCATTGTACATATTTGTAACATACTTCATACCTCATCATCATTTTTATAGGTCTTAATATCAAGCAAGCTCATATTCTTGCATACCCTCTTGTGGAAGGAATCTATTATTTTGCAGAGGGTCTTGGGTATAGAGCTAATCTTCAGCTCCTACATGGTATGAAAGATAGAGGAAGTGTGTGACAATGAAATAGGTTTAGTTTAAGATCATTTAAGAAAGTGTATAACATCATCTATTATTGGTGGCAACAAAACTAATTTAGGATCGACCTGCTACACGTTTCATATCAATTTAAATTTAGGTCCACCCTTACTTGACCTAGATAATTACGAATGGTGTTAAGAGATTATTGGCTGACAATGCAATTTTTTAATGTATTGGGGTGTATATATTTATCACTAGGATTCATTCAATGATGAATTATCAGTGGATGTGCGGGTGTGTGGGAATTTTATGACCTTAATGCAAATATCAGTGATGTAATGTGAGTTGCATTCTAATCATTGTGCATCATAATGAGAAGATCATATGGTGTATGGGAGAGTGTCTAAAGGTAGATCAGATCAAGTGCAAGCTATGTTATTAGTCTTGTAGATCTGCAAATCATATTTTTGTAAGATGGTGGGACTTGTGTCTTGCCTATTGAGTTGGTGCTCAGATCTTTGTATTGGGGATTGGTGTCTCTAGTAGGTTGGTGCCTACAAATACAATTGGGGATCGGTTTCTTCAGTAGGTTAGTGCCTACTTCATGATTGTAAGTAATTCATTATTTCTGTGAGTTTGAATTTGGACAGTAGCTCCAAGAAGCTTTTCCCATTGTGGTTTTTCCCATTCTAGGTTTCCACGTAAATCTAGTGTTCATTATGTGAATGTGTGCATCTGTGTTGCTTGATTAATACTAGCTACTTGATGATTTAAGATTCATGATAATTTATGTTGAATTAAAGAGTTGTAAATAGATTTGTATGTATTGATTCACCACTCCCCCCTCTCAGTATATTGTGTGCCCTTTAGCAACAACATGACATCTTGAAGAGTTAGCTCACCAAGTTGAGATTGGACTACTTCAGATATTATTTTTGGTGTATTTTATTTTTAGACCACTTGTATATGTGTGGTTGGTCTCATGACCTATTATATTCTTATCATGGAAAAGGGTTGTAGTTTTGACCCCTTGTATATCTTGGTTATAAAATTATGTTATCTTCATTGTTGAGTACGAATCATGTACTTGTGATACTTTCAAATTATTATAATGTACTTGATATGTACTTATTTACTACTCAAGTGGGGGTTATATATTTTTCATATTATTAATGGATATTACTTGCATGTGTTGCATATCATTATAATATTGTATTATGGAAGTTAATGGAAGTTACTAGAATTTTATCGTGTACCATTTTAAAGCATTGAGATATTATTTGGATTAATGCTTAAGAAATTTTGTTGTTGCATTTCTTGAGGTTGTTACATTAATATCAAAGAAAAGGTTTGAACATTTGAGAACTTCACCCTATATGTGAACCACAAAAGGATTAGTGTTGAGAAACACTTAAGAGAGTTTCATGAGTTATTCTTGTGAGAATATTTGAACAATGGTGTAACCATTATTGTTAGAGTAATCATGCATTAGCTAATAATTAATTAGCCTTTAATTGATTATTAGTCTAATTCATTCTCATGAAATTAAGCTAAACTTAGGAGTTATTTATTAAGTTAAATAATTGTTTTTCTATGTTAACTAGAGTGAGCTATTCTTAGATCATTATGTCTCATCGCATGTGATGTTGAAACTTGTCTTGATCTAATCCCCTTACCATTTAGGGTTGCTCCTATAAATCACTCAACCCTCATTGTATTATCTCTCTTATGATCTCTCAAACTCTCAACCTTTTAGGACTTTGTTTTCCTTGAAGATTCTAGAGGTTCATTCTGTAGCTTCTTCTTATTGCGGAATATTGCACATATTGTTTGCAAATCTCTTGCATGGAAGGTGTCTTTGTTCATTGTTTGATCCTGTGGCTCGTGTTTTTCACAATTCTAACATGGTATCAGAGCCTAGATCAACGAACCCCTTCTCGATTTATGAGGCTTTTCTTCAAAGGATTTTCTTCAACAAGGGTTATAAGCTTTAGATTTGGAATCCCTTTTGCTTTTTTTGCAAATTTTGGAGGTGGGTGTTTTTTGGTGCATTTGGGCATGAAAAGGACCTCACCGTTGGATTCAAAGCTATTGAGAAAGTTAGATTTGGCTTTTGTTTAGCCTGATTTAGACTCCTAAGGTCAAATCTATGAGGGTTTGAAGTGGTTGCTTTTTTTTCGAATTCAGAGGTAGCTACAATTTTTGTGCATTTTGGCGCAAAAAGGACCTCGTTGTTGGATTTAGGAGGTCAATTCAATGAATTTTGACTATAAATTTGTCTATATTGCTCATCAGGAGTTTCTGAGGCAAAAAAAATCGCATAGGGGCCCATACAGTCTTTGTACGACCCCTTGTGCATGAATTTTTTTTTAAAAGTAGGTTGGGTTTATTTTTTAAATATTTGTTTTTTTGAAATTTTAAAAAATAAAATATTAAAATATTAAAAAGATAAAGTTGCAGGTTTTTTCTAATGTGGGGCACATTTATTTGGAAGGTACTGTAGGGTACCTACTTGTGGTAGGCCCCTATGGGCCCCTTGTCCCCTACCATTGTAAGTGGGCTTTTCCACACCCACGGTCGGAAAACAAAAATCGTTGGCTTTCTTTTTAGGCCAACGACACAAAAACCAACACTGTTTTAAAATTTTCAATGCATTTCCCTTTTTTCATCATTCGACTGGCTTTTTTTTGGTGTAGGGAGTTTTTCTTAGTACCAGTGTATTTTCCAACACCGTCATCCCTTTTTCGGTGCCGCCAATTTTTTTTTCATCATCCAAAAAAATTTGTGCAATGGAGAATATTCCAATGGAGCAAAGAATATTTTGTCGCCATTTTTTGCATAAGGGGTCAAATTTTTTCTGATGGAAGGAATATTCTAGGGAATATTTGTTGATGTAAGCATGGTGTCATCAGTGTGGACTATACCTTAGTCCCCTTTGCTCCCTCTTTTTCCCTAAATGAGGTATTTTTTTCTTTTGGCCATAACTTGGGCGTACAGTGTCATATTTTTGGCAAACGAGATATCATCAAAAATTTGGTTTTGCCAACTTTCCCGTGGTGTGAGTCTCATCACTTGATTTTGTTGTTGGTGCATTTTATAGCCTATTGAAGTCAGGGTGTTGCTTTCAGTTCCAAGCTCATAACTTTTGACCTGTTTCTCTATTTTTCACGATTCCAATGGCGTTGGGATGGTCTTTCTAAGCTCTTCACATCCATCCATGCACTTTTTCCAAATTTATCTCTAGGTACATTTTATTCATTTTTTTGTGTTTTCACACACTGGTGGATTACTTGGACACTTTGACTCTTGGAAACTTTTTGTTTGTGTGGGATGACTTGTTTTTAGCTATTTTATATGTATTTCCAATATTCTATCCTATTTGGCATTGTATTCATTTGGTTCATGTACATTCTCTTTTGTAGACACATTAAGATAAAGCGACATTTTGGTTTATTCTTTTTGGAGATTTTGCATATCTTGTTGTACCTTTTGTATTCACACTATGACATAAAGTGCCATGGGGAATTTGATGTTTTCCTTTGGTTTTCCATCATACCTTTGTCAAGTGATTCTCCCTTCCACAACAACAGTGAATCCCAATGATTCTTGACTCATGCATGTATGTCTTAGTTTGCACACCCTTTTATTTGCATGTTGTTTCTCCCACATGCACTTCTTAGTTTCACACAGTTTTAGTGTACCTATCTTGGCTCTCCCTTTTCGGAATTATTGGGGGGTTTCTACTATTAGTGCTAATGCTTCCTTTCAAATTTGTAGTGATCTATGTATCTAGTTTTTGTTTCTATGTACTTTCAGATGCAGTGTACATCAACGACTGGTTACTATGCATTTCAATGAGATGGAACATTTACCATATGGACATTCTTTGATTCCTATTTTTGGAGGTGACCTTCCATTTTCATTTAATCAGAGACTATTAGTACTTGTTTTTTTTGTCTCTTTGAGTTCTAGATGTTTTCCTTTGTTTTCCATCTGATTCGAGTAGTGTCGTTGGGGACACTCATGCAGATTATTGTCTCTCTCGTGATCAATGTTCTTCAAACTATTGGTACCTATATTTTTTACTTGCATCTTCATGTTGAGAGTGTCATTAGGGTCACTCATGCAAATTCATGTACCACCTGTATCTTCAAATTTCAAATGATTTCCTTTGTTTTCCATCTAATTAGAGTAGTGTCGTTGGCAACACTCATGCAGATTATAGTCTCCTTGATCTTGAAATTTGTATCTCAATTTCCAGATGTTTTCCTTTGTTTTCCATCTTATTCGAGTAGTGCCATTGAGGGAACTCATGAAAATTCTTGTTATCTTGATCTTGATCATCATTTGTTTCAGAGGAGGTTCTTCATTTCAGCACTATGGTAGCCATCATTCAACAATTGCCTATAGCTTCTTCATGCTTTGATGATGTTCTACATGCCCCTCTTTTTTGGGACATTGTTTCAATTGGAAGCTTCTTAGTCCTTCACCTTGATTTGGAGGATTTTTCATTCCTTCATTCACCTTTCTCTCTTTTAGAGAGGATTTTTCTCCCACTATGGATTTCTCCTTTTCTCCAGTTTTGAGAGATATTTTGTTTGTACATGGGTACCTCATTAGGCCTTTTTTTTTGAGACCTATCATGCATTCTATTTTTAGGGTTTTTAGATACTCCCTAAGTTCATCTTAAGGGGGGTGTTAGAGTAATCATGCATTAGCTAATAATTAATTAGTCTTTAATTGATTATTAGTCTAATTTATTTTCATGCACTTAAGCTAAACTTAGGAGTTATTTATTAGGTTAACTAAGTGTTTTTCTATGTTAACTGAAGTGACCTTTTATTAGATCATTTTGTCTCATCGCATGTGATGTTGACACTTGTCCTGATCTAATCCCTTTACCATTTAGGGTTACTCCCATAAAGCACTCAACGCTCATTGTATTATCTCTCTTTTGGTCTCTCGAACTCTCAACCTTTGAGGACTTTTATTTTCCTTGAATATTCTTGAGGTTCATTTTGTAGCTTTTTCTTGTTGAGGAATATTGCACATATTGTTTGTAGATCTCTTGCATGGAAGGTGTATTAGTTCGTTGTTTGTTCCTGTGGCTCGTGTTTTCACAATTCTAACAATTATTATGAACCTTGGGAAGGTACAACCTCTTGGAGTCAAAATAAATTTTCAAGCTAAGCTTAACTATTATATTTGGAGAATATATTTTTGAGGAACTAATTTGGAAGAGATTAGTGGTTGCATAAGTTAATGTGATAAATGGTTGTAAGTGGTCATAGAAGAATATCTAACTATAGTATTGAGTTTTGTGAATAGAAAAATTAGATCAAGTTTGTGTGTCTTTGGAGAAAGATATGTAGAAATAGTTGGAATTTATGGTGGTATATAATTTATTCCCTAAAGGGTGAAGCTCGAGTGGAAATTGTTCTCTTGGTAGAAGTTTTATAACTTTTTGTGAGAAGGGAATTGATTAGTAATAGGTTTTTGGCCCATATTTTTCAATGTCAAGGAAGGACATTAGGGTTCAAGGATGAATTGGTGACGCATTGGGAACTCGAACATTTGGGCCTAGTTGGCACTTGTGTGAAAAAATTAATAATGGCTAACATTAATTTAATCTAATTAGAAAGGAAAATTATTGTCCTTGCTTGTTCTATGCATTATCATGTGTTATTCCTTGTAGGATGCATGGATGGGACCCCATGTGGTTATGTTTCAAGAAATTCCTTGTGGGGTGTAAGTTTGTCTTGATAGATAATGATTTTAGATTGATTTTTTGTATGTTTCCATGTTTTTTTTTTGTTGAATCTCGGTGACTTATATATGATTCCATGATGGTGCATGTGCACTTGGGTGATGAAATCTTTTGTGATTTTGTGAAGAAACACTTTTGATAGTGTAATTCTATGTATATCTATTGTGGATACAATATTTTTTTGTTAATAGTTAAGGATTGTGATCATTATATAGGAATTTCTATGTGATATACTTTTTTTGAGCTTCCAATGCAATTTAACTTTGTTAATTAATGAAACCTTAATGTAAGTATGGTTCCCTTTGGGAATGTGATATCCTTTTGGATTCTTGATTGAGGATTTAAGATCCTTATGTCATGATCTTCTTAGTTGATTTGTATACTCTTGATAGATAAGTATATATGTGTTGTGAATACTTTTTACAGTGGAAGGTTTATTTCCTTTGTTGAAGATGTATTCATTTCTACAATGAAATTAGGTAGCTTGTGATGTATTTATTATTGCCTATTAGTGTGGTTTATATTACTTATTGTTGAATGTTGACTTTAATTTAGTGAATAAATTATTTTTTTAAATGTTGGAGTTAATTACTTTGCTATATTAAAATTTGTTTGTATTATTGATTTTTTGTGAGGTGACATGTTTATTGTTCCAATAAATTGATTGGTGATTGATAGATCATTGTAATTATTGTTAAAATTTATGCTACTTATCGTTCTCAAGGGAAAAGAATTGATATCAAGATTATTGAATCCTTGTTATTGTCAATTTGATTTGACTTTGATTGGTGATTCCTTGGGGGAGTAGTTGACTTTTGGGTCTAGAGATCAATTTTGATTATTTGTGTTTGGTATTTGCTCAAAAAGTCTTAAATGGACTAAAATTAGAAGTGTTTAAGATCTCTTTGATTTTTATTTGATTGTTAAATTTATTAATTTTTATTAAGGAAAACCATGGTCATTTAATTGATACCTTGAGCTTCGCATCGCTTGTGATGTTTTGATGACATATAATGATTTGATAGACATTTTTTGAAGTATTTCTTGAGATTTTATTGATGTAAATCCTTTGAATGGGGTTGTTTTAGAAGTATTCTATTATAAATTCTTTCTGATGATGTGTACATATGGATTTTCATTATTTAATTTAAATCCTTAATGGTGTAATCATTGGATTAGTTAAAATTTTCTTAATAGAGAGAATTGCATTGGTGTGATGTTTTTTAAATGTAAATAATATCGATATCGATATTAGTTCTAAGGGGGAGGATGCAACATCCCTCATTCCTAATCCCTTTATGATTGTTACACCCCGTTTCTCAGTTACCAGATTACTTTTACCTTTATGAGTAAATATGATGTTAAATGCAAAATTATGACTTTAATATGATTCAATGGATGAATCAAATACATGAACATGCATTACGAAGTTATTACCTTTTAATGCTTTGATGATTCAATGATATATGATGGACGAGATTTTCATGTGATCAGGCTAACTACGTTTATGATGCACTAAGTTGGATGCAAGAAAGAATGAGTCCTCTAGTAAGGGAGGGGAATTATCACCTAGGAGAGGAGCTTGGTTTGGTAACCGCTAATGTACCTATTTGAGCTATCACAAACTCACAAAACAACCTAGTTAGTCATGTTGAGTTGAGTCAGTTCGGGAATTGGTAAGTAAACCCTCGGTCATAGTTTTGGGATGATTGGAATGATTGTGTATTAGTCCTTGATTTCTTATGGTTATTTCTTTGGTTTGAATTAAGGTGACTGAATCTTTGTATTGGGTATATGATCATCTTTGTATATTTGATATATATGTTAATCGATACATATATACATTAAATGTATATATTTATGTATGTGATAACACATGCATATGATCATATATGTGTATGCACACATGTAGGTATAAATACTTACGTTCATGCATATACGGATATGACATACACATGGGAAATTGATACATATATATACACTTAGTATATATACTCATCGATAAATATATATGCATATCTTATTATTATTAAATATTAAATAATATATTTGTATATATTAATATATATGTATATATGTATGTACTTGATAATACATACGTACATATGTATATATTAATATACGTAAATATATTTGAAGTATATATGTATATGACTAGAAACTAAATGGTTTTATTATATATATACGATAATACACACACACACACATATATATATATATTAAAATGGCTACACATTATGATATATATCTATTAATTTATATGTATATGATTATATATATTAGATAAAATGAATAGAATCCAACACATATATAATGCGAGATAAATGAATAGAGTAACGCTTATATAAAGTGAACATCTTAAAACATAGCATGTATTAAATACCATGCATATATCATATATGCATTGAAGTGAATATTACTGCAAAATAAAGTGCATAGTATATATAGTGCATGGATGCATTTTAAGTAGTAATTGATAAATCAAATAAAGTGCTTATGTGTTGTGTCGAGTAAAGGTAAAGAGATGCATTTAAAATCAAAGTTTGTAAAGTGTTTGCAAGACCACATACATGCAAATGAAACATTGGACTTGGTCAAAACCAAGCACTAGCTACAAGGTAGAAGAGTTTGTTGCATGTTTAACTTGCAGCCATTTATTTAGGTGTCATAGTGAGAATATGGCAAGCAACCACACCATGCGAGAAAGAAACCTGTAGGTAACCATTGTCATGCCTTGACTTAGTAAAATGACCATTGCTGGTAGATTTTGGGGTGACTCGGCTATGTTTGAGTAGTTGGTTTTGTTGGGACTGCATATTTGTTTCTATTATGATTATTTTAATAGCCACATTTCAACCAAACTTGCGTAGTCGACCTATTAAGAAGAGAAGTTGGTTTTATTTTGTATTAGCAGCCTTAGAGGTGGCATTTAGTTGAAAAAAAGTGGCAGATTTGTGAACTAAATTGTAGCATTGAGCTTCTCAACTTTTTTATAAATAGAAGGTAATCTTTTGGGTTTTGACATTCATTCATTCCATTATTTCAATTCATTCTTGCATATCCATCTGCTGTCCATTTTGTTGTAGGTTTTCTTGTGCAAAAGATGAGTTTTTGAGTGTTGTTGTGAGGTGTGAGAGAGAGAGTTATCAATGAAATAATTAGAGGCATTTGCTTGTATGATTTGAGTATTTGGAAATAGAGTTTGGAATTGTGGGCAAGCTAGAAGTAGGAGCAACAAGTGGAGCTTTGGTATTGAGTTTTGAGAGCCAATTCTTCATTGGAAGCTAATTTCTAGGCATGCTAGTCTTTCTTTACAATATTCCTTCTATTTCAGAATCTATGTTTTATTGAATAAGTGCAAGTGCTTGAGCAAGTTGTAGTTGTTTACCATAGTTGTTAAGCAAGCTTATGAATATAGCCAGATGGGAAATAAGTTGTATTGGATATCATGATAGTACGATACCCATATATAAATATCATGGTTATCATGATTGTCTGGTGTAGTTATATTAAACTATCTAGAAGGTATATGTATATGATACCAAGTTGATTGCATGTTACTTATTTGCTTACATGAGCTATGATGTTAGTATTGCGACGGGAATGACAACATGCTAGGTATGTCATCATTGATAGGATATGATGTTTTGCAAACCATGTTAATAGTTTATCCTTGAATGGTTACTCATATTTCCTTGAAAGTATGAAGACAATATTTTCCCTAGGGTTAGGGTGTATACTTGATTATTATATTGATATTCAAAAATAGGGTTAAAAAACGTATTCTTGATTATGCTATTATCTTAAACCTAACTAAGAGTCTATTCCTATTCATGAATTCTAGAAGAGGACTTATGTTTCGACAACCCAAAGTCGTAATATGAAGAGGACTTATAGGTGCAGAGGCACAAACTCCTCTTAAGCTGATAATGTCCTCCACATTAGATATGAATGTAGTGAACACTGTAAGCATGTGAATATTTGAGTCATATTGAAAGAGAGGTTTTATGATTGTTTATGATCACTTGATTGTTACATTACTTTTTCACTGAAGCCATAGGTTGCGATTAACCTATGGTCAATTTGAACACTTGATTGTTGAGATTATACTTTTAAATGGAGTCATTTAATGTTGTGTGTGGATTATACTTTTGGAATGGATCATGAGGTATGGGAAATGATATTGCATTGAAGTGCTATATTGAAATCGTCAGTTTTTGATGTTATGAGAACCTGTGTGGGTAATGTGGTTGTTCCTGGGATTAGGATAATCCATGGATGGGAGTAACCTAGTTGGCCAGCTAGATCATTTGAATGTATATCACCTTTTGGGTTGGAATTATATCATGTATAGCTTGTTAAGAGTATTATGGTCATTTACCAAATCGAGAAAAGTGTTGGTGTAGGTTTTTTAATATTTATTTTTCCTACACATTATTAAGCATACTTAGGTTATGTGAGACATGGTTTATGTGAAGACATGTGGTGTAATCCATCAATTACATGTGTCTCTCTCACCCACACTTGGGTGGTTGAGTCTCACACCTTCTTTTGGCCTTTAATGCCACCTCACAAAACCACTATCATGTCTCTTTCTAAGTAGGTTATGCCACATGTTTGGCATTTTCCAAGTAGGCATAACTCTCACCTAATTTGGTTATTTGGGAGTTATTACCCCTCTTGGAATTATGTGCCCACATTCTACTATCTAGTTAAGATGATTTCATATCAACTCAATCAGTTCAAGGGAGTGTTGATGCATATTGTATCATTTAGAGTGTGATAATATCATCATTTTGTTATTTCACCATATTACAGCATTTCATTCTCTTGTTTCTCTCGTGTAGAAGGTTAATCTTGGTTTGCAGGTGATCCTAGGTGCTTGAGTTCATCAACAACTCTTACATGGTATCAAAGTGTCCATATCTGCAAGCCTCTTCTTGAATTTGGGAGAATTTAGCATTGAGCTTTTGCTAGGAGCATTTTGAGCCAAAATGGACTATGCCATCAAGTCTAGAAGGCCCAAAAACCCCCATTTTCATATATAATTTGTCCAATTTGAACAAAGTTGAATTTGGGGCAAAAAAAATTTGCCAAAGACCCCTTGCTAAAATTTTGAAAATTATTTCTTTTCAAAATTATTTACTGTTATCGAGTAAAAATCCTTTTAAAATATTTGGCGTTTTTAAAAAATTTGGCTGGCATATAGGGCAAATATATCCTTGTAGATTCCATTGGTAGGTTGTGTACTTGGTCATTGTACTCCTTATGTCACCGTCATATTGGTCAACTCTACACAGATCAATACATGGTATGCAGGTTTTAATGTCCCATCGGTGGTACATATTCGTCACTTCATCGTCATCTATTAACATTCTACAGGTTTATTTATTGTTTGGTCGACATCTATTATTTACGGCAGATTTATTATGAAGATTTTGTTTTCAATAATAAAATCTTTGTTGCTAAGCCAACCTTGTTATTGTTGTCGGCCTATTTAAAACTTGGTTGGTTTTTAATATTAAAAGCTTTGTTTTATGCTGACTTGCCATTAGTTTCGGCATTTTATAAAGTTTTTGTTTATAAAACTTTTGTTAAAAACGACTGACCATGTAATATTCAAAGGCCATTTATATCGATCATTTTCTTTTTCATTAAAACTTTATAAAGTTTAAAAAGCCGACCTATATTATTGGGGCCGAAAATTTTGCTCCTCTTTAGTCTTGAGGTTTTGTATTTTGTCCTCTAGTGCCCTAAATAAGGTATTTTTTTCAAATTGCAATAACTTTTGTAAATGGAGGCCATTTTTCTGAAACAAAATATCACAAGAAAGAGGATTCTCTAAATTTTTTAGTGGTGTAGATGGATTTTCAGAATTTTGCAGTTTGGTGCCTATTTTTGTTGTTTGAAGTATATCTCCTATTTTGACTCCCGAGCTCGTAACTTCTTGCCACGATCTCTGAATTTCGTGATTTAAGTGGCGTTGGCAAGCTAATTGTGTTCTCTACACAGATCTAAGGTTACTTTTCATCATGGAGGTAGATGTGAACATTCATCAATGCATGCACTATTTTCTTGTCACTATTTTCTTGTTTGTGTGCATTAGGTTTGCATTATTTGATCTCTACACTTTAGTTCAGTTCCAGATCATCTTTCAATCGACTCTTGCTTCATAGATTCTAGAGATGTGGTAGTTTGTGAGTTTTCCAATGTTCCTTGGCATCGGGTTTGTTGTTGCTTTATCATGATTTTGACTTGAGTCCTTGAGTGACTCTAATGTGGTTTATAGCAAACAGAAGTATCTTTCCTTGATTTTCGGATTCAGGATTCTAGTGTTTCTCCACAGTGTACTTCTAGTACTTCTTGTAGTAGGTTATCTCATTATGGGGGGTTGTATGATCTCTCTTATCATCCTTTGTATGGATAGAGATTGATTGGATTTGTGATGAATATCATTATTGTATTTTATCTCTCTTTTGGGGAGGAGTTTTGTCCCATTGGGTTTTCTCATTTTCTCTGGTTGTGATAGATTGGTTTGTACATGGGTACCTAACTTGGCCTAGTAGTCGGGACCCATCCTTGCATCTTTGCATTGTTTCATCATTTCACCCACCTAAGCTATGCTTAAGGGGGGGTGTTGGTGTAGGTTTTTTAATATTTATTTTTCCTACACATTATTAAGCATACTTAGGTTATGTGAGACATGGTTTATGTGAGGACACGTGGCATAATCCATCGATTACATGTGTCACTCTCACCCACACTTGGGTGGTTGAGTCTCATAGCCTCTTTTGGCCTTTTATGCCACCTCACAAAATCACTATCCTGTCTCTTTCTGAGTAGGTTATGCCACAAGTTTGGCATTTTCCAAGTAGGTATAACTCCCACCTAATTTGGTTATTTGGGAGTTATTACCCCTCTTGGAATTATGTGCCCACATTCTGCTATATATTCAACACTCACCTCTCCCTTCTATCTAGTTCAGATGAGTTCATATCAACTCAATCAGTTCAAGGGAGTGTTGATACATATTGTATCATTTAGAGTGGTAATATCATCATTTTGTTATTGCACCATATTCTAGCATTTCATCCTCTTGTTGCTCTCACGTAGAAGGTTAATCTTGGTTTAGTAGGTGATCCTAGGTGCTCGAGTTCATCAACAACTCTTATAAAAAGGGTGGGTGAACATACGACTACCACTTCATTAAAGTGAAACTCCATTTCTTAGGAAGTGAGTTTGATATGTAACTATCAAATCTTTGGCTTGAAAGTAGTGTAAGTTGCCACTGATTACACTTGTTAGTTCACTATGAGCTAGGTTTGCATAACTAGGTTGGGAATGTCATGCATGTAGGTAGGTATCCATTGTATGGTAGCTCTAGTTATGTAGGACACAACACCATGCTCAAGAAGGCTATTATTATGAGGGTTACCAAACCAATCTCTCATTGAAGGGAGGGCCATCTTAACAGTTAGGTAAATGTGTCGGGGACCACAGTAAGTCCGTGGTTGGAGGAAAAATACTTGGGTGATACTTCTCCTCATTGAGTTGGCAACCAAAATTTGAGGATGTGTGCCCAAGAAGGGACATCTAGACCATTTGTACTTTAAGCTCTTGAAAGTTGTGTATGCATTCATGCATCTCTATCTTTATGGAAATTGTATTTGGAAAATGTTATCATTACATGGTATTGTGTAATATGAAATCATTACTTGGGATTATGTAATATTTCTTTTTAAATGCAATAGAAATTTAAAATGGGATTATTTCGAATATGCATCTTTGTTATTGAATTGGAAAATTTTTATTACTCTATTGGTAAACTTAAACTTTTCATATGTGAGTTAAATCTTTGGGAAAATCAATAGGTAAAACATTGGGCTTGTTACAATGATTCGATGATGTTCTAATTTTATGATAAAATTAAAAGTGCTCCACCAACTCATGTTAGATGTAGTGTCAATTTTACGTATTTATGTACAATTTGAGATTTTATTACCATTGTTAATTGATTAAAGATGATTATATATTATATTTTTATAACAATGCTACTAAGGTGTGCAGTTGAAGATTATGATATGCAACAAGAACATGCATTAGGTAAGAAGAACTAGGTCTTGGTGTTGAAAACTATTTTTACAATAATATCTTCTTTTATTAAATATAGTATTGTATTATAATTTATTTTTTAAGCGTTAATTTATATTTTGGAAAGGAAAAATAAAGATTTATTAAAAATGAAAAGCATTAGTTTTATTTTTCCATTCTTCTTCTTCCTACTATTAATTTTTATGATGAAATTTTAGAGAAAGAAGAAACAAGTTTGAATCTTGAAGACTTTTTTTTTAATATAGAATAATTGAAGAAGTTTTACGATTAGAAAATTGTTTTGATTCATCTACATTTATCTTCCAAAGGTGGAGGTAAAATCCTTTTCATAGAAATATTTAGAAAATATTTATTTTGTATTAATAATGAACAAAGTTTGTTTGTGAAAAGGATTGTGTTAATTTTGCTTGTGTAAGAGGAAATTTAGATATATTAAACAGTGATGTGAGTATTTCTTATTTTGGTGTATGTGGTTCAAAAATATTGAATTAAAATCTCCACAAATATTTACACTTTTATGTATTATATTTTATCTTTTATGATTTAAACAGGTTGACTACTTCTTATAAAAACTAGTTTAATTGCTATGAGAAAAGCCAATCTATTACATCCATTATAGCTTTAATTTTGTGAATTATGTTTTCTTAAAAAAATTAGGGGACATGGTTAGGCATTATTCAAATTCTCAAAAAAAAGTAGTCAACCTTGGATTGTAAATCATGAGATATCAATAACTTAGTGGCTATCTATTTGTGCTAACAATATAAAAATTAAATCTTATTAATTATATATTTATTGATATGATATTTTATGTATCATGATTAATTAAATTTATGTGTTATAATTAAAATGGTAGGATTTAAAATCTTAAGAAGATTATAGTGTGACATTCTAGTGTCTTGAAAGTGAACTATAATCTTACCTTCCAGAAGTTTTTAGAATTGTGTACGATACTTAAGTGTTTTGTACGAATGTATTTTGACAACTTGAATGGTCGAGAATCAATGGATTATGTTCAATATTTTATTGGTTTTCTTGCTCATGTAAATTCAACCCAATTTGGCATTTTTTGTCCCCTTGGGGAGTTAAATCTATTGATGTGGAATATTGTCAAGGTTTATTTATGTTGAATTGTGACATCCTTTGTGTCATGCTTGATTGATATTAATAGGTGGCATTCTTTGTGTCATGCTTGATTGATATTAATAGGTGGCATATTATGTGTCATGATTGATTTATGTTGATATATGGCATATTATGTGTCATGATTGATTTATGTTGATATATGACATCTTCTATGTCACAGTTGATTTATAATTATTTTTGACATCTTCTATCATAGTTGATTTGTAACAACTTTTATGTCATGGTTGATTATATTTATATGACATCTTTTATGTCAATATTCTACTTGTGATAGTAAGGCTCTATTTGGAAGGATAGGTTGCATGAGAGGTTTATCTCATGGCTTCCATTTGAAAGAATGGAATGTGATTTTGTTCTATGGATTAGGATAGTTAAAAATCTTATTTTTTTTATTTAGGTATCAATATATTAAGATATCACTCCTTAATAAATTTGGCCAAGATTTGAGCTTGTTCATCTTTCTAGTAACACAACATCACTATAGGCTCTAGTGCTCTTGTTGGTTGAGGGTCTACACATAGTTTATGTTACGACCGTCTTGTACCACTAGAGCTAAGAGATCTCCAAGATAAGTCATGTGCTTCGTTGTATTAGCATATATTTTATTTCTACCTTGTGGTAGGGGTGCTCTATGCTTGGTATCTAATGCAAGAGCATCTAGGCAAATTAGCAATCCGCATCACCAAAAATATTTCGATTGGAAATAATTTTGGTTTTCATTTTTGTTTGACAGATTAATTTCGATTTCGTGATTCGTTTGAGGCAGAATTGAGCGACATTTTGTCATTTCATTTGACAAAATGTCATATTTCGATTTATATCTTGAATTTCAGTGCAATGAAGTTTGATCGGTTCAAGATGATCGATTATTTCAATGAAATGAATAATTAATCTTTATTTTGTCTGATGTAATGTCTTACTTCGATAAAATCAAGTGATTGTTGGTTTTAATTATCAATAACAATAAAAATAAATGAATATATTTTAATACCAGCATATAGATGGGGGTCTGTGCCTATTGGAAAGTTTTAAAAAAAAAAAAAAAAAAACCAAAGTATATGTAGCATGGTGAGATGAGGATGTAAGTAGAGAGTCAAATGGTGAAGGGCACGACATATTATGGAGAAATTAAAATATGTAAAGTGTGCAGCAAGAATGAGGAGGTCAGCATAGAGGGGTCGCAGACTTGTGAGAAAGAAGAAAGACTAAAAACAGAGATAAATAAAAATTAAAATGTGAACACCAAAAGAGATCACAGCATAAGAGAAATATGAGAAAAGTATACACAGGCATATTGGAAGTGGAATAGGAAGGATCAGCCAGAATGAGAAGTTGGGAGGAGAAATTGAAAAGAAAGAAGTCAGCGAAGGAGAGAGGTTATGCAGTGAAGAGAACAAGGGAAGCTGTCAAAGTAAAAATTAAAAAATACATATGAGAAGGGAGTCATGCCATGTAGATGGGAGCTTCAAATTAAAAATGAAATAAAAAATAATGAACATCAGTTTGAGGAGAGAAAGAGTGTGGCATAGGGAAAAGAGAGAAAGAGAGAAAAAATTAAGATGAAGTAGAGTGGGTCGAACTATGGTATTAACTATTATGGAAGATAATCCAAGTGTAAACTGCACCGTACATGATTCTTTAAACTCGCAGATGGAACAATGAACAGGCTGTGATATCTATAAATGAAATGCAATGTATGCAAGGAGGAAGATAAAACTAGTTGCACCTCATGTGTGGAAATTAAAAAAAATACAGTTTGGGTTGAGAGTTAGGAAGAAGCATGGAATGGGGAGTAGGAAGTTGTAGGCAGGAGAATAGTATGATTTAAATACAAACTTGTATTCATATTAAATAAACATAAGATTTAAGGGAGATTGAACAAAAGAGTGAAGGTTGAAGGACAAGGTTATAGAGTTGAGTACCTGAACCAAAGGAATTGATAGCCGGAAACAAAATTTGAAAACTGTATTTTTTTTGGCAGATTGTATAATGTATTTAGTTTGAAAAATCAAAAATTGAATTTTGGAGCTATTCAATTTTGAATCTAAATCGAAGTAGTGTGTCAGTAGTAGTTTGTTGGAATGAGTTAAATTGCTTCTATTGATTTTATGAAAATTTTGGTTTGAATTTAATTGAAAAATGAAATTGTCAAGTTTAATTGGTATTGGCTACGGAATTCATCCATCTGATAATACTCGTGAATTTCGTTCTGCATCGGTATCTTTAGTTAACTTTCTTGTCTTATATGAGGTAGTGGTAGTTGAGTACATTGCAAAATTGGGAGATGTCCTCTGATTTTTCATGTTTGTAGTTTTCTTGGGTGGTTTTACTTATGTGAGTGTCATTGTTATTGTGTTTCTATAGTTTATGAGGTACTTGTATTCTATGTTTATTCAATGTACTTGTTTTATGTGTGTTTGATTCAATTGTACTTGTTCTATGAGTGTTTGTTTTTGTGTGTGCTTGTATGTTTGAATTGTTGATATTGTTATGTTTGATTATTTGTATTGTGCAAAGGTTAGAATGCATGTAGTCTTACCTTAGGCATTCACTTTTAGCATCACATGAAGATATATTTCACGATATGGGATATGAGAAGCAACTTATGTGTATGTTGTATGTGATTTTGGATGTGCTAAGTCAAAATAGATAAGGTTGAAATGACTTGTTTTTTTGTTGATGGTCATATTTTGGGTTGTTCATATAATTGCATGCATATGTGTATTAGATACTAAAAATGATTTGTTATAAATATAGGTTATCTTGGAATGTTTATTTTGCATGTGTATTTTTTAGAACATGCATTGTGAAATATATTCCATGTGTTTTAAATATTTTGGATCTATAGTTTTATGTGTATAATATGTCTTAATAAAGGGATGGACTAAAATCGATAATCTCTACATTGTATTGTACCACGCCTTTGGATTTTGAATGGTGCTTCTTCACCTTCATTGATGGATAGGGAGGAAAGGGACATCCTCATGTTGGGTTCAAACCCTTCCCTAATCAGCAATAGGGGCATGAGATCTTGGAGGATTAGCTTGTAGAGTTGAGATAGATTGGACTATTCAGATACTATTTATGGTGTACTTTATTTTTATACCACGTGAATATGTATGATTGGTCTCATGATCTATTGAATTTTTTCATGGATAAGGGTTGTAGTTTTGGTCCCTTGTATATCTTGGCTATGTTACAATTATGTTCTCTTCATTGGTGAGGAAGTTAATCATGTGCTTGTGTGACTCATATTATTACAATATACTTGAAATCTACTTCATTATTGTACTACTTGAGTGGGAGTTATATATTATGTGAATTCTTAATTGATATTACCTACATGTGTTGCATATCATTATAATATTGTATTATGGAAGTTAAGAGAGGTTGATAAAAAAAATTCTTGTACCATTTTGAAGTATTGGAATGTTATTTGGTTAATGCTTATGAAATTTTATGGTTGCATTTTTTTGAGGTTTTGATTTCTTAGTCTTTCAAACAACTTTTGAAGCCTTGCATTCTTCTATCTTGCTCCTATCTTTATACCAGTTACCTAAAAGTTCAATCTTCCAAAAATTAGTTGTAAGTATAAAATTATCCTTATCACTTATGATGGTAAGTTGGAAGATAAGTCTAAATCACTAATGAATAATTACACTTCAGACTTATTTATCCAAATAAAATATTTTTGCTTTAGTCCTTCAATGTGAAATGCAAAAATAGAATAACTCAAATCACTTGAATTTTTTTTGTATGTTCACACTAAATTTGTGCAAAAGTTCCTATATGCACTAAAAACTCAACAACCTTCCCTAAAGATGAACTTAGGACACAAATTTTCAAGATTCTTAGGCATCTTAAGAGCATCACCAAAAATAGCAAGAGATGAGTTTTCAATAATAAAGAAATCCATTGGTGGAGGGTAAGGTGGTGCAACTGGTGGAATGATAGTTCAAGGATAGGAGGTGCTCTCTTTTTCAACAACTTTTCCCTTATCACTCCTTGTCTTCCTACATTAAATTAATTCAATGGATCAACGACCTTGCTCTTTCAAAATATGTATTTGGTCACTCTGTTGTATTGTTGATAGAATGATGGATTATTAGATCCAACCTAATCAGGTCTTCCCTTTAGCATCAATTTTGTTGACGAGTCTTTTAAGACAATCAACTCAAGTAGGACGAATATCACTCTAGTTCTCTTCAAAAGATGACTAACCCTAAGAATCAATCAACTCCAAGGTCTTGTGTGTGAGGTCATGACAATGTTGGAGTAGCCAATGGTCCATGTGATTTGTTTATACAAGGGGCTTGTGCTAGTAAAATATCAAGCTAGTCAATTTGTGCATCCAACAAGATAAATTTGATAAAACAATTGATAAATATTTATAGATTTAAATAAAATAATTATAATATAATCCTAATCTACCAAAGTTGTAAAAAAGATCAAAAGAAGTTAAGGTTTGAAGAAGTAAATAATAAATGTAGATGGACAATGATGTTTTCAATTTTAGGCTTAAATCTTAAAGGTTTAATGAAATCCCAATAACCTACAATGTAGTGATTAGTATTCCACCTATCACAGATACTATAAATGCAAGATTCTAAGGAATTTGGAAAAATATTTTAAGTGCATAAAACCACCATATTACATGTACAAATTTCATGCACTAACCCTGCTTCAAAGCACTTAATAATATTTCACCAAGCTATTCAACTTTAAAAAGTATAAAATGAAAAATACATCACCATCAATGGAGAGAACATTCAAAATAAAATAGACATGATCCTTTGATTGATTTGTAATGATCAAATTGTAACTTCCAACAAAATTGCCTACATTGAAAAATTAATACTTTACTTTATTTCCAAAAGTTAGAACCCTTAAAAAATATTATAAAACTAACATATATACCCCCTCTGGGAACCTAACACTATCTCTACATGAACAAGTCAAACTAAATCATAAATTGATCCTAGGGCCTAAAATTTACAAGTTTCATTTATTTCCAAAACTTAGGTCCCAAAATTAAATTACACATTTTTACTAATTGGGCCTAAGAAAATAATTATAGTAGAACACACCCAAAAAATAGTAGTTTATCACACCATTAAAAGAAAAGTGAAAAAAAGGAAGAAAAGGTGATCTTGGCTCATTGTTGTTATTGCATGTTTTGTTTGTTTGGAAATTGGGACTAGGAAGTTTGCAGTGCCTCCAAAACTAAGTTGAAGTTGGGAGCAACTATGCATTGGACTCCTACCTTCTTCACAAAGAAGGTCTTCTCGACTTGCTCCACAACTTCCTTCATCTCTAGAATCCTAGTTTGAAAAACGTTGAGGTTCCCTTTTATTCTCATCAACTCATCAATTAGTTTCTTTGTGAGATGTTTTATTATTAATCTAATAAACTCCTTGATGATGGCAACAAGAAGAAGACTTTTATTAGGGTGCTCCCAAAATGTGCAAGGAAGCTCAATAAAATTTTAAATATCTACCATGACTACATTACCATCCCCCTTCCATACAACAAACTTGCCTTAGTAACTTTCAACACCTCAATTCTCCACTTAGTGGCTTCAAGCCACTCCATATGCATTTTTGTGTTTCCATCTGGTAAGACATTTTTATTTCATTTTTTTGTAATTCTACTTATGGAATCCTAGCCTCTTTGAAGTTGAGGTAGGTTGTCCTCCTATAATATGAGCTCGTCATCAATATACTCCTAAAACTTGGTCATTGCATTGGCTTCATCACTTACTTTGTGATAACATTAGATGGCCTCACGGATCAACCTACTTGTGTTGTGAATGAATCCCTTTGAGCCATGGCAGTACTCACCACACCTACAACATCTTGTCTTTGTTTTCCCTTGTCCAAAGCTTTCAAGATATGAGAATAGGTTCATTTGAATCCACTAGGCCCATGAAGTAATAGATGTATGTGGTGAGCTCACCAACTTGGGCCTTCAGTTCTTCTTTTGTCTTCTTATCTTTTTTCCATATGGCTCATGTTGGTAGCCACTAAAATCTAGAGAGGTTGCTTCTCTCCCTCTTTTGTTTGATGACCCAAATCAAAAGCTTGAACTTGGTAATCTTCTGGTTGTATATCTATTTCGTTTTTATCAACTATAGGAATTCCAACTTGTGCAACCCTAGCTCCTTGAGCATCCATATTAATGGTAAATAATGTCCCTATTGTCTTCTACCTTGGTTGAGTCTAAAACATTCCAATTAGCCCTAAGTTCTCTAAAATAGGTTTATATGTTATGTGTCTCTTCCTAATTATGGAGCTTAGCCAAATAGGCAATCTCAAATCTCCTAGTAAAGTCCCTCATGTATATGGGTGAACTTTGTTGTCTTAGAGGAGTGGAGCATGAAGGACTTGGAGGAGGAGGAGGAGTCCCCATAGAGGTGGATCCTAGAGAAGAAGCAATTGAAGGACTTGCCGACTAAGTTGGAGTACAGACTCCCACTTAGAAGATGGCATGGCACCATGAATCACATCTTCTTTGTGAGCCTTTGTAGATTTGTGAGTTTCCTCTCAGATTAGCACAACCTATCACTTATCAATGTTGAGTTCTTCCCCAATATTTTTTTTTGAGATGTTGACATGTGGGAGAGGAAGAACTTGGATTTATGGAGGTGAAGGAATTGGAGATTGGACTAGAGGAGTCGGTGGTACCTGAGATACCTCTCAAGTTGTTGACACCCGTGTCCTTACTTATTTGCAATGTTTCCTCTTCAACCTCTTCATCCTCCTCTTCCATAACAATTTGCACATTAGGAACCTCATTTTTTCTACTAGCCTTTCCTTGTGCTATAGTAGATGAATACTCCCTTTGTTCTTCAATTACTATTGCATCCTTCACAAGCTTCTACTATTGTAGATGAGGGTCATCCAATAGATAAGGATGCATCAACAACCTTTTGGTTCTTCCAATCATTGTCCTAGTTTTGGCCTCTATGAAGGCATTTTCTAGTATAGACCAATCTATTATGTACATCTTTGTTTATAGTTTTTGGGACCTCCAAATTGCACCCCCTAACAATAGGGAGTGTCATCATGCAATAATCTTTGATTCTTAATTCACGCTCATCCACATGGTCATCCCATAAGTCTTCTATTGCAAGCACATTACAAAAAATGAGCCAATCAAGGGTCTGGCAATCTTTTTGATGGAATTAAATCTATCTTTCTTTATAAAAATGCATCATCAAATGAGTCATCTCTTTCTTGTTTGCACCTTGCACATTGGAGCACAAATAATCTCTCACCTTGATGGGGAAAGAGATTCCAACCTTGTGTTTGTTGGCAATCAACTTTTGTATCTCTACAACTTGTCTACAAATCTCCAATAAGATGATCTTATCACAAAGATACCTCAGGAGCTTGTATCTAGTGCTTTGTGAATGCCACCCACTCTAATGTAGGAAAAGGTTTTAAACTAGGTGAACTAGTTTCCCAGGCCTGGCATTACTTTAGTTGGGCACTAAGGGTAACATCTTTGCATAATCATTCTCCAAACATCTTATGATGACATAGCCAAATGCATCATTCACATTGTTATATTGTTTCTAGCTTCCTTTAACTCCAACTTGGGATAGTGATCATAGACTTTGGTTTCTCCTAGCTATAGGGTGCCTACTTGATTCAAGCCTAAAAAGAAGACTTGGAAATCCAATAAGTACACCAAATATGAAGTTATGGAATCTAGTGGATTCCAAACCTCTAATAGTGTCTCATGCAATGTATCATTGATCAGAGAAGACCTACCTATTTTTTTCCCATCACAAATATTAATGATGAAGAACAATCAAGATTAAATATCTCTAGCATTAGGTAAACCAAAGATCATGGTGAGAAGAGTGTTGGCGTCCTTAGGGTCCACCTAGAACTCACTCTTGTGAATGACTCTAGCCATCTTTACTACAGTTTTCCTTCTCTACTACAAGTTATTTATGAAATTAGTAGCCTATATATCATGTTTTCATAATAGTTCACTACCTCTTTCATGGTTATACTATTATATTGGGCATAAGTGGAGAGCCCAAATACTTTATCAATGACCTCTAGATTAATGTTCCATGTGATCTAGCTTATAGGGTGATCCTACAATACTGGTTTACAACTTTTGGCCAAACTGGACATTTAACTTAATTTTTTTAACTAAATCTTCACTTTCAGGCACCTATAGCTAAACCGTGAGGAACTTGAAGATGATGCAAACTAGTGATTTGTGACATTTTTTCTGTAGATTCTAAATATAATTTTTTCATTTTTTTTGGAATCAAATTGCATTTCTTTTTCCATCTCCTTCGAAAACTAGTTTTTAACAATAAACACCATTTTTAAAGAGTGGCATCACTAGCTAACACAATTTTTTTCTTAATTAAGTTTCAAAGTCAAACCAATTACAATTTAGACATGATTCACTGGCTAAAGCATAACTTTTTTTGTGTGTATCAAAATTCAATTTATTTTTTTGTTGGATCAAGGACATCAATATCTAGTGCACTAATATTTTTCAATTTTTTTTGATAATCTACTATTTTTCCACGTGTGCAAAACAAATTGCTTGATTTTTGGTTTAAAACCTATGTTTAATCAAACTTAAAAAAAAACACATAATAAAACCAAAACATATTAAAATTATATTCAATGGATAACTTATTCTAAGGACTACCATCATCCAGTTGGGTCTATGAAGTCTCCATTTTCATCCTCAACCCGAGCTTCAAAAGGAAATTTTCTGTAGAGATTCGGTAGAAGAGGGGGAGAAGGGGGAAAAAGGGGGGTTCGCTCAAACCCCCCTTCAAGCGAACCCTGGTTGACCTTTCGAGTGAACCCTGGGGGCTTCGAGCGAACCCCTCCTTTTTCAAAATTTTCATTTTGTTTCCATTCAAAAAATGCATGAAAAGGTGGGTTTGATCATTTAATAGGGTTCGCTCGAAGGGAGGTTCGAGCGAACCCATTGAGGGTCCATTTGAACCCCCAGTTTGTGTGAACCCCTAAAAACCAAAAAAAAAAATTATGGGAGCATTTTTGCAATTTTCCTTCCTCAACAGAATTGTAAATTGTGGGATCACCCTATAGGGCCAAGAATCTTCCTTTGTTTTTTATCATATGCCTTGACACAAGTGAAGACCAACACTAGGGATTGGAGGGAAACAAGAAAAGTAACAAATTGCACCAACCTTGACCTAGCCATGCATTGACCATGAATGTTCTATCTTCTTCAACTCAACATTGACCCTTTGCAAGAATTCTTGAACATTCACATGTCCAAGATCAATAGATGTTTAGGGGGAGAACATCTTCGAAACAAGGAGATGGCCCTTGTCTTCGTACTTCATCTTTTTTTTGTGGTTTTTTCCCTCCATAAATGTGTACAATCAAGTACACTCAGCCATTAAATATCTTAATGATAATTAACTTAGTATAGACATAGACACAATCAAACTTCATATAAATACATACCATGATTCATGTGTCAATCTTTATGTCCCTGAAATCGTGGCATTAAGATAACAAAAAGCACATTTTAAAATATTAACCATTTGATATCATTATAATTATAATTTTCAAAGACAATATTTTAATTATAAATATTAAAAATATAGATATTAATAATTTAAATATTATAATCACTATGATATAATAAATACTAAAAACATATAAGATTAAGATAAAACAATAAAATCAAATATTATAATTGTCAAAATATAAAATGGCAATTATGTTATTACATGGAGACATATAATTGGCCAAAGACTCGTAGCATTTAGTAAACCCCATGCTGAGTTGCAATGAAGTATAGTGAGTGTGGCTTACAATGTAGTGTCCACGTTGGCCTTGTATAAATCGTGCCTACCAATAGTGATACTGAAAAACAATAGACTTTCTTGATATGCACAGATTATGACTCACGTCTCCTCAAAATATTATATTAATCAATACCTCCGACCCCCTTAATTAATTATGTATATTACCAAGTAATGTCAACAGGACTTCCGGTGTCAAAACACTAATCGGCCTGGTTTCACACGCCCTTAGCAATTACTGTATATTGCATGACTACATCATTCCATACAAATCCTTCAAAGACCATGCGGCTCATGGACAATTGCATTAACAAAAATATGGGTACCCAACAAAATAAAGCGTTGAGGTTCAGGGATCAAGGGTACCTTTCAAGGAGTACACAAATAAGGATATGTTTGACCCTCTGATCCCAAAAAGATGATGTATTGTAAATTGTTGAGGATCTGGACTTCAAAAATACCACAAAACTAGTACTTAAACAAGACCATCCCCGAAGGCATTATCCCAAAAGGTAAATTGTCGAAGATTAGACATTAGAGGAAACATTAAACGGGTACTCAATTAGAAGGATGACTGAAACCCCAACTCCAAAAAAGATGGAATAAACTTTAAGTATGGGAGTCAAGCTTTGAGGATTCAAAGGAACTCATCCCAAAATGGGATGGTCAAAACATGGTCTACAATTCCAATGCCAAGCACTAAGGCTTACAAGAGGATGATGTCACTATGACATAATCACACAATGAACATCCCAAATGCCAACAAATGGATTTGTCAAAGGGGTAAAGGGACTATACAACTAGGGCATGTGAAAACTAATAAGGAAAATGGAGAAAATGCAAAATCAAAGCAAACAAAGGAGGAAAACAACACAAAAAATGTACCCTAGTGCATGAAGAACAAACACACAAACAAAGAAGCAAGGAACATCGAAAACAAGCTAAACAAAACCTAAAGCTACCATTAATGTATCAAGGAGAAACCCTACCTAGCAAAAAACAAAGAAACCTAAATGGAAAGGCTAAAGGTGAGCTCCAAGAATACACAACAAATATTGAACCAACACACCCTTGAGAAATGACAAGGTCTCACCAAATCCCAAGGTAGCGAGGAGGGAGGAAATAGGTCCCCAAACCTAAAAAGGAAATGTGAACACAAAAATAAATTAAAAACAAAAAATAATTAAGTACAAAAAGGCAAACAATACGCTTGAGAAATCACCATTAATGTAAAGCTAAAGGCTAGGTTAGGGTGATGTCATATCCCAAGCATTAGGGTTTCTTGAAGATACCTTTAGGGTCATGTTGAGATGACCAACTCTAAAAGTCTAATAAGAATGACACATGAAACCCTCAACGAGCCCAATCTACAAAGAAAGATTGAGGTTTTAAAGGTTCCTTTACAATCATGCCAAGATGACCAGCTTAAAAAGTCTAACGAAAGGAAAAATATCTAAATAAATCACAAGACAAAAACCTAAAATCAAAAGTAAATAAAACCAAATAGAAACAAACAAGCAAGAAAAGCAAAAGAGAAAAACAAAGGGGGTGTCCCTATTTTGCTAAGGCAAAATGAGGCATGTGTGTGCAAGACACAACAGATTGTGTAAGAGCCTCTTGTAAGGTAAATCAATTACACTAAATTGGAGCATTTGGTTTGACTAGGTAAGCTCCTTATTTGTAGGAGTCATAGTGAATAAACATAAGTGCAGATTTCAGGGGGATTGAACAGAGGATTGAAGGTTGATGAGAAAGGTTATAGAGTTGAGTACAAAGGAATTGATAGCTGAAAACAAAATTTGAAAACTATTTTTTATTTATTTAGTCGATAGGCTATATATAGAGTGAGGTTTCACCCGAAACCTATCTCATGCCCCAAACCCTTTTTTTGTCTGGTATTCGAAAACAAGTTGAAACAGGTAGTATTACACCGATAATGTTACCGATATGCTATATATAGAGTGAGGTTTCACCCGAAACCTGTCTCACACCCCAAACCTCTTTTATGTCCAATATTCGAAAACTGGTTGAAATAGGCAGTATTACACCGGTAATGTTAAGAGATGAAAGCAGTGAATAGTAACCAGTTTGGGTTGGTGATTTCAATGTTGGCTATGCAAACCCCACATAGAACTTACTTGGCTATAGAGGATTTTGTAGGCACTATTGGATTGCCACTGTCTGCTACGAGACAAGAGAAAACTCCCCCAGAGCACCCTGCCTCTGCTCCTGCATCAGATGCCTCCAAGGGCCCTGCTCCTACTTCTCTCAATGACAAGTAATGCCACTAAAGCCAATGGTGAAAAGTAAAACCGGCATACTGCACCATGGGTTGTCATTGCGGTGAAGCTCCATCTGAAGAAAGAGGATTCGTGGTTACTCTCAATTGGTACACTAAGCCCTGCCTTCATATTACTATCAATCCTGGTCTTATTTCCCAGGGGGTATGATGTTGTGCCTCCTCCGTTCTCATGTAAAATATTATGCCCCAGGGTAAAAAAAATTCTCGTTATTTCCCCTCAAAATGGTTGTTGTTCAGAAATTACTGTATTTGGGGCAGGTGAAGGGTCCACTTCAGAATGTCCTAATCGTCAGTCCATTTAGTGAGCAATGGGTTTTTCAGGTTTTGCTTTCGTTTACTTTCTCCTTTCACCCCATCTTCTGAGCACTGTTAATATGGTACTCATGGTATTTGAGTTCAATCAACATTTCATGCTTTAAAATTACACTCTTTCAAAAAAATCTTCAGTTTTAATTCAAATCGCTATTTTTAGATTTTGGAATTCTTTCATTTTTGTTGTAGGGAAGTAAATTTTCCCTATTGCTTTTGTTATGTATTGCAGGTATATTAACTTGTGTGGAGGGGTGGGGGTTGATAACCAACCAGGAACTTATACTGGACCTCATAAGTTGGGTAGGCTGCGCACAATGTGTTCGATGCAATATTTTTACCCCTTTCAACATTTTTTCTTGATGGATGTCCACGCCCTATTCCAAAGCTCCCATTTTGGCACAAGCAGGGAGGAAACTGGCGAAGGTTGTGGAATTTGGCTTTACACCTGCCAATTGCATATGCTTGAATGTTTCTAAAGCCTTTTCAACAAATCCATTTTGCACATATCATGCAATCATTGCAGTCCATGAGATGACATCTATTTCAGGTATTATGTCAAACAGTTCACGTGCCTTGTTAATGCTTCCATTTTTTGCATCCATATCTACCATGGCAGTTGCTTCCTCTATCCTTTATGCTTCGATGGATATCCATACTCTTCGAAAGGTCCCATTTTGGCATTGGGCAGGGAGGATGCTAGCAATGGTTGCGGAATTTGGCTTTAAACCTGACAATTGCATTTGCTTGGAAATTTCTAAAGCCTTTTCAGCAAATCCATTTTGTGCATATCTGAAACCACATGTCTTTGAGGCACCTTGTCAAACACTTAACGTGCCTTGTCTATGATTCCACATTTTGCATACATGTCTACCCGGGCAGTTGCAACTACATCTAAAAAAATTCCTCTATCCTTTATGCTTTGATGGATGTCGATACCCTGTTCCAAAGCCCACATGTTTGCATGGGCAGGGAGAATGGTAGCAAAGGTTGTGAAGTCTGGATTTACACCTGCCAATTGCATTTGCTTGAAATTTTCTAAAGCTTTGGCCATCCTTTTGATTGAACACAACAGAAAATTGGTGGGAACCATGTTGTGGGGGATGAGAAGGTCGAGCCTTGCGCAGTGGCCAAGCTACAAGATTAGCAACAGGGGTGGAGATGAGGGATGTTTTAATTTTAAGTGTATTGTATTAATTTTTTTGTGAGCTTTTATTTTAAGCATGTAGGAGAGGCCACCTTCCATTGGTAGCCATCAGACCAGATCATGGATTCATAAATAGCCAACTCCTCTCCAAGCGCTTTAAAGCAGAGACCACTAGTCTAAGTTAGAGTCCCATAAATCTCAATGCTTCTGAACACTAGATTACAATCCAGCAGGCTAAGTTTATTCTAATTATTTTTACCTTCCATCGTGTGTTCATCTATGGCTTCCCTGGCCCTATTAGTTTCTTCTGGATTGTACAGAAGAATAGTTGTTTTGTCACATATTCAAGTCCTCTGTTTTCTTGGGCTTTGGACGCCATGTGAATGGAATAACAATGCTACTCCTTTGGATATTTTCTAGTGGTGTTCTATAGTTTATTGTCCTTTTTAATAAAGGAAATGTATCATATTTCATAAAATTAGTTGGAATATCCATATTTCTGTAGGCTATATATGAAGTGAGGTTTCAGCCGAAACCTATCTCACGCCCCAAAACCTCTTTTTTCTGTCTAGTAAATCTCACTTGAAAACAGGCTGAAAAAATAAATTGTAGTAAATGCATTCAAGATTGGATTGATTTCACAATAAAATAAGATCTCTCAATCAAATCAAATTAGATCTCCCAATCAGGTCAAATCTTTAATGGTGATCAAATCAAATTTTAACTTGTAACCAATATTTTTGTTTAAAACACTGTAAAAATCCATCTTCGGCTGAAAGAATCTGATATTTTTATTTACTTTTCACTTGTTATAAACTAGATTGAAGCAACAGTTGCAGGGAGATCGGTATTGGTTAATCTTAAAAAAAATCTATTCTTTGGTAGGGTTCTGTAATATCATTCATGCAAACTCTCCACTTTTTTTATCAGCATTGTTTACAGCACGTCATAGTTTGATCAAAATATTGAGGTATGTCACTTTCCATGGTTTTATTGAGCTTTTTCTTTAGAATCTGTACGTGGCCAAATCATATTTTGTTGTTATTTATTTCACTCTAAAACACTTTTTTTAATCTGTTAAATGAAGGTTTTTCGTGTAAACTACCTCCAACTCTGCCTAAGCACTCCCTTGTATTTCTTCATTCAACATACCAACTCCACCATCGAAGAATCCCTGTACAAGATATAATTTGAAATAGAAGATCATTTCATATTCAAATTTTGAAAAAAAATGAAGAAAGAATAAAATGACAAAACAATAAAATAACATAAAAAATGAAAAAATTAAGTCAACATGGTATGTTGTTGTTGAGATCCTGTGCCTAGAAAACCATGACTGTTGGGAGAAGCAATGAGCATATCATTATAATTTTGTATTATGGAAGTTAACAGAAGTTGATCGAATTTTATCTTGTACCATTTAGAAGTATTACGATGTTATTTGGTTAATGCTTACAAAATTTTATGGAATTTTTTGAGGGTTTTTATGATTCTTAGTCCTTCAAAAAACTTTTGAAGCCTTGCATTCTTCTATCTTGCTCCTATCTTTATACTAATTCACCTAAATTTTTAATCTTCCAAAAATTAGTTGTAAGTACAAAAGCATCCTTATCACTTGTGAGGGAGTTGAAAGATAAGTCTAAATCACTAATGAATAATTACACTTTAGACTCATTTATCTAAATGAAATATTTTTTCTTTAGTCCTTCAAAGTGAAATGCAAAATAGACTAACTCAAATCACTTGAATTTTTTTGTAATTAAATTTGTGCAAAAGTTCCTATATGAGCTAAAAACTCAACAACCTTCCTTAAAGATGAAATTAGGACACAATTTTTCAAGATTCTTAGGCATCTCAATAGCATCACCAAAAATAGCAAGAGATAAGTTTTTAGTAATAAAGAAAGCCATTGGTGGAGGCTAAGGTGATGCAACTAGTGGAATGATAGATCAAGGATAGAAGATGAAATAATTTTTTCAACAACTTTTCCCTTATCACTTATTATCTTCCTATGTTGATTTAATTCAACAAAACGGATGACTTTGATCTTTCAAAGATATGTATTTGGCCACTCTCTTCTATTGTCCATAGGATGATGGATTATTATGATCCAACCTGATCAGGTCTTCCTTTTAGCATCAATTTTTTTTTATGATTCTTTTAAGACAATCAACTCAAGTAGAACTAATATCACTCTAGTTCTCTTCAAAATATGACTAACCCTAAGAATCAATCAACTCTAAGGTCGTGAGGTCATGGAAATGTTGGAGTATTCAATGGTCCATGTGATTTGTTTATGCAAGGGGCTTGTGCTAGTAAAATATCAAGCTAGACAATTTATGCATCCAAAGATTTAAATCTGCTAAAACAATTAAAAATATTTCTAAATTTAAATAAAATCATTCTAATCCAATCCTAATCTATCAAAGTTGTAAAAAAGATCAAAAGAAGTTAATAAGGTTTGAAGAAGTAAATAATAAATGTAGATAGATAATGACGCATTCAATTTTAGGCTTAATTTTAAAAGTTTAATGAAATCCCAATAACCTACAATGTAGTGATTAGTATTCCACCCTATCACAAATACTATAGATGCAAGATTCCAAGGAATTTGGAAAAATATTTAAGTGCATAAAACCACCATATTGCATGTGCAAATTTCATGCACTAACCCTACTTCAAAGTGCTTAATAATATTTCACCAAGCTATTCAACTTTTAAAAAGTATAAAATACAAAATACATCACCATCAATGGAGAGAACATTCAAAACAATATAAAAAAACATGATCCTTCGATTGATTTGTAATGAGAAAATTGTAACTTCCAACAAAATTGCCTACACTGAAAAAATAATACTTTACTTTCTTTCTAAAAGTTAAAACCCTTAAAAAATATTCTTAAACTAACATATATACCCCCTTTGGGCACCTAACATATCTCTACAAGAACAAGTCAGCCTGGATCCTAAATTGATCCCTAGGCCCAAAATTTACAAGTTTCATTTATTTCCAAAACTTAGGCCCCAAAAACTTAAATTACACATTTTTACTAATTAGGCCTAAGAAAATAATTACAATAGAACACACCCAAAAAGTGAAGAGCACACAATCTATTGAGGGGGGGTGAATCAATAGATCAAATCTATTTAAAAATCTTAACTCAATCACACATATTAGAATACTTGAATCTTCACTACTACTAATCAAGCAATATCAAGAGCACACATTCACACAAGAGAACACCAGATATACGTGGAATTCAAGATGGGAAAAAACATGGTGAGAATAGTTGTTTGGATCTACTGTCCAAATCTAGCCTCACAAAGTAGGAATATACAAGTGAATTTTACTATATGAAGTAGGCACCAACCTATTGGAGACACCAATCCCCAATTATCTATAGGGACCAACCTACTAGAGACACCAATCCCCTAGAAGAGACACCAATCCCTAGTTGTACCAATACAACAAGTAGAACACTAGTCCTACTAGATTACATAGATAAAGCTTGCAGACCTTCAATTGTAGCCAAATACATCGCATACACTTCTAAGATGGCTATAGAAACACCACATTCCTTATGATCTTATGATAATGGTTCACACTTTGAGATGCAACTCTCCTTGAATAACCCCCTATTTCATCACCTTCTCTTAAATTTATACTCTATACATTATATTTCACATTGTGCATCCATGCAACTAAGGAATATATACATGACATTGCACTAACACTCTTCCATGGTGGCCAATGATCTGCAAATAACCAGGATGACATAAGGTGGACCTAAATTCAAATTTCATGAAACTTGTAGCAAGGTTGTCCTAAATTAAATTTGTTGCTGCCAAAAGAACATGATGTTGTGCGCTACCAATGGAACCTTAATCAGGTCATATCTTGACACCACACACTAGATTTGAATGTCACATGCTACTAGCCGTTACTGCACAGGTCTCAAACACCAATTGGTTGACAAATAGGCACAAAGAACCTTTTTCACTTCAATATTTTTGCATGTTGAACATATCCTCTAGAAACTCATGAATATGACAGAACATGTGTAGACATACTCTCCTCTCAAATTGTAGAGCCAAACAATGCCTCCAAAAAGGAGACCTGAGAAACACTAAACTGACACTAAACTGAACTATTTTGGTATAGCCTTTCCAATCACCTCTATCATAGTGAATAGATGCATGCATGGTATTACAAGCATACATGTAACTCCTAGTATACATCATACTTCTGGAACATAGATACTCCAATATAGCTAGTAATGTGTATATTTTTATTTTAAAATGATATGATAGTACAATTACCAACACAAATAGGTATGACAGTACAACTCTTGAAAAGATAGTGCCACCTCTAATCATATATTCTTTAACATACACACCTTTGACATCAACGGAAACCTTTGTTCAATAATCCCCCCTTTGTCATTGATGGAAAATAGCAAAATGTTGGCCACACAGGAAGCCAAATTTGTCTTCTCCTTACTAAGTTTCCATTTCTCCCCTTAGAGGATATAACATTTTTAGTTCCACTTTCTCCCCCTTTGACATCAATGGAAAAGGTCAACACTCCCCCTTTTGCATTTATGGCACTCTGCACTCTGCACCTTACATACTTAATGGCAAAGGTCAACAACTCCCAACTTCTTCTAGAGAAACTCAAAAGTCTCCTTAGGAATCGGTTTTGTGAAAATATCTGCCACTTGCTCCTTGGTCTCAACATACTCCAACTTTACCTCCTCTCCAACCTTCTCCTTCATAAAATAATACTTGACTGCAATGTGTGTTGTCCTTGAGTGCATTACCAAATTCTTTGAAATGTTTATGGCACTGGTATTATCACAAAGAATAGAAATAGGTTCATCAAACTCAATCTTCATCTCCTTCAGGTTTTATTTCATCCACAATACCTAAGTGCGACATGAAACTGCTGCAATGTATTTTTCTTCTATAGTAGATAAAGAAACTGAGTCATGTTTCCTGCTTAACCAAGACACCAAACTATCACCAAGAAAGAAAGCTCCACCATTTGTGCTCTTTTGGTCATCTATGCTTCCTACCCAATCTACATTTGTGTATGCAGTCAGAGTGAAGTTTTCACTCTTTGGATACCATAGACCAAAATTCATTGTAGCCTTCAAATATCTGAAAATCCTCTTTACTACAACATGCGTTTCCTTAGGTGTTGCCTAAAATCTAGCTACCATTCCAACTACCTACATTATATATGGTCTAGATGTTGTTACATACAATAAATTTCCAATCATGGACCTATACAAGGTCTGCTCTTTCAGAGCAGATTCATCATCTTTACTCAGCTTATATCCTATAACCATAGGTGTACTCATCGATTTGCATTTTTCCATCTTTAACTTATTTAAAATTTCCTTTATATAATTGTTCTGATAAATGAATATTCCTTTGTCCAATTGTGCAATTTGTAAACCAAGAAAGACAATTCACCAAGCATTGACATTTCAAACTCACTCCACATTGCATTCTGAAACACCTTACACATGTCATCACTACTTCCACCAAAGATAATATCATCTACATAGACTATAACAATCAGCAGTTGATCACCTTATGTTTTTATGTACAAATTACTATCTGCACTTCCTCTTTAGAACCCTTGTTGTAAATACTTATCCAACCTAGAATACCAAGATTTGGGGACTTGTTTGAGTCCATAAAGAGCCTTCTTCAATCTACACACATAATCCAGATTGTCTAAGAATTGAAACCCTTCTAGTTGCTCAATGTAGACCTCTTCTTCTAATTGTCCATTTAGGAATGTTGACTTTACATCTGATATACTTTGAAATTCTTGATTGCTAAAATGGCCAAAAACATCGGCTTCCAATCTTGCTACCGGAGAAAATGTTTCTTCAAAATCAATCCCTTTAACCGGAACATATCCTTTGCATATAAGTATGGCTTTGTTCCATATCACTTCTCCATCTTCATTTAGCTTTTTTCTAAAGACCCAGTTGGTACCAATGACATTCTTTCCTTTAGGTCTTGGGACCAATTCCCAAGTTTCATTTTTCTTTGATCTGATTTAATTTTTCCTCCATGACTTCTATCCAACCTTTCTCTTTGATTGCTTCTTTATAGGACTTTGGCTCTATCTTAGTAATGCAAAATGCACTTGCTCATTTTCCTTTTCAATTCTCCTCTGAGTTTGAACCCCATTATCTTTATCTCCTATAATCTAGTCTTGAGAGTAATTATTCTAAACATACTTTGTTGAAATATTTGTAATAACTTTTGAATCTTCATCACTGTTGTGGATTGGTTCTTCATCATCTTCTACTTCCAAAGTACCAGTAGAATGAATTATTTCTTCAACTCTTATATTAGCACTTTCCACCATCCTCTTCAGCCTTTTTTTGTAGCATTTATATGCTCTCCTTATCATAGAGTAACCAAGAAATATACCTTCATCAGATCTGGAATCAAACTTACCTAAATTTTCTTCATCCCTTTTGATGTAGCATTTGCTTCCAAATATCCTAAGATGTTTGACTGAAGTTGGTCTTCCTCTCCACAACTCATAAGGTGTTTTCTCAGTCTTTGGTCTAATTTGGGCTATGTTCAAAATGTATATTGCAGTCTTAATTGCCTCTCTCCAATATATATTTGGCAAGCTTGCTTGACTTAGCATTGTTTTGGCCATATCTTATATAGTCTAGTTCTTTCTCTCAACAACTCCATTCTACTATGGAATCCTAGGAGCAAAAAATCACCTATGAATCCCATGTTCTTCATAAAATTCACCATACTGGTTAAAAGTGAATTCTCCACCTCTATCTTATCTCAAAACTTTGATTTTTCTTTTGGTTTCATTCTCAACTAATTCCTTGAATGTTCTAAACTTCTCAAATGCTTATGACTTCTCTTTTAAAAAAGTGATCCAAGTCATTCTAGTATAATTATCATCATGAAATACCTATCATCTTGTAGACTCTTTTTCCTCATATGTTCACACAGATTAGTATGGATCAAATCCAATGGCTTTTTTGTATAATGTTCCTTAGCAAGAAATCTGATCTTTGTCTATTTTCCTTCATGACATGGTTTACAACTAGTGGATTGAGGCTTCTTAATCTTTGGAATGTCCTGGACCATTCCTTTTGAGTTAATCTTCACAATATCATCAAAATTGATACATCCCAACCTTTTGTGCAAAATCCAACTCTCTTCTCTTTGTATAGAAAAAAAATTATATCCATTCAGCTCACTAAGATGATAGATGTCACTATTACTCCTACTTCCTTCAACAATCAATTCTCCTATACCAGATTTCTTGATTTCACAATCCTTAGCACTAAAAGAGATCATGTAACCTTTATCACACATCTTACTTACACTCAAAAGATTATTCTTTAGTCCTTCAACATATAAAACATCATGGGTCTTTGTCCTACCACCATCTAGACTCAAAGTACCGGTAATCTTGGCAATAGAGTTATTTTCAAGAGTTACAGATCCTCCATAAAATTTCTTGAAATGCTTGAACCTTCTTTTGTCTTCACTCATGTGACTTGAACATCCATTATCTATGATCCATAGATTCTTCTCCTTTTGAGCATGTAGTGCATTCTGAGAAATCATGGATTTCTCTATTTTTTTTCCTTTTGGTTTCTTCTTCCAAACTTTACTAGATTTAGAACTCTGAATTTTTTATCCACTCCTTGTTTCTAGTAGAGGACTCACAAAATTGCTCCTACAATTTCTAGCAATATGTCTAAAGTTGTTGCACTTGTGACAAATGATATTTGAAATTATACAAAGATGCAAATGCATTGCTACTAATAAAGTTGTTTCTTCTTACCATAGCTCTTCTACAATCCACAGCCTTATGACCAAAATGATTACAACTAAAACAATAACCAGAAAAGGAATGATTGAACCTAGTATTGTGTCATTGTCCTCTTGAGGCTTGTCTTTTGGATCTTCTACTCTTTCGTTGTACTTGGATGAAATCATCATTTTTCATTTTCTCATCATTAGTTGCAATACTTTGTTCAGACATTGCACTCCCAGAACCAGCGTCTTCTGAATTCTTCTTAGTAGGTTTCACAAGCTATTATGTCATCTTGTCCTTTTGTCCATCCGCAAACCCAATACCAATTTTGATATGTGGAGCCCTCTAGCTATCAATAATTTGATCCAAGATTTCAGTTATCTTACCAAATTCATCGAAAGTTGATTTACTTTGTCAAGATATTTCCTTATGACACAATCTCTGCTTCAAGATTTTCATAGACCTTATCCCTTAACAACAATCTTTCAGTTAGAACTTCTTCAATCCTTTTTGCTTCTTCTCTCTAAGTCTTCAGATCAATAATCATCTTCTCTGCTTTTTCTAGATTCAAAGATACTCTTTCTTTAGCCTTCGTTTCCTTTGCAATTTTATTCTTCAATCTCTTAATTTATTTACCAGCATAGAGCAATTCTTCCATAAGATCTACTTCATATTCATTATTTCTGAAATTTTCTTAGTAGTTTCCATAGCCATGAACACAACATTTTTTTCATCTTCTTCATTAGTAGAGTAGCCTTCCTCATTAATGAAAAACTCTTTTGTTTCCTTTGACCTTTATTCCCTTTATGAAATGATTTATTTCCATACTTTTTCTCAACATTGTTAGATTCCTTATAAGGAGACTTAGCCATAAAATGTCCTACTTCGTCGCAATGAAAACATTTGAAAGGTAACTTGCCTTTATATTTGACACAACCTCTTTGCAACTTTCTGACAAAGTTTTCTTCTTCTAGATCTAATCCAATGTTAGAATCTAGATCAATTTTCTTTTCAGACAGTCTAAATGTTCTCTTTCCTTATAGAATTCTCATTTTCAAATGTCATTTCAAAAGCAGTCAAGATTCCATGTAATTTAATCATTTTCAATACATTTAGATCTTTAGCTTCTTCAATAGCATAAACTTTAGAATCAAACCTTCTAGGAAGAGATCTGGGTACCTTTTTCACAACCATGCTTTCTTTCAGTTCCTCACCAAGACCTCTGATTGAGTTGACAACCTCATCAACCCAGAGCAGGAATGTGGCAATATTTTCTTCTTCCTTCATTTTCAGGCTTTCAAACTAAGATCTATGAGTTTGCCTCTTTTCCTTTGTCATCACCTTCATAGATAGTGTGCAATTTCTCCCACACTTCCTTTGTTGTCTTGCATCTCATAACTTTCACAAACTCAGAATTAGACAAGCTACATAAAATAACAATGTTGGCCTTAGCATTATGTTCACAATCCTTTTTGGCTTGATCCCTTGGAGGGTTTTCAAGAATCTCATATCCTTCTATAACTAACATCCATATCTCAAGACCTAGGGCCATCAAATATGCTTCAATCCTAACTTTCCAAAAATCAAAATTGGATCCATCAAAGAGTGGTGCCTTATTTGCAGACAATCCTTCTTGAGCCACTAAGTGTGTCATCCTGGATCTACCTTAAGTTGTTAAGCTTCTTCAAAGGAGCTTTGCTTTGATACCAATTGAAGGGCACACAATCTACTGAGAGGGGGCGTGAAGTAGTAGATCAAATCTATTTAAAACTCTCAACTCAATCACACACATCAAAATACTTGAATCTTCACTACTACTAATCAAGCAACATCAAGAGCACACATGCACACAAATATACATGGAAACCCAAGATGGGA